>CM054818.1:0-547829 GCA_028984105.1 Lavandula angustifolia
GAGGTCGTGAAAATTTATGCCGCTAAGCCTACAAAGAAGAGATCTCTCACGATCTTTGAGAAAACGTATCAGCCTGAGAAGCAGGCTGTAGGACATAAACACAAGAGAACTGAGCCTGCTTCTAAGACAACTCAGAATAGACCCCAAGAGACCATGGAGGATCCTCCACAAGAGTCGATCCTCCATCACATAGAAGGCTCGAAAGAATAAAAGGACCCCTCCCTCTATCTGTCCAAGAAACCAAGACTAATGATCTCTCTCTCCCTCAATCCCTAAAATTGGTGGTACACACCTTGGACTTTAGTGCGCCACTAGAGATGGCTCCTCATCATGAGCCCAAGTCTTGTGAAGAAGGAACTGCCCAGGACGCAACTCAAACTGCCGAGGTCCCTACACAATCAGAAGGTCCCTCCAGACCTGAGTCCACCAAGATGGATGTAGCTCAAGTTGAAAAGCTCATAGTGAGATCGTAATTTCTCCGGCCTGAAGGACTTCTCCCTTCAGCTTCTGCACCTAAGAAGATAGGACCAGGAATTATGTCGGGCCCTCCTCCGGCCAATGAGGACTTGTATATTATTGATATTCTAAGTTCCTCCGATCATCTGATCAAAAGGCCGCAGGCAAGCATCTTATTACCGTGGAAGAGCCTCCCTCTATTGAGCATTAGATCGACTCTGATGATGACTTAGATCTTGATTTGGTCAATATGCTTCCTTACCGCCCAGCTCCCCTTCCTACTCTCACAATCCCAAAATTCCATCAATGCACATCCATTCATCCAATGGAGGATATGCTGGAAGACCCTTCTGATGAAGAATACGTTCCTTCTGAGACGGAAGATGACATTCGGAACCTTTGGGCTTAAGCTGTTGACCCAAGTTTAGAGTGGAGTTTATGATAGGGTTCTCACCTTAATGCCTGAATTGTCTGAACACAAGGAGGTGTTGGACATTGTTGCTCGTGCCCAAATGATGATTAATCTACTGTCTCTCTAGACCAAAGAGTAACATGCCATATTCCGATCCTTTTCTGCTGAAGGATTCATCAAGGAGGAAAGACGTCTTCAGTCTCTTCTATTATTCAATTCCCCGATGATCTTCGCAATGAAGAACGCTTCAAGGCCGCAATTAAGATTTAGCTATCGAGGCAGTTTGGCAATACTTCAACTATTACAGCTGCTCGGGATGATTCAGATCCTGATGACTCATCAAATAATGATTTTTAGATCCCGCCTTTTGCGGTCATCACTTCATCCTCAGTGCCGTCTATCTCTACACCGTCTTCCACACAAGTGTCAAGTATTCCTAACCTCACTCTTCATCAGATAGAGTCCACAGATAAGAGAGTGAAGAGGTCAGAGGCTATTCAGATTTACAGGCATATCTCAGATGCCAATATTACTATGAAACAAATGGAATTTGCTATGGGCCAATGTCATGATGACCTGTCTAATATAAAAGATGTTCTCTCTGAAAACACTCATCTCACTAATAAGCACTTCACAAACTTTATCAAAGCGGTCAACAAGTTTCTAGCCGCCGTGATAAATATCTAAGATAAGGTGACTGAGAAACGCCCCAGCTCCCACTTCGATCAATATCACACCCTTGTCTGTTGATGAACAAATTATAATTCTCGCAAGTGCACGAATCGGTGTAATACCTAATCTAGCAACTCCCGAGGTCGATCTCACAAGGACTCAGCTGAGTTCTAATTATTCTAATTATTTCACTATCTACTTGGTCCTAAACTGGGTTTGGTTTATATAAACTACGAAATTAAAATGCAAGAAAGTAAGAAAACAAATAAAAACGAAGCAAAGTGGATAATGGGTGTGGTTTCAAGATTGATGAAGAGTGCGGAGGTTTAGCAATCATTATGCCTAAGATGATCAATTCATTCCCATTCTCTAGCTAACATTTATGAATTTATTTTGTTAGTTCATCCACTAAGGCTCTAGGGATTCCGTATGATGGCGGGAGATCTCTTACTTATAATCCTAAGGGTCAATCAAGTGATCATATCATGAACCTAAGGATCGTATCAAGCTCAAGGATTTAAGGAACCATCTAAACTATCCCAAACCAATATCTAGACACTTAATTGCAGGTCTAAATAAATAACCGGGTATGATGCGCCGTATTATCTATTACCTATATTCTCTATAATTATCTAAGATGATGGCCAGTCACATTAAAGAATCATAGAGAAATCAAAAGAAGGCTCAACAATTAAGAAACAAAACAATTCATTCATTGAAAAACTTGGGTTTGAATCAATTCATCAAAAACATAGATCCTGCTAAACCTCCACACAAGGGGATTTAGCCACTCATATTTGTAGGAAAATAATCACAAAAGATGCAAAAATAATCCATAGAATTCAAGTATTAAAAACCCTAAACAAAACTGAGAAGGAATAATACAACCTAGAATCTAGCGGATTGATCCTCGTGCTTGGTTCTCGGGTTGTGGTCTTCAATCTTCGTCTTGAATCTTCAACAGAGGGATGCCTTGGGTGTTTCTCTGTTTTGGGGGCTGGAAGAAGTCAAAAATATGGTGTGTGGTTCGAAGGAAAGAAGTCCAGAAGGGTTTATATAGGTTTCGGGCCGAAAAAATCTGTTTTTGGGCTGTAGACGATGCGGACCGCGGTCCAGCACAAAAGGCGGACCACGGTCCGACCCCCACGGATTTTCCAGTTTTTGAGTCAGAACATACCGGACCGCGGTCCAGCACAAATGCGGACCGCGGTCCGACGTCTTCGGCCGAACACTTTTTTTCTACACTGTCGCATTTTGGGAAAAACGCGATATCTCCTTCGTTAGCCGTTGGATCGCCACGAAACTTTGTCAAAATGTTCCTAACACATAGAACGACGATGTGGACGGCGGAGATCGGATTTTAAGATTGTTAGATCCGCCTGCCATGCGGTTTTCCAACTGCCTTGTTACATGAGCTCCGAAACACGATTTCTTCAACATCCGGCTTCAAATCCTCTTAATTATTCATCCAAACAACTCCATCTTTGACAACAATGTATCAATGGTCATGGTTTCTTCCATTTTGGTGCCAAATACCACCAAATATGCTCAAAATGCTCGAGAAACCTACAAAACCAAAAACCATCGAAAGTATACGATTCCAAGCAAAACAAAAGCTTAAAATGAATAGAAAACAATGCAAATAAGCTTAAAAAGAACATGATGAGATGGTATAAAAACCACTCATCATCTGTGACAGCAAGACTCTGCTCAAGCTGACTGAACAGGACGTTGAAGCTTCGCTATCATCCACCCTCCAATCATTCAAGACCGATGTAGAGATGATATTTGAGACTCAGCTGGTGCAACTTTTTGAGCAGCAGATAATGAACTTATGGAAGTACATATGGAGGGTGAACAAGTATATGAGAAAGATAAAGAAGATAGCCTCAGCGTCCAGGACATTGAAACTGAAACCACAGATGTGGTAAATCAAATAAGGAAGGCAGAGGAAGAAGCTCATATCATGAAAGAAGAGAAAGAAACCATGTTAAGAAAGGAAGCTGAAAAGGTTGAAGAGGCAGAGTTACAGAAAACAGCATATCAACTCGACACCTTTATGGATAAAGTTCCCACTGCCTTTGAAGAAGATGTAAACCTTGAGGAAGATAAGAAACTTCACTTGGGAAGAAATTCAGGAAAAGAAAGAAGCTGATGAAGCCCGTCTGAAGTAGATAGAAGAATATAATCTAAAAACAATAATGCTTTAGAAACAGCTTGACGAGGTAGACGAAAAAAGGAAGCAAAGATTAAGATTTTCAAACCTGACTCCCGAGCAAGAAGCTGCTCAGTTAGAAGAAATCTGGAACATCTGGACATACATCGACTTCCTATCACAAAAAATATTGATAACGAGATGAAACAAAGGGAAATACTACTCAAAAATGAACTTCAAAGAAATCACATCAGACTTAGGGAGGATGATGAGAGACTCAAACGTCTGGCTGAAAGCATGAAGAGGACTCGAATGATTTCAGACAAGAAGAAGAGAAAATCTAATGTACTTAGAGCTATAGCTGCTGAGAGAGAGCCCAAGGTCGAGTTTGAGGATGACCTTCTCTATCCTTGGTGTGATAGATGGGTTCCTCTGGAGCTAACCAATGATTGGGAGCAGATAAAAGTGGACTTTATCAGGCGCTTCTACTTTTGGCAATCCTGGGGAACATACATGAGAATTAAGAACCGGGATGAAATCTTCATAGAGTTTCTCAGGCGACGGTCATTTGAACTTTACATCCTGATCAAAGACCTTGCTTCGAAAGCTAATCAGATCATAAAATGCCCAACACCCATATTCATAAAGCAACCTATTACTTGGGAGAAGTTGGAATTCAAGATGATTACGCTAAGATTGAAACTGAATTTTTTTAAGGCAGGCAAAGAAAAGAAGTATACAAATGTAGCCAACAATTATGAGAAGAGGATCAAGCTAAGGAGGCTTTGTACTACTCCTATAAGTTGAAGTCAAATGATCTTTTAGATGAGAAATTTGCACGTATAAAGGAGAACCTAAAGAAAACTCATCTGACTCATGAGGAATTCGAGAAGAGGTATCGTATCAAGGTTGAACCTGAATAGATTTCAGATTATCTAAGTAATATATTAGCTTAGCATGTACTTAACTGAATTATCAATAGAGCTGAGCTAATTCTTTTGACCTGACGACAATAACTATTTTTTCGGCTTACTTATTATTAATCTGATCTGAACTAACCTTTACTTTCTTATCCCAAGTTGTGTTGGATGGACTTAGCCTGAGTTTGTTTTCAAGATTAGAATAGGGTTTTGGCATCATCAAAAAGGGGAAAAAGTTTGGGAAATAATATAGGTTTTAAATGATCCCAAACCCCTATTTAATTGATGAACCAGTCTAATGTAACTTATAGATTGTTTCAGCCCATGTCTGTATAGTCTGGCTAAATGATTGCTTTCAGATTAGGTTTGCCTATTTTGATCAGCCTGTAGAACCGACTGAGTCAAGCTTCTTAGTTGATACCTTTCATCCTGTATTGATCTTCATATCAAGATCTTCATCAGACCATCATCGACTTTTTCAAATATGAAGACAGTACGATATTCCAAGAAGATGGTCAACAGAGCAAGACGATAATATCATAATCAACATTGACCAATCTCATGCCGCCATGTCAACTCAAGTCAATGGGAGACGAGAATAGTACCTCATACGGGATCTCGCAAAACCAAGAAGAGCGCGACACGTATCCATGCATTCAATGCATAAGACCGTTGTCAACACGAAGCCAATGGGAGATCAATCTTTTTCAACGAATCTTTCCCCTAGCTCGCCTATAAATAATAGAAGACCTCTCTCAATGAGGTTACGAAAATTTAGGAAGCAAAAAGAATACTCTCAAGCAAAAGAACAAGCCTTTAAAATATTCATCTTATAGTTCTACTACTAGAAATTCCCTCTGTTGTTCATACTCCAAGTATTCATAGCTTAATCATAAGTTTGGAGTCAAGAGTGTTTAAAACTCTTGTTGTTGAACAAACCCTAAAAACCCCACCCTATCATGTTTGTTAGAACAAAGCTGATAGATAGATAGTTTAATAGTTAGATAGATAGTTTGTTTGTATGTGTTGATCAATAGAAGAGTGGATTCCTTGGATTCCTGTTGAGAAAGCAGAAGAGTGGACGTAGGATATTGTGAATCCGAGATACTATAAAATCTCTGTTATTTGCTGTTTCATTACATCAGCTTACTGTTCATTGCACTTTCATCAGATTAATTGTTCATTCAGAAAAGCATTTATCCCAAGGGCCTATTATATTTCCGCATTTGCTATCTGATTGACTCATTATCATATCTCAAGCGCTAATATATGGTATGGATCTGGTGAGAACCACATTTAACGTGAGAACTGCGAACCATGCATAATCCTTATATATTTTATGCAAAAAAATTTGTAATTTTATACTTTTTGTATTCTGCATAAAAACATATAAGGATTATGCAAAATATAAAATTACAGGTTTTTTGCATAAAAAATACAACAATTATGCATAAAACATATAATGATTATGCATGATTCACACTTCTCACGTTAAATGTGGGTTCTCACATGATCCACTCCATATATATATATATATATATATATATATATATATATATATATATATATATATATATATATATATATATATATATAGGAAATGGATCATTAAGGAACACTATCTTAATGAAAGAACTAGGAACACATCCTAGCCTACCATTTTGTTTGATGTGTGGCTTAGATAAAGAAGCTATTTTAAATTTTAAATATTTTAATTAGCTCATTAAAGGTTTAGAAGTGATCTATTCATTTTATTATCTTTTTACATATCTTCTATTATTTAATTTTGTGAAATAATTTATTAATCAATTACCTATTTACCTAAAAATTATCCAAAATTAATACTGTAGTAAGAGAAAATCTAAACAAATTTTATTTCCTTTATATTCTCAGCCGAACTTAATAATTAATTATTTATTTTTTGTATTTTATTTTATTAATTAAACTTTTATTTATTATTTAACTCATTAATCACACAGATAAATTACGTAATTTCTTCATCTTTTTCCTCTTCTGCACCTTCACATGGATTATCAGCCAAAATGCATATAATTTTAACCAAAGCGCATACATGTTTTAATCGAAGTGCATACAATTATCAATAAAAGTGCACATTTTTTTAACCAAGTGCATACAATTTTGAATGAAAGTGCAGAAACGTTTTAATCAAAGTGCATACATTTATCAATGAAAGTGCATACACTTTTTCAACCAAAGTGCATACAGATAAACACGAAAAAATGTCGAAAAAAATTGCAGTAAATAGATCTAATGCTCAGAATTCTCAGATAAAAAAAACTAAAAAAATAGATTAGAGATGGATCTATGTAGAACTGTAACAAGTCTTTACAGATCTGGTCTGCCCACGGCTGTAGTGACCCCGGTGATAGCCGAATCGAGCTGCAGATCTGGGCTGCCTGTTATGGTCGAATCGAGCTGCAGATCTGGGCTGCCTATGATGGTCGAGCAGAGAGAGAGAGAGAGAGTGGCTACCCGCGGCGGCCAACATCAACAAAGAGAGAGAGAGAGAGAGAGAGAGAGAGGCTGCCCGCGGCGGCCGGCGTCAACAAAGAGAGAGAGAGAGAGAGAGAAGAGAGAGAGAGAGAGAGAGAGAGGAGAGACACTGGTGATAGAATGAAATTATGAGAGAGGGAGAGGAGAGAGGCGAAGAAGAGAGATATGAATATAGTTATTTAATATTTATTTTGGGTTTGACAATTATATCTCTAATGAAGAATAATAACATAAATCTTATATTTCATCCTAGCCTTTGATCTATGAAAATGAAGGGATGGATCTTGTTCCTAGTTCTTTCATTAAGGTAGTGTTCCTTATTGAACTCTTTCATATATATATATATAATGTTTTAAGAAAAAAAATATTATCAATTTGACCCATTAGTAATATATTGCTAATGGGCTTCCCAATTAATTGCAGATAAATAATTCTTACATTGTTAAATAATGTATAAATACATTAATCTATTTATAATTATCAAAGAAGTATAGAAAAAGTTCTGACAACTATTTGGGCTAGACCATGGATTTAATACAAGAAATAAAGTCAATCATCAAATTAATTAATTATCTATTCTCAGTCCAGAGCAAAATTAATTAATAAACACGAATTCATTTCACGAGAGAATTCGTGCTAACTTACCCCTTTATCACAGCTTGAGCATCAACTTGTATTTTAGATTTAATTAATCTCGTATTAAAGAAATAAATACACATTCATTAATTAAGCTCACTAACTGCTTAATTAATTAATATTTTACCATGAGTAGTACCAATCGACCTTATTAACACACCTGAATTTAATCAACCGACGGGTTTAGTGTGCTAATTTTTATGATTTCCTCAGGGGATATTATCAACCCAATTAACAAAGATACGATTGCAAGATACAGATAACCAGCCCGAGTCACAAATAACTACTATCGACCAAGATAACGTTGTTGGTCCAGAGACGAGCTTCAAATGTGGTGGTGGTGGTGGGGGGGGGGGTTTAATACACGTGAATGCAAATTTCAAACTCAGAACGTGAAAGTCAGCTGTGCTGAAGAATGCTACTGAACTAGTCAGTTAGCCAAATATGCTTTTTAGATCACGTGGGCTACTGAAGAATGCTACTGAAGAATGCTGAAGATTCTTCTACTGAGTACAGATTTACTGACTTATTTCAGTGAACAATAGTTCTATATTAGAGGTTATGTGCGGAAGTGTAGGCTCTAATATAATCGTCTCAGTTGAAAAGACGTTTTATGCTGTTTGATTAAAACTCAGTTTTATACAAAATGAATAGTTATCAATGCAATAGTTAAAAGCAACACAAGCAGTTTTTAAAGTTGTTCGGACACACTGGGTCCTACGTCCACTATCCCGAACAAAGAAGGAGTTCTTGATTAAATTATACTGATTAAGTCTCAGTCGATCTATTCACTGGACATACACGTTCTTGTTTGCTTTTGACTTTCTCCAACAATGAAGGATTTCTTACAATAAGAACAGTTCGAAAGATGAACTCCTTCGAGGTTCTAAACTATTGATATTACAATGAACACGCTTATATTAGAGAAGGGTAACTAATGTATCTCTAGAAAGAAGAATTAAAAGAATCTATCAATAAGCAACTTCTTCGCTGAATTTGGTTGTGTGTTTGCTAGAGAGTGTATGAGCTATGATCGCTTTGGTTCCCTTGTTGGTTTCTTCTCTGCATGAATATCCTTCTCTATTTATAGTCTTCGATTCATGAATAGATCCATTGGAGGGAGTCGAGACACGTGTCGAATAAGATAAGGAAAACGGCCTTATTAATTTGAACGTTGTTGTAGAGGTACTATAGAGATTTCCTCTTTTTCAGTCTAGGAGCAGCTTTATGGCGGGGGCGGTAGGGGCGTTGTCGGCTTCTTATTGGTCGAGGTCATGAGAGTAGGTGAGGTTTGTTCAAACTCCAAGGTACGATGAGTTGACTTCCTCAGAATCCTCGGACCTTCAACTGATGTATCTTCTATTGACGTTTGTCTGATAAAATTAGTACGCATGCTCAAATTCCTTTGCAAATTCAGTTGGTCGGTAGATGTCCGACTGACTTCATCGATACTGAGTTCTCCGGTTGAGTGCAGAATCTTCTATTGAATGCATATCTACTGAACTCTAGCCTACTGAGTTCCTAACAAACTGAACTCAACAAGCTATTACAATATCGAATGTTTATTATTCAGCTAGGGGTTTTGGGATCTTCAAATCTTATCATTCTAAATCTCAGATTCCAACCATTTTCCCCTATTTGATGATGCCAAAACCTTTTACAAACAACTACTACTCGTGCAAAAACCTATTACAAGTAACTTTAAGCATGGTATCAAAGCAATAAAGAGTAGTAAAGCTCTTTACAACAAAGCTATCTCTATCGGTAAAGGGCCGACTATCTAATCAACACAGATGTTATACAACATAAGACCGAAGTCTAACAATTTCCCCTGACACGTTTAAAAGCAATTTCCCTCTAAAAGATGTCTAAACAACTGAAATACAGAGACAAACAGATAAATAAGTAGATATGTGGGTGTGTGATCTAATCACTGAGGTGATCAGTAGTGTTGAAAGATAAAAATAAAGCCAAGTGACAATGAGTAGTTGTTGAAGGCCAATAGAAAAAATGTCATATATGATCAGAGATGATTACAGTTACAAGACAATCTAATTCTATCAACTAAGACTAGAGGAGAATCACCGGGCTTCTTCTTGAATTGTTGCATGCGCGCCTTGAAGTCGGCAGATTTCTTCTCAGGAAGCTCAAGGCCATAAGATGAATAGAATATGTTCCTCAGTGCCTTGATCCCTTATTTGTCTTCAACAACATCCTTATCAAGATCTCTTCTTCTGATGGTATCATTAATTTCTTCCTCAATATCATTCTTACATGTATTTTCTTGATGCGTGAGAGGAGTAGGTAAAGATATGTTCTCAAGTGCTTTGAGAGTCTGACCTGACTGATCTAGAAGGGTCTGGATCTCAGCGTAGAGTGGAGGATTAACTTTCTCGTCGGGATCGGTTTTCTCATCAAACATCTTCCAAATGTAGAATCTCTTGATAAAATCGATCTTCAGTTGTTCCCATCTTTGATTTAACTTCCATGCAACCCATTCGTCAGTCCTCTTATATATGATTCTCTTCACTTCATTTCATGGTTCCCTTCTTCTAAAGAATTTTGAAGTAGTAGGAACACTTCTATCCTTTTGCAGAACTCTCTCTCTGGCCTGTTCCTCCGTTCTCTGTCTGAGAACCTCAAGATCAACTTTATGAAGTATTTCTCTAGCCTCTCTGATCTGTCGGGCTTCAGAAGTTATGTCCATGCCTCTCTCACAACTATCCTATAGCTCTTTCAGTTCAGCTTCTTATCTCTTAGAGAGCTCAGTGGATGGAATATGTTGTTGAGTTTCTAAGTCGCTCGGTCTGGCTGATTTGGACTTAGATGCTCCGAGTTTCTCAGAATCTTTGGACTTAGGAGTTTTAGCAACTGACCAAGATTGCTTAGGCAGTACATATCTTGTTCTGGTAGGAACTGAAGATCGGATCTGCATGCCTTTATTGGCCTTGGTCTTCTTCTTCTCATCTTGCTCTTGAAGTTCTCGAGCCAGTCTTTCATCGTATGCAATCTACTCGTCTGGCATTCTGAACTTCAACTTTTTGGCTTTTGGAGGACTTGGGGGAGCAAGGGCTTTTCCTTTGGCCGCTGACCTGATTGGTGGCTCATCTTTAGTCAGTCCTTCTAAGTACTTGGCCACTTCAGTGATAGCTTCATCAGATGGCTCTCCTGAGCCTTCTCCCTTCTCAGTAGGTTCTCCCTCTTGCTTTCAGCTGCCTTACTCGGTCCTGCCTCTTCAACCTTTAAGAGGGTCAGTAGTCGTTCACTCCTACTTCCTTCCCCCTTTTTGGCATCATCAATTAGCGTGGCTATGGCAGTGACCTTCCTCGTAAGGTCTTCTACGGACATGCTGATGGATTCAAGTTTTGCTACAACATCTCTTGCTGCATCATTGTATGTAATCCATCGCTTGTCATGTTCAGCATTGACGACTTGGAGTACTTCTGATTTAGAAGCATCAATCCATCGAAGGTATGCGTCAACTGAGTCAGTAGCATCCTTCTCAATCACCTTGCAGACATTATGTTGTTCCACTAGTGCTTTGGTTAAACTTTCAGTGACGAGCTTGTTACGCTCATCAACTGCCTTGAGGACTCGATCTATTGTAGTAGCCATATCTTCAGTGAATTGTTTGGCCTGAGACTGTAGTATGTTCTAAAATTGAGTGTTTAGATCGGTCCTTTGCTCTTGAAGTACTTTTCTAAGGATCTCTTCAACATTAAGATTTGTAGGAGTGCTGATCCTCTTCACTTCAGTAGATAAGTTGCCAAGCATCTGGGTTTGAGCCTCAGTGAATTTGCTCTATTTGGTATGCACGTCTGTGGCTAGGAGATGGTTCTTATGAGCTTGACGCTTAATGTACTTATTGATGGACGCCGTAATGGTGTCTTTAATCTCAACAGCTTGATATCAAGACTGCATCTTCAGCTAAGATTTAGATGGCGTGGGGATGATTGCCCCTGAAGATGGAGGTGGAGGTGGCAAGTAATCCCTAGAATATTTTCCCTCAGAAGAACCTCCCTGGTCTGCATCCTTGGGTGGAGAGTCGTGGTGAGAGTCAGACTGATTCGGGGCTGAGTAGACTGTTCAACTTGCTGCTTCTGACTCAGGGGCATAAGCATGGTAGCTTGAAGATCGTCCATCGAAGCTATGTCAGGAGGCTCGCCATAACATATCTCCTCTCTCAGTGTCTGCTCTTCTTTGATCAGTTCAGGGACTGTCCTGAGGTTGATCGTCTCAGCTAAGAGATCCCACTCTAGGAATCTGAGACGGATCTGAACCCTCACCCTGACTGTGATGTCCACGAGATCCGTGATGAGTGGTTTGTATACCATCTCATCTTGTTCTTTTTAAGCTTATTTACATTGTTTTCTATTCATTTTTAGCTTTTCTTTTGCAATTGGAATTGTATACTTTCGACAGTTTTTGGTTTTGTAGGTTTCTCACGCATTTTGAGCATATCAAAATGAAAGAAACCATGACCATTGATGCATTTTTGGCAAAGATGGAGTTGTTTGGATGAAGAATGAAGAGGTTTTGAAGCCGGATGTTGAAGAAACCGTGTTTCGGAGCTCGTGTAATAAGGCAGTTGGAAAATTACGTGGCAGACGGATTTAACGATCATAGAATCCGATCTCCACCGTTCACATTGTAGTTCTATGTGTTAGGAACATTGTGGCAAATGTTCGAGGCGATCCAACGGTTATCGAAGGAGATATAGCATTTTTTCCCAAAATTGGTCAGAACATAAAATTGTAGACGGGACTACGCGGACAGAACAGGTCGGACCGCGGTCCGCCTTCTGTACTAGACTGCGGTCCACATCTTTTACAGCCCAAAAACGTTTTTTTTCGGCCCGAAACCTATATAAACCCTTCCGAACTTCTTTCATTCGGATGACACACCATATTTTCGACTTCTTCCACCCTCCAAGGTAGAGAAACACACAAGGCATCCCTCCGTTGAAGATTCAAGACGAAGATTGAAGACCACAACCCGAGAACCAAGCGCGATGATCAATCCGCTAGATTCTAGGTTGTATTATTCATTCTCAGTTTTGTTTAGGGTTTTTAATACTTGAATTCTATGAATTATTTTTGCATCTTTTGTGATTATTTTCCTACGAATATGAGTGGCTAAATCCCCTTGTGTGGGGGTTTAGCAGGATCTATGTTTTTGATGAATTGATTCAAACCCAAGTTTTTCCAATGAATGAATTGTTTTGTTTCTTAATTGTTGAGCCTGATTTTGATTTCTCTATGATTCTTTAATGTGACAGGCCATCATCATAGATAATTGTAGAGAATATAGGTAATAGGTAATACGGCGCATCATACTCGGTTATTTATTTAGACCTGCAATTAAGTGTCTAGATTGTCACCATTGGTTTGGGATAGTTTAGATGGTTCCTTAAATCCTTGAGCATGATACGATCCTTAGGTTCATGATATGATCACTTGATTGACCCTTGGGATTATAAATTAGAGATCTCCTGCCATCATACGGAATCCCTAGAGCCTTAGGGATGAACCAACAAAATAAATTCATAAATGCTAGCTAGAGAATGAGAATGAATCGATCTTCTTAGGCATAGTGATTGTTAAACCTCCGCACTCTTCATCAATCTTGAAACCACACCCATTAATCTACTTCGCTTCGTTTTTACTTGTTTTTCTTACTTTCTTGCTATTGTAATTCCGTAGTTTTAAATAAACCAAACCCAGTTTAGGACCAAGTAGATAGTGAAATAATTAGAGTAATTAGAACCCAGCTGAGTCCTTGTGAGATCGACCTCGGGAGTTGCTAGATTAGGTATTACACCAATTCGTGCACTTGCGAGAATTATAATTTGTTCATCAAGTTTTTGGCGCCGTTGCCGGGGACTCAGTTGTTTTGATTATTCTTTTTACTAGCTATTTATTTGTTTAGATTTTATTTTTATGTTGGTTACTATTTCTTCTTTTCTCTACCGTGTTGAGTCTTACTCTTTGAGTATTCTGTAGGTTTATGCACGGTAGAAGGTCGCAAAATCCAGAACTTGCGCCTTTTATCGATAACATACACAGAGTGGGGACTTGAGTTACGAGGAAAGAACAGGAAGACAAAATTGTAATGGAGTGAATTGAGAACAATCCTGAATCAGAGAGGTTGCAAGGAGACTACACAAGGTCGATACTTGGAGCCAATACCACCTGCATCATCCTAGAAGAGACCGCAAGGAATTATGATCTGAAGCCTATCTACTATTATATGCTACCATCTTTCTACGGGCTAGCAACTGAAGATCCTCTTGCTCATATGAAGGAGTTCTATGCTACATTGGGGACTCTTCCTCTCAGCGGGCTAACTACTGATCAATTGGGAAGACGATTGTTTCCCTACACTCTAAAGAATAAGGCCAAGAATTGGTTGAACACACTGCCTGCTGATTCTTTGCGGACAATGGAGGACGTGTTCAAAGCATTCACTGAGCGATACTACTCCCGAAGCAAGAGCCACGAGTTGAGACAACAGATTGCTACTTTCTCTCAGTTTGACAATGAGACATATCATGAAGCTTAGGATAGATTCAAGGGACTCCTCGTCCAATGCCCACATCATAATTACCAGGTCGAGATGTTGAATGAGTTCTTCTACAATGGATTGCTCTTGTCGTGTCAGATTATGATTGACAACATGGCTCCCGGAGGCATTCTTGCACTAACCCCAAGTGCATTGCATGAGATTTTTGAGACGTTGAAGGCTAGTTCCGTACAAAGAAGTCAGAGTGTGAGACAACGTGGAACGCAGGATATGCGGGCTGCATACGCAGATGATACTATTAAGGAGCTTCAAGAAATCAAGGAGCTCAAGCAGACACAAGTGCAAGCCCCAAAGATTGGTGAGGTATGTACCATTTGTGATGATCCACAACACTCAATTGCCCAATGCCAGTTTAATATCATCCACAACCAATTTCAAGAAGAAGAAGCTAACTGGGGACAAGGCATAGGACACCAAGAATGGGAGGAGAGAAAGCAATATCAAAGGCCTCAACAAAATTTTGTCCATAAGCAGCATGGGTACAATCCCAACTATAAGAGTTACCAGAATTATGGAGGATATTATACCAATCAGCAGCAGTACTTTGGAGGCATATCATCATCTCGCCCTCAGCAAAAGATTGAGGAAGATGAACCGAATACCATTGCTATCTTGCAAGACACCTTAAACTGCTTTATGAAGAGTTCTAGGGAGCAAATGGAGACACTCATCACTTCTGTTAAGAACATGGAATCAACTTCCAAAAATTTGGGGACTCAACTTGGCCAGCTAGCACGGGAAGTCGCTTTGCTTAAAATGCAACAAGTGAAATGTTGAGGTATGAGTCAGTAGATGATACTCAGCATGTTATCGGGTTAAAATAATATTGGGGAAATCATAGTAGTACTATGGAATTGAAGATCCCAAAACCCAACTGATATCAGTAGTGTAGTGTCTCGATAGGATTAGCTGATGTATAGGTTAGACTTTTTGTATTTGTTTATCTTTTCGTCTAAGTCCTCTACGGGGTAAATTGTTGGATTGATCTTCTGTCGAAGTTACTCTCCAGAACCGCACGTCATCAGTGTAATCGCTTGCATTCTTCAGTTAGTAGCTGATCTTTACCTTCAGTAGAAGACAGCTCATCAGCTGATAAACATCAGCAGAAGAACCCAATGCAAAGCTCAGTACCTTCGCAATCATCAGCTGACCTACTAAAGCCATATCCTTTGTCAGCAGACTCAGACGAAGAAGACAAAGATTGTCCTAAGTCTACTGTATCCAACAGAAAATGACACAGTCGTAAAAGTCATTTCGAAGTTCAGCAGAAGATCATACGAGGTTGAAGAATAGTCAACTCTGACCACTGACACATTCTCACCTACCACAAACTTCGACCAATGAGAAGCCGACAACGCTTTATCTGCTCTGACCAACTAAAGCTGCTCTCATGTACAGTGTCCAACAACTCTGCTGCAACAATTTGAAAATATGGTCGTTTTCTTTGGAAGCTTGTGACACGTGGCATCGTCTTCTCCAACGGACATATGCCTGCTCACAACTATAAATAGAGAAGAAAACCAAGCTCCATGCACGGGATATATAAGGACTATAACTTAGAAGGATCTGTCTAGTGCACAGATTCCTTGCTGAGGCTTGCTCAGATAAATCAACAAGTTCTCCTGTTTCATCAGGACCGTGGACGTAGGATCTTGCGTATCCGAACTACGTTAAATTGCTTGTGTTATTTACTATTTTATTGCATTACATACAAACTGATTAAAAATCATATCTTTGCATAAAACGTACTTTCAAAGCGCACCAGCCAAAAGACTTTAACTTGCGAAAATGCATTTTCAAACTGAGACGAATCTCCGGGCCCTACACACTTATCCGCACAATGTCTCCGACTGAGTTTCAAGTACTGACAAAAGTCAGTAGGAGAGCTCAGTAGTTGGCACACTTCTGACCCGTGATCGAAGGTTACTATCTGGCACTGTTCATCAGTCGCAAGCTACGCCTTCCCGTCCTTCACGTTCGAGAAAAGCGTGATCGTGTGTATTCACCCCCCCCTCTACACCTGACTATCGTCTCCGGACCAACAATTGGTATCAGAGCTCACGATGTTCTTCTGATCACCGGTTCTGTACTACTGGTCTTCTTGAACAGATCCTGAAAATGCTTTTATTGCGCAAGCATATCTTCATTCATCCTTATACTTGTTCCCAACATGTCTGATATGTCAGGTATTCGGATGGTACCGATGTTCTCAATAGAGAACTACACGGTATGGCGTGTGAGAATGGAGACACACCTTACATCGCTGCATGACAGCATGACGGATGCCCTTGAGATAGAACCCATTGTTCCCATGATCGACAGCGTTCAGTTTGCCGCTGTGGGAGGTGTAGGAGCACAGACTGGTGCTAAGATCCCCAAAGAAAAATCTGCCTTCACACCAAAAGAGAAAAAGCTGCACAACCTCGACCGAGTTGCGCGAAATGCAATACTAACTACGCTCAGTGATTCCCACCTTGGGAGAGTGCAGGACTGCAAAACAGCAAAAGAACTCTGGGATGCCCTGGCTGTACTGAGCCAAGGAACCCCACAGATCAAAGAAAACAAGCTCGAATTAGAGCTACAGAAGTTCGATGCCTTTGCAATGGAGCCCAGTGAAACCATTGACGAGCTTAGCATCAGATTCACAAATCAAGTCAATGTGATCAACGGGCTGGGGAGGATGTTCACCAACAAAGAGATGAACACCAAGATCTTGAGAGCTCTACCTCGACAGAAGTGGCTTCCATTTGCTACTTATTTACGCTTTGATCTTAATGCTCTAACTCCTGATGTTATCTTTTCAGAATTAAAAACAGAGGAATTTGAGCATAGCCTACCCCAAAGATGTTCCAGTGCTCCAGCTGACACTCAGATCGACCATGCTTTCAAAGCAATAGTCAGCAAAACTGGAGTAAAACATGTTTCCTCCAGCAAGGCAGTGGCCACGACAGAAGCAAAGTCCTCTGAGACTTCAGGCCCTGACCAACTCGCACTGATGGCTCTCAAATATCAGAGAGAAAAGGAGAGAGTCAGAAAGCTGAGGAAATACAACAGAGATTCTCCCTCAGGTAAGAAAGATTATCAGAAAAGGGAAGAATCTAAACCTTCTACTGACTGCAGGAACTCAGAACCTGCTGCAAGTCCATTGAAGGACTCAACTGGAAAAAGCAGCAGATCATCATGCTCGCTATAACGCAAGAAGAGGACATTATCGCATGACTCGTCCCGAACTCTCAACCGCTCAACGAGCAGAACGGCAGGCCAGGCGCGAGAAATTTGCCTGTAGGAGGCAGGCCTACATAGCCGGAGAGATATCCGACAACTCAATCGAGGAGGATACTTTTATGTATTCCTCTGAGGACGAAGCTACATTCGTCGCAATTGAGACCGGAGAAATAATTCCTGAAGAAACAGCTGAATATTATCTGATGGCCGGAGAAGAGGCTGAGGTAAATTCTAAACTTAACATACCCTCTTCTTCACACAAAGCACACGAAACGTGCTCGGTCGCGTATGAGCCTCTAGATGTGGTACAAGCCTATGACGATCTACTAGAGGAGCGGATTCGATGAGCGAGAGTTCAAGAACTATTCGGAAGCCTGGAACAGTAAAGACCGAAAATCGAGACTTTCTTCGATTGTCAGGTCTCTACTGACTCAGAGAATATTGTTGCGAGACTCAAAGAAGAGATTAAATCTCTTATGACTAAGTCTCAGCTTCAAGAAACTCAGATTTCAGTTCTGACTAAAGACAATTATGAGAAAGAGACTGAAATAACCCGACTCAGTCAGAAGCTCGCAGACGTGGAAAAATATATGACTCACTAAGGAAAAGTGATGAAGTTTGGCGAGAACTGATGACTGAGCAGTACCTAGGAGCTAAGGAGAAGTTGGAAAGTATGCTTAGAGCACAAAGGCCAATGGTCATGAAAGAAGGACTTGACTATACTCATGAAGCTTCCACTTCAAAGAGCTCAGAACTGCTGGCTGATAGGTTCGTCAGAGGTAAAGTTCAGACTACTGACTCAACACCTCAGACGAAGAATAAACAGAAGATAGTTGCACCTCAGCCGAGCAACAAGAAGCAGCTGACCAAAGGTTCCAGCCCCAGGACACCACGATCAAACTCAGGGGGAACCAAGAAGTTCAGGTGGGCGGAACAGTACAATGAGCCACTGTATGAGCACCCGGCTCAGTATGGTTCGTACTACTATGAGCCCAGGGTTAGGAGGAACGTAAAATCTCAGAAAAAGAAAGCTCCTGAACCCAAAATCATCAGAAAGTCAGTATCTCCGAGTCCTGAGGAGAAGAAAGCTGACAAGGTTCAGAAGAAGAAGTCTCGTGACTTCAAAGGTTCCTAAGTGCGATTTAGGTTCCGAAATCACCCACTAACATGTAAGGACCCAATCGAACCAAAGGGTACCTAAAAATGCTTCGTTTTTTTGGTGCATAAGGACCCTTGGATAGTGGACGGCCGTTGCTTCGAGACACATGACTTATCAAAAGAGCCTCGCTGACCAACTACATACAGGAAGATGGTCCCAGAATTGAGTTTGGTGACAACTCAAAAGGCTACACAAGGGGATATGGAACGCCGAACATTGGGACTACTTCAGTTCCAAGAGTAACATATGTTGAAGGACTTCAACATAATCTCCTTTCAGTCAGTCAATTATGTGACAATCTAAATAGAGTAATCTTTGACGCTGGTTTCTGTGATATTGTTGACAAATCTACATGGAAACAGTGTTATCAGGTTCGCGGAGGAAGAATATCTACGTTGCAACTGGAAAACCGCAGAACCTGAGGCTTGCTTGCTCGCACAGACTAAATCTAGTGATAAGGCAGGATGGCTGTGGCACAAGAAACTCACCCACCTGAACTTCAAGACTATGAACAAGCTCGCCAAGAACTCTAAAGTCAGAGGACTGCCCAACGAATCATTTATCAAAGATAGAAATTGTGAAGCATGCTTGAAGGGAAAGCAGACAAAGAGTAGCAATCCACCTATTCCTTCACCTTCCACTGATGGAATCCTTCAACTGCTGCACATGGATTTATTCGGGCCAGTTTCTCCTGTGACTATACGAGGCAAGAAGTATGCCCTTGTCGTTATTGACGACTACTCGAGATATACATGGGTCATCTTCATCGCCAACAAATCTGATGTCATGACTGAGTTGCCTAAGCTGCTGAAAAAGCTCAGTGTGGAAAAGGACATCAAGATACAGAGAATTCGCTCAGACAGAGGAACAGAATTTCTCAACTCAGTAGTTAAAGAGTACTGCGAAAAGGAGGGAATTAAGCACGAGACATCAGTAGCTCGCACCCCTCAGCAGAACGGACTTGCTGAACGCAAAAATAGAACACTTAAAGAAGCAGCAAGAACGCTCCTAGCAGACTCTGGACTACCCTCAAAGTTCTGGGCAGATGCTACTGACACAGCCTGCTACACTCAGAATCGCTCACTACTTACACTGCAACACATGAAGACACCATACGAATTATGGAAAGGGAGAACTCCTTCTATTTCTCATTTTCATATTTTTGGCTGTCCGTGCTTTATTCACAATAATGGGAAAGATCAGTTGAAGGTCTTTGATAGCAAATCTGATCAAGGAGTATTCTTGGGATACTCTCGGTTCAGTAAAGACTTCAGAGTCTTTAACTATCGGACCCTTTGCGTAGAGGAAAGCCCTCATGTTGTTTTTGATGAGTTTGTTATTGAGAACAGGAAAACTACAAAGACAAATACTGAAGATGTCAGCAGCAAGCTACAGGATCTCGCACTAAACGACAAAGCTGAAAAGCTCCAGCATTGTTGGGATGATGAGTCAGACGATGAAGAAATTCAGACTCAGCCAACAAGCGATGTAGCTGACCTGGTTGATTCTACCGAACGTAATCAACAACGGTAACAACGGTCGATGAGGAAGCCCCGTGTGGTAACCGAGACCTCTATTGAGAATATAAACTACGGGAACACATACCGTTCTCGAGCTAAATGCCCCTGAACCTGGAAACTCAGTAGATCCTAACCTTCTTACTGAACTGCTGCAATCACAGAACAGTACAACTGAAATGCCTAACACACCTACTGACTGTGCAGAAGTAGTATCAGAAGAAGAAGCCAGACTCGGACGTTCATGGCTTGACGCTCACTCTTCAGATCTTATCATAGGAGATCCATCAGCAACCATAAGGACAAGATCTAAATTAGGTCAAGGAGAAAGCTCACTCTATTCTTGTTTCTTGTCCACAGAAGAACCTCAGTCAATAGAGGAAGCACTCAATGATGCTGACTGGATCATCGCCATGCAAGAAGAGCTGAACCAGTTCGTTAGAAACGAAGTTTGGGAGCTTGTTGACAGACCTAGACATCAGCACGTGATTGGTACTAAGTGGGTCTTCAAAAACAAGCGTGATGAAAACAACGTCATTGTCAGAAATAAAGCTCGACTAGTTGCCAAGGGATACTGTCAAGCAGAAGGAATCGACTTTGATGAAACATTCGCTCCAGTCGCCAGATTGGAAGCTATTCGTCTATTCCTAGCTTATGCAACGCATCAAGGATTCAAAGTATATCAAATGGATGTAAAGTCAGCTTTTCTGAATGGCGTGCTGAAGGAAGAAGTCTACGTGGAACAATCGCCCGACTTTCAGCAGGGACATTAGGAGTACAGACTTCGGAAAGCTCTGTATGGGTTAAAACAAGCACCCAGGGCTTGGTACGATACCCTATCAGACTTTCTACTTCAGAAAGGTTTTCAGAAGGAGACAGTAGATCACACCTTGTTCAACATAAAGTCAGGAGATGACATCCTACTGGTACAAATCTACGTGGACGACATCATTTTCGGTTGCAGAAACGTGACTATATGTCAACAATTCGAGAAAATGATGAAGGAGAAATTCGAGATGTCCATGATGGGAGAAATGAATTATTTCCTTGGATTCCAAGTAAAGTAATCACCTGAAGGAATTTTCATCAATCAAGCCAAGTACACTCGAGATCTTCTGAAAAGATTTGACTGCGACTCGAGCAAGCCAGTCAAAATCCCCATGAATACGAATTTCAAAATCGATCTAGATAAAGAGGGAGCTTCTGTTAACTCTACTAATTATAGAGCTATTATTGGTTCTTTATTATACTTAACAGCTAGCCGACCTGATATAACTTATGTTGTAGGTGTATGTGCAAGATTTCAAGCGGATCTCAAGTGAAGTTATCTAGACTTAGCAAAGAAGATTCTGCAATATCTAAGAGGAACACCTGACGCAGGGTTATGGTATTCTGCTGATGATAACCTTATACTGACAGGTTATTCTGATGCTGATTATGCAGGATGCAGGATAGATCGAAAGTCAACTTCTGGAACGTGTCAGTTCCTAGGCAGCAAGCTAATATCTTGGTTTTCAAAGAAACAACATTCAGTGGCAACGTCCACTACTGAAGCTGAGTACATGGCTGCTGGAAGTTGCTGTGCCTAGATCCTTTGGCTTCGACAACAACTGAGAGACTATGGTATAATTCAGGATGAAGTGTCCATCTACTGTGACTCCACCAGTGCTATTGCTATAACTCAGAATCCAGTTCTCCATACGAGATGCAAGCACATGGATATTCGACACCACTTTATCAGAGACCATGTCGAGAAGAAGGATATCAGAATGGAGAAAATCCATACTGACAAGCAAAGGGCAGATATACTGACAAAACCACAAACTGAGAACAGATTCAGAGAATTATCAGTAAAGCTAGATCTACTGGATCCTACTGAATCGTGTCAGTAGAACACAACAATTGGTATCAGTAGAAGCCAACCACTGATATACCAACAATTGGTATCAAGTGTAAGGGATCAGTATGACAGGTCAAAGACTCAGTACAATGATTCAGTCGGGAGAATCAAACTGTACACAGTAAGGGGGAATGTGGTCATCAGCACATCAACTGTCCTCCTAAGTCTAAACGGTAACCAGCAGATCGTAAAATTAGCTGAAGAGGTTTGTGTAGTCTTAATCTTATCAGAAGCATGCTCGCATTTATTATCTCAATCGCTTGCACTCAGTAGTTAATGAGCATTTATTTCCCGCCATTAATTCTTAAGGATAAGTCAGTAGGAAACCGTTCTCATTTAAAATGACTTAGTCTTTAATGCTGTCTACAGCGCATTTAATGCATGTCTTTTCACTTACCTTAACTGCGCATAATCCTACGTGGGTCTATGGTAGAGGCGGCTTGTGTAATCATTCCTCTTATATCATCAAATCCCAGCCGTCAATTAAAATGAAAAATTAAACCCTAGTCATTCGATCTTAACAACTTGATACGCATAATCATATAAGATCTTTCATCTTCTACCTCTGTCTTACTTCTCGCCATTCTCGATACTTAGAGCTTTCTTCTGCAATTCAGTTCTTCAAGTTAACTGCTCTGCATCTGCTTATTTCAAAGCTCTAAATCTTTCGGTAATGTACTAAATCGTGCTTAAAAACTCATACTAACTTACTCTATTTTCAAGTGCTAAAGAGTTTTTCGCAGATTATCATGGCGACGTTTCAGACACCCACCAACATAGACGAGATCATTCTCTCTCGAATTCAGTTCGAACCCACTATGGCGCTATGGCGAGTCGACATTCCATATCTGGAGCCAGTATTCGATGCTCTAGAAGAATTTGGCTTAGGGCTGCTTGTCTCGAAGCAACCTAGAGCGTATTTACCCAGACAAGTGGCGGAGGTTTACTATAACTGGCGGACTCTAGATACAGGAGCAGAGGTCTCCAGATTTGCGTTCATGAAGGAGGTTGATTCACTGTCGTGGGACGCGAGTGAACACGAGTTCAACATCAGAGATGCTCTCGAACTAGCTTTTGACCTGACAAACGATGGAATCTCTCCTATCGGATATAAGGAGAAGGAGATCAATTCTTATGTCCAGAAATTCTGTGGAAAAAGGGACATAACTTTCAAGACAGCCTTACCGAAGAATCAGCTATTGCCACAATACCGAGGGCTCGCATACATTGTGTCTCACATCCTCACGAGCTCGGCCGGTTCTTATGATCAGCTTTCCAAGCCCCGCATTCAGCTGATGATGATTATAGATGATGGAGTCAGAGTGAACTGGACTGACTATTACTTAGCCGAGCTCAAAGCTCAGGCTCAAAAGTTCACAACCCTACCCACTGGAGATAGGAGGCTAATTAGTGTGGGTAAGCTGCTGTATGGGACAAAGATGTCCATACTGATCGAGCAGTCAGTCTTGAGGAGTTCAGCTTTTTGCCGACTCCAGTATTTTGACAAAGAAGCTCGTGAAATTCAAGACGAGAGCCGCCGAGAAATCAATCGGATGAGGGCCACCTGATCAGAAAAGAGATGCTTCAGATTTGCCCCCTCACGCCGAACCGCCTAAGAGGAAGAGGCTCCGTAAGCCTGGACCTGCTAAGGTACCAGCAAAACCTGCCTCTCCTCCACCCACTCAGGAGGATCCACCCCTGGACACGATACAGGCATAGAGGGTGCCACGGCGAAAGATAAGGTTCAGTGGATCAGCTCATCTTGAGACTCAGTCTGACATTGCCAGATTGACTGAAGAAGTCTCGTCTGAGTGGACCACATTGCACTCCACCCGTCTCCGTGCTACTGGAGAAATACATGCTCAGATTCCTGAGATAGCTGAGCATCCAGACTTGGTGGATATTGCTATCAGGGCAAGGACACGAATCTTTGCTTGAGATTCCTCAGCTGGGACATACTTGAAGATATTATCAGATCTCAGTCAGCTCTGTCCCTACTTACTGAGGAGCAATCTTTACAGTCAGCAATAGGGTTCGGGGAACCAGCTAACTTAGCTTCTCTGGAGGATCTGCGTGTTGCTATGCTATACCTTCTCAGCTTAAGATCCGCAGCAACAGACCACAGCCCTTCGCCTCCATCTCATCATGGAAATAATGATAATAATGATAATGATGATGATGATCAGGCTACACCCAAGGAAGAAGATTTAGGAGGATCTGTTGAGGGTAACACTCCCCGCGAAAAGGGCCGCTCACCACCACCATCCACATCAGGTGAAGCCCCTGTTGCCTCGAAGCCGAGTCGAGCGCAACAGCTCGCGACGTCTGAGCAGAGGCTCGAAACAAGCAGTTATCAGATCAAGCCAATCGGTTCAGTGTCCTCTAAGTTGGTAAACAGAGCTATCAGGAGACAGGGAGATAAAAATCGTCTCCTTGCAAAAGA
Organism: Lavandula angustifolia; assembly: GCA_028984105.1. NCBI lineage: Eukaryota > Viridiplantae > Streptophyta > Magnoliopsida > Lamiales > Lamiaceae > Lavandula > Lavandula angustifolia. The sequence goes on from CM054818.1 coordinate 24,592, forward strand.
CGTACACCTCAAATGGGCTTAGTACACCAAAGCCCAGACTGAGGGCGTCAACCGACTTGCCGACGGGGTTAGTAAGGTCTCAGCTCCTACTCAAATCAATATCAAGGAGATAGTCGAGGCCGCCCTAGAAGCTCAGAAGGCGGACTTAGCCGCTCAGAGTCAGCAGCTCCTTATCTCTCAGCATAAATCTTTCTCCGAGCAGTCGACTCGAGTCTTGCGGCGATCCCAAGCCACAATGGATGAGAGGAACAGAGTGGCTACCTCCAGTCTTCAATCTGCCATCAAACAACAGGCTGAGGCCCTAAAGCTCATCCAGAAAGAGATCACATAATCTCATGATCAATCTCTGCTGAAACTCCGACAGGAGTCAGCCGCTCAACTCCGAAGATTCAGAGATGATCAGGAAACAAAATGGGACAGATACTGCGATGCAGTCAAGGATTTCGAATCCACCGCCAACCTTATCAAAAATCTTGTCTTTAATCTGGATAAGGAAGTCACTGACATCCGCACTCGCCTCTCCCTGGCTGATGATGCCAAAAAGGGGGAAGAGGTTGAGGGAGAAGCCAAGGTACATGAACAGGCTGAGGCGGAGCAGAATGTGGTGGAGAAAGTCTCAGAAGTCCAAGAGACTAGCAAGGGGGAAGCTAAGCAGAAAGAAGGTTCAGCTACTCAGGCTGGAACCAGTTCAGCAGTACCTCTCCTCCAACTTGTCCCAGTACCTGAAGTCCAAGTCCAACCTATGCGGCGATCGAGCCAAAGATGTTCAACCGCTCAACTCATTGAAGACATTGCTCAGTTTGTGGATGCAGAGGATGAGCCACTGCCACTGCAAAGGCCGGGGAAGGAGATCACAACTGAAGTCACTCCTCCATCTTCCCCGTCACCTAAATTCAAATCAAAAGCGGAGCAGGAGGCGTATGATCAAGAAGTTGCTCAGAAGCTTCAAGATCAACTGGATTAGGAACATCAGATCGAGGAAGCGAAAAAGGCTAAGAAGCCTAGAAAACTAACTGGCAAGATCGCCAAAGGAAAGGCTAAGCAGATACTGGATGAACAACATAAGAAAGCTCAGGACAAGCTAGCCAAAGCATCCACTCCTGCAGTCCAGCCCCTAGCTCAGAGTTCTTATTTTCCTACTCTAACACTGAGCAAGAGGCCGAGGACAAAGCCATTTGGGACTTCAAGTCTAGCAATCTGCTAAAGGAATACTTATTAATCAGGCTAAATATGCAAGGGACGTAATTATAAAGTTCGGCTTGACTAACAGCAAATCAGTCCGAATACCTATGAACACTAACTGGAAGATGAAACCGGATGTAAACGGAGTTCCAGTCAATCAAACTAAATATAAAAGCATTATTGGCTCTCACCTCTATCTTACGGCAAGTCGACCAGAAATTATGTTCGTAGTTGGGGTCTGTACCAGATATCAAGCCAATCCCAAACTGAGTCATATGGAAGCAGCCAAGCGAATAATTCGCTATATTAAAGGACAACTAATCTAGGTCTTTGGTATCCATCTGATGATAATCTCGAATTAATTGGACACTCTAATGCAGATCTTGCACGTTGCAAGATTGATCAGAAATCTGCTTATGAAACTTGTCAGTTCATAAGCAACAAGTTGATCTTCTGGTTTCCAAAGAAGCAAAACTCTATCGTGACATCAACAACTGAAGCGGAATACATAGATGCTGGAAGCTGCTGCTCATAAATCTTATGGTTAAAGAAACAATTATGTGATTATCAAGTTATCACTTATAATGTTCCTATCTTCTGTGACAACTCTAGTGCCATATCAATCACAAAAAATCCAGTGCTTCACACACGATGCAAACATGTTGACATCCGACATCACTTCATAAGAGATCATGCTGAAAAGGGAGACATCAGACTCGAAAAGATGGACACTAAATATTAATGAGCTGATATATTCACCAAACCTCTACCTGAAGCTAGGTCCTTCAACTCTCTATGGAACTAGGTCTATTAGATCCAGGTGAACAATGCATTACACATTAAGAAAGGGGGAACCTATCCAAACTGAAACTAATTCAGACTCACCCTGCGTCTCAACTCTACTAAGTGGCATCAGTCAGTTACAATATTTAATTGAGATGTTTGCGTATCAGACTCAGTTTATATTAATTGAAGTATTTATTTATTGTTTTCACTAAAAGCGATTATGCGATCTGATATTCTCTCGCATTTAATGCACATTGTATCGCAATTAATGCGCCACCCATTTATAGGATGTAAAACTATTAAACTTATAAATCAACCTTGTCATCATACCTTACTTCATCACATTTAATCTAGACCGTTCATTTCAAATTTCTAGATTAAATATGAACCGTCTATGTGAATATGAATCGCTTCATATATCTGTTTTTCGCCATTTTTGAACCTTTACAGTTTCTCACCTCTCTTTGCACTCATACTCTCTCAGAATCTAGTTATCGTTCATACTACTTCTGCAAATACCTTTCTTAACACATTTCATTTGCTTTATCTACGTTCTACATAAGGTATAAGTTGTTTATACATTCCTTGATTACAAGTATATAAATGTTTTAACTCTGTTTCCTTTTCTTATCTTGTAAGAAATGACACCTAATTCTCAACCTAAGGAAACCACCGTCCGCCCTGTTGTGTTCTCCCTAGAGAACTTGAACGCACTCCTGTCCAGCGTCATCTATGACTCCCCATTCTATTTCAAATCTGGAGTCTCTGATGCCATAGACAGTGTGTTTGAATCTCTTCTTTGCTCTAACCTGAAGAGATTCGTCACTATTGAACTAGACATGTTCCTACTTGGACTCGTCGTGGAGTTCTACTTCTAGCGGAAGAAGCAGATCAACAAAGTTCTCTCAAAATTCCACATTTGTGATTAGCACCTAGAGGCACGTCCTAGATGTTGTGACGAAGTTTCTTCGCTTTCCAAACAAGGGTAGGTTACCCTCTGAGTATAAGGATTTTGAGGTGAACGCTTACCTCAGAAGGTTCACCGGAGATGAGGAGGCGATCTTCAAGACTCGGGTCAAGCGTAACTCCCTCAAGACTACATAGAGGGGGATTATATACATCATGACACACTCCCTCCTTTGCATGTTAGGATCTCATGATCGAGATTTCCAAAGTCAGTTCCGAGAATGATGATGGAAATTGCGAGACAGTCGAAGTGAACTCGGGCCTCTCATTTCATATCTGAATTTATGTACATTAGTTCAGGATGCAAGATCATGGAGACCGGTCGGCCACTAGAATTCAGTGGCTCCCTTGGCCAAAACATCTTGCTGAAATGGGGCTCGAAGCTGTCATACCAGTTGATTCGTTTTGCTGATGAGATTAGCTTCACAAGTATTAAATGGCACTCAATTCAGTCATATGACTTAGGAAAAATGCTTAAGTTCACAGAAGCCAACAAGATGCTTTAGGCAATTGGGATCTGACTGGGATCTGATAAGCCAAAAGCACCAGCACCTAAGGCCGATAAGGCTAAATAGGAGAAATCTAAGGTCGTGAAAATTTATGCCGCTAAGCCTACAAAGAAGAGATCTCTCACGATCTTTGAGAAAACGTATCAGCCTGAGAAGCAGGCTGTAGGACATAAACACAAGAGAACTGAGCCTGCCTCTAAGACAACTCAGAATAGAGCCCAAGAGACCATGGAGGATCCTCCACAAGAGTCGATCCTCCATCACATAGAAGGCTCGAAAGAATAAAAGGACCCCTCCCTCTATCTGTCCAAGAAACCAAGACTAATGATCTCTCTCTCCCTCAATCCCTAAAATCGGTGGTACACACCTTGGACTTTAGTGCGCCACTAGAGATGGCTCCTCATCATGAGCCCAAGTCTTGTGAAGAAGGAACTGCCCAGGACGCAACTCAAACTGCCGAGGTCCCTACACAATCCGAAGGTCCCTCCGGACCTGAGTCCACCAAGATGGATGTAGCTCAAGTTGAAAAGCTCATAGTGAGATCGTAATTTCTCCGGCCTGAAGGACTTCTCCCTTCAGCTTCTGCACCTAAGAAGATAGGACCAGGAATTATGTCGGGCCCTCCTCCGGCCAATGAGGACTTGTATATTATTGATATTCTAAGTTCCTCTGATCATCTGATAAAAAGGCCGCAGGCAAGCATCTTATTACTGTGGAAGAGCCTCCCTCTATTGAGCATTAGATCGACTCTGATGATGACTTAGATCTTGATTTGGTCAATATGCTTCCTTACCGCCCAGCTCCCCTTCCTACTCTCACAATCCCAAAATTCCATCAATGCACATCCATTCATCCAATGGAGGATATGCTGGAAGACCCTTCTGATGAAGAATACGTTCCTTCTGAGACGGTAGAAGACATTCGGAACCTTTGGGCTTAAGCTGTTGACCCAAGTTTAGAGTGGAGTTTATGATAGGGTTCTCACCTTAATGCCTGAATTGTCTGAACACAAGGAGGTGTTGGACATTGTTGCTCGTGCCCAAATGATGATTAATCTACTGTCTCTCTAGACCAAAGAGTAGCAGGCCATATTCCGATCCTTTTCTGCTGAAGGATTCATCAAGGAGGAAAGACGTCTTCAGTCTCTTCTATTATTCAATTCCCCGATGATCTTCGCAATGAACAACGCTTCAAGGCCGCAATTAAGATTTAGCTATCGAGGCAGTTTGGCAATACTTCAACTATTACAGCTGCTCGGGATGATTCAGATCCTGATGACTCATCAAATAATGATTTTTAGATCCCGCCTTTTGCGGTCATCACTTCATCCTCAGTGCCGTCTATCTCTACACCGTCTTCCACACAAGTGTCAAGTATTCCTAACCTCACTCTTCATCAGATAGAGTCCACAGATAAGAGAGTGAAGAGGTCAGAGGCTATTCAGATTTACAGGCATATCTCAGATGCCAATATTACTATGAAACAAATGGAATTTGCTATGGGCCAATGTCATGATGACTTGTCTAATATAAAAGATGTTCTCTCTGAAAACACTCATCTCACTAATAAGCACTTCACAAACTTTATCAAAGCGGTCAACAAGTTTCTAGCCGCCGTGATAAATATCTAAGATAAGGCGACTGAGAAACGCCCCAGCTCCCACTTCGATCAATATCACACCCTTGTCTGTTGATGAACAAATTATAATTCTCGCAAGTGCACGAATCGGTGTAATACCTAATCTAGCAACTCCCGAGGTCGATCTCACAAGGGCTCAGCTGAGTTCTAATTATTCTAATTATTTCACTATCTACTTGGTCCTAAACTGGGTTTGGTTTATATAAACTACGAAATTAAAATGCAAGAAAGTAAGAAAACAAATAAAAACGAAGCAAAGTGGATAATGGGTGTGGTTTCAAGATTGATGAAGAGTGCGGAGGTTTAGCAATCATTATGCCTAAGATGATCAATTCATTCTCATTCTCTAGCTAACATTTATGAATTTATTTTGTTAGTTCATCCACTAAGGCTCTAGGGATTCCGTATGATGGCGGGAGATCTCTAACTTATAATCCTAAGGGTCAATCAAGTGATCATATCATGAACCTAAGGATCGTATCAAGCTCAAGGATTTAAGGAACCATCTAAACTATCCCAAACCAATATCTAGACACTTAATTGCAGGTCTAAATAAATAACCGGGTATGATGCGCCGTATTATCTATTACCTATATTCTCTATAATTATCTAAGATGATGGCCAGTCACATTAAAGAATCATAGAGAAATCAAAAGAAGGCTCAACAATTAAGAAACAAAACAATTCATTCATTGAAAAACTTAGGTTTGAATCAATTCATCAAAAACATAGATCTTGCTAAACCTCCACACAAGGGGATTTAGCCACTCATATTCGTAGGAAAATAATCACAAAAGATGCAAAAATAATCCATAGAATTCAAGTATTAAAAACTCTAAACAAAACTGAGAAGGAATAATACAACCTAGAATCTAGCGGATTGATCGTCGCGCTTGGTTCTCGGGTTGTGGTCTTCAATCTTCGTCTTGAATCTTCAACAGAGGGATGCCTTGGGTGTTTCTCTGTTTTGGGGGCTGGAAGAAGTAAAAAATATGGTGTGTGGTTCGAAGGAAAGAAGTCCGGAAGGGGTTATATAGGTTTCGGGCCGAAAAAATCTGTTTTTGGGCTGTAGACGATGCGGACCGCGGTCCAGCACAAAAGGCGGACCACGGTCCGACCCCTACGGATTTTCCAGTTTTTGAGTCAGAACATACCGGACCGCGGTCCAGCACAAATGCGGACCGCGGTCCGACGTCTTCGGCCGAACACTTTTTTTCTACACTATCGCATTTTGGGAAAAACGCGATATCTCCTTCGTTAGCCGTTGGATCGCCACGAAACTTTGTCAAAATGTTCCTAACACATAGAACGACGATGTGGACGGCGGAGATCGGATTTTAAGATTGTTAGATCCGCCTGCCATGCGGTTTTCCAACTGCCTTGTTACATGAGCTCCGAAACACGATTTCTTCAACATCCGACTTCAAATCCTCTTAATTATTCATCCAAACAACTCCATCTTTGACAACAATGTATCAATGGTCATGGTTTCTTCCATTTTGGTGCCAAATACCACCAAATATGCTCAAAATGCGCGAGAAACCTACAAAACCAAAAACCATCGAAAGTATACGATTCCAAGCAAAACAAAAGCTTAAAATGAATAGAAAACAATGCAAATAAGCTTAAAAAGAACATGATGAGATGGTATAAAAACCACTCATCATCTGTGACAGCAAGACTCTGCTCAAGCTGACTGAACAGGACGTTGAAGCTTCGCTATCATCCACCCTCCAATCATTCAAGACCGATGTAGAGATGATATTTGAGACTCAGCTGGTGCAACTTCTTGAGCAGCAGATAATGAACTTATGGAAGTACATATGGAGGGTGAACAAGTATATGAGAAAGATAAAGAAGATAGCCTCAGCGTCCAGGACATTGAAACTGAAACCACAGATGTGGTAAATCAAATAAGGAAGGCAGAAGAAGAAGCTCATATCATGAAAGAAGAGAAAGAATCCATGTTAAGAAAGGAAGCTGAAAATGCTGAAGAGGTAGAGTTACAGAAGAACAACATATCAGCTCGACACCTTTATGGATAAAGTTCCCACTGCCTTTGAAGAAGATGTAAACCTTGAGGAAGATAAGAAACTTCACTTGGAAGAAATTTAGGAAAAGAAAGAAGCTGATGAAGCCCGTCTGAAGTAGATAGAAGAATATAATCTAAAAACAAGAATGCTTTAGAAACAGCTTGACGAGGTAGACGAAAAAAGGAAGCAAAGATTAAGATTTTCAAACCTGACTCCCGAGCAAGAAGCTGCTCAGTTAGAAGAAATCTGGAACATCTGGACATACATCGACTTCCTATCACAAAAAATATTGATAACGAGATGAAACAAAGGGAAATACTACTCAAAAATGAACTTCAAAGAAATCACATCAGACTTAGGGAGGATGATGAGAGACTCAAATGTCTGGCTGAAAGCATGAAGAGGACTCGAATGATTTCAGACAAGAAGAAGAGAAAATCTAATGTACTTAGAGCTATAGCTGCTGAGAGAGAGCCCAAGGTCGAGTTTGAGGATGACCTTCTCTATCCTTGGTGTGATAGATGGGTTCCTCTGGAGCTAACCAATGATTGGGAGCAGATAAAAGTGGACTTTATCAGGCGCTTCTACTTTTGGCAATCCTGGGGAACATACATGAGAATTAAGAACCGGGATGAAATCTTCATAGAGTTTCTCAGGGGACGGTCATTTGAACTTTACATCCTGATCAAAGATCTTGTTGGGAAAGCTAATCAGATCATAAAATGCCCAGCACCTAGATTCATAAAGCAACCTATTACTTGGGGAAGTTGGAATTCAAGATTGATTACGCTAAGATTGAAACTGAATTTTTTAAGGCATGCAAAGAAAAGAAGTATACAAATGTAGCCAACAATTATGAGAAGAGGATCAAGCTAAGGAGGCTTGTGTACTACTCCTATAAGTTGAAGCCAAATGATCTTTTAGATGAGAAATTTGCACGTATAATGGAGAACCTAAAGAAAACTCATCTGACTCATGAGGAATTCGAGAAGAGGTATCGTATCAAGGTTGAACTTGAATATATTTCAGATTATCTATGTAATAGATTAGCTTAGCATGTACTTAACTGAATTATCAATAGAGCTGAGCTAATTCTTTTGACCTGACGACAATAACTATTTTTTCGGCTTACTTATTATTAATCTGATCTGAACTAACCTTTACTTTCTTATCCCAAGTTGTGTTGGATGGACTTAGCCTGAGTCTGTTTTCAAGATTAGAATAGGGTTTTGGCATCATCAAAAAGGGGAAAAAGTTTGGGAAATAATATAGGTTTTAAATGATCCCAAACCCCTATTTAATTGATGAACCAGTCTAATGTAACTTATAGATTGTTTCAGCCCATGTCTGTATAGTCTGGCTAAATGATTGCTTTCAGATTAGGTTTGCCTATTTTGATCAGCCTGTAGAACCGACTGAGTCAAGCTTCTTAGTTGATACCTTTCATCCTGTATTGATCTTCATATCAAGATCTTCATCAGACCATCATCGACTTTTTCAAATATGAAGACAGTACGATATTCCAAGAAGATGGTCAACAGAGCAAGACGATAATATCATAATCAACATTGACCAATCTCATGCCGCCATGTCAACTCAAGTCAATGGGAGACAGAATAGTACCTCATACAGGATCTGCAAAACCAAGAAGAGCGCGACACGTATCCATGCATTCAATGCATAAGACCGTTGTCAACACGAAGCCAATGGGAGATCAATCTTTTTCAACGAATCTTTCCCCTAGCTCGCCTATAAATAATAGAAGACCTCTCTCAATGAGGTTACGAAAATTTAGGAAGCAAAAAGAATACTCTCAAGCAAAAGAACAAGCCTTTAAAATATTCATCTTATAGTTCTACTACTAGAAATTCCCTCTGTTGTTCATACTCCAAGTATTCATAGCTTAATCATAAGTTTGGAGTCAAGAGTGTTTAAAACTCTTGTTGTTGAACAAACCCTAAAAACCCCACACTATCATGTTTGTTAGAACAAAGCTGATAGATAGATAGTTTAATAGTTAGATAGATAGTTTGTTTGTATGTGTTGATCAATAGAAGAGTGGATTCCTTGGATTCCTGTTGAGAAAGCAGAAGAGTGGACGTAGGATATTGTGAATCCGAGATACTATAAAATCTCTGTTATTTGCTGTTTCATTACATCAGCTTACTGTTCATTGCACTTTCATCAGATTAATTGTTCATTCAGAAAAGCATTTATCCCAAGGGCCTATTATATTTCCGCATTTGCTATCTGATTGACTCATTATCATATCTCAAGTGCTAATATATGGTATGGATCTGGTGAGAACCACATTTAACGTGAGAACTGCGAACCATGCATAATCCTTATATATATGCAAAAAAATCTGTAATTTTATACTTTTTGTCTTTTGCATAAAAACATATAAGGATTATGCAAAATGTAAAATTACAGGTTTTTTGCATAAAAAAAACATAGTGATTATGCATAAAACATATAATGATTATGCATGATTCACACTTCTCACGTTAAATGTGGGTTCTCACATGATCCACTCCATATATATATATATATATATATATATATATATATATAGGAAATGGATCATTAAGGAACACTATCTTAATGAAAGAACTAGGAACACATCCTAGCCTACCATTTTGTTTGATGTGTGGCTTAGATAAAGAAGCTATTTTAAATTTTAAATATTTTAATTAGCTCATTAAAGGTTTAGAAGTGATCTATTCATTTTATTATCTTTTTACATATCTTCTATTATTTAATTTTGTGAAATAATTTATTAATCAATTACCTATTTACCTAAAAATTATCCAAAATTAATACTGTAGTAAGAGAAAATCTAAACAAATTTTATTTCCTTTATATTCTCGGCCGAACTTAATAATCAATTATTTATTTTTTGTATTTTATTTTATTAATTAAACTTTTATTTATTATTTAACTCATTAATCACACAGATAAATTACGTAATTTCTTCATCTTTTTCCTCTTCTGCACCTTCACATGGATTATCAGCCAAAATGCATATAATTTTAACCAAAGCGCATACATGTTTTAATCGAAGTGCATACAATTATCAATAAAAGTGCACATTTTTTTAACCAAGTGCATACAATTTTGAATGAAAGTGCAGAAACGTTTTAATCAAAGTGCATACATTTATCAATGAAAGTGCATACACTTTTTCAACCAAAGTGCATACAGATAAACACGAAAAAATGTCGAAAAAAATTGCAGTAAATAGATCTAATGCTCAGAATTCTCAGATAAAAAAAAACTAAAAAAATAGATTAGAGATGGATCTATGTAGAACTGTAACAAGTCTTTACAGATCTGGTCTGCCCACGGCTGTAGTGACCCCGGTGATAGCCGAATCGAGCTGCAGATCTGGGCTGCCTGTTATGGTCGAATCGAGCTACAGATCTGGGCTGCCTATGATGGTCGAGCAGAGAGAGAGAGAGAGAGTGGCTACCCGCGGCGGCCAACATCAACAAAGAGAGAGAGAGAGAGAGAGAGAGAGAGAGAGAGCTGCCCGCGGCGGCCGGCGTCAACAAAGAGAGAGAGAGAGAGAGAGAGAGAGAGAGAGAGAGAGAGAGAGAGAGAGAGAGAGAGAGGAGAGACACTGGTGATAGATTGAAATTATGAGAGAGGGAGAGGAGAGAGGCGAAGAAGAGAGATATGAATATAGTTATTTAATATTTATTTTGGGTTTGACAATTATATCTCTAATGAAGAATAATAACATAAATCTTATATTTCATCCTAGCCTTTGATCTATGAAAATGAAGGGATGCATCTTGTTCCTAGTTCTTTCATTAAGGTAGTGTTCCTTATTGAACTCTCTCATATATATATATATAATGTTTTAAGAAAAAAAATATTATCAATTTGACCCATTAGTAATATATTGCTAATGGGCTTCCCAATTAATTGTAGATAAATAATTCTTACATTGTTAAATAATGTATAAATACATTAATCTATTTATAATTATCAAAGAAGTATAGAAAAAGTTCTGACAACTATTTGGGCTAGACCATGGATTTAATACAAGAAATAAAGTCAATCATCAAATTAATTAATTATCTATTCTCAGTCCAGAGCAAAATTAATTAATAAACACGAATTCATTTCACGAGAGAATTCATGCTAACTTACCCCTTTATCACAGCTTGAGCATCAACTTGTATTTTAGATTTAATTAATCTCGTATTAAAGAAATAAATACACATTCATTAATTAAGCTCACTGACTGCTTAATTAATTAATATTTTACCATGAGTAGTACCAATCGACCTTATTAACACACCTGAATTTAATCAACCGACGGGTTTAGTGTGCTAATTTTTATGATTTCCTCAGGGGATATTATCAACCCAATTAACAAAGATACGATTGCAAGATACAGATAACCAGCCTGAGTCACAAATAACTACTATCGACCAAGATAACGTTGTTGGTCCAGAGACGAGCTTCAAATGTGGTGGTGGTGGTGGGGGGGGGGGGTTTAATACACGTGAATGCAAATTTCAAACTCAGAACGTGAAAGTCAGCTGTGCTGAAGAATGCTACTTAACTAGTCAGTTAGCCAAATATGCTTTTTAGATCACGTGGGCTACTGAAGAATGCTACTGAAGAATGCTGAAGATTCTTCTACTGAGTACAGATTTACTGACTTATTTCAGTGAACAATAGTTCTACATTAGAGGTTATGTGCGGAAGTGTAGGCTCTAATATAATCGTCTCAGTTGAAAAGCCGTTTTATGCTGTTTGATTAAAACTCAGTTTTATACAAAATGAATAGTTATCAATGCAATAGTTAAAAGCAACACAAGCAGTTTTGAAAGTTGTTCGGACACGCTGGGTCCTACGTCCACTATCCCGAACATACACGTTCTATTCACTGGACATACACGTTCTTGTTTGCTTTTGACTTTCTCCAACAATGAAGGATTTCTTACAATAAGAACAGTTCGAAAGATGAACTCATTCGAGGTTCTAAGCTATTGATATTACAATGAGCACGCTTAGATTAGGGAAGGGGAACTAATGTATCTCTAGAGAGAAGAACCAAAAGAATCTATCAATGAGCAAATTCTTCGCTGAATTTGGTTCTGCATTTGCTAGAGAGTGTATGAGCTTTGATCGCTTTGGTTCCCTTGTTGGTTTCTTCTCTGCATGAAGATCCTTCTCTATTTATAGTCTTCGATTCATGAATAGATCCGTTGGAGGGAGTCTAGACACGTGTCGAATAAGATAAGGAAAACAACCATATTAATTTGAACGTTGTTGTAGATGTACTGTAGAGATTTCCTCTTTTTCAGTCTAGGAGCAGCTTTATGGCAGGGCAGGTAGGGCGTTGCCGGCTCCTTATTGGTCGAGGTTATGAGAGTAGGTGGGGTTTGTTCAAACTCCAAGGTACGATGAGTTGACTTCCTCTGAATCCTCGAACCTTCAACTGATGTATCTTCTATTGACATTCGCCTGATAAATTCAGTACGCGTGCTCGAATTCCTTTGCAGATTCAGTTGGTCGGTAGATGTCCAACACACTTCATCTATACTGAGTTCTCCGGCTGAGTGCAGAATCTTCTATTGAATGCAGAACTACTGAACTCTAGCCTACTGAGTTCCTAACAAATTGAACTCAACAAGCTATTACAATATCGAATGTTTATTATTCAGCTAGGGGTTTTGGGATCTTCAAATCTTATCATTCTAAATCTCAGCCCAACCATTTTCCCCTATTTGATGATGCCAAAACCTTTTACAAACAACTACTACTGTGCAAAAACCTATTACAAGTAACTTTAAGCATGGTATCAAAGCAATAAAGAGTAGTAAAGCTCTTTACAACAAAGCTATCTCTATCAGTAAGGCTGACTATCTAATCAACACAGATGTTATACAACATAAGACCGAAGTCTAACAATTTCCCCTGACACGTTTAAAAGTAATTTCCCTCTAAAAGATGTCTAAACAACTGAAATACAGAGACAAACAGATAAATAAGTAGATATGTGGGTGTGTGATCTAATCACTGAGGTGATCAGTAGTGTTGAAAGATAAAAATAAAGCCAAGTGACAATGAGTAGTTGTTGAAGGCCAATAGAAAAAATGTCATATATGATCAGAGATGATTACAGTTACAAGACAATCTAATTCTATCAACTAAGACTAGAGGAGAATCAGCTGGGCTTCTTCTTGAATTGTTGCATGCGCGCCTTGAAGTCAGCAGATTTCTTCTCAGGAAGCTCAAGGCCATAAGATGAATAGAATATGTTCCTCAGTGCCTTGATCCCTTATTTGTCTTCAACAACATCCTTATCAAGATCTCTTCTTCTGATGGTATCATTAATTTCTTCCTCAATATCATTCTTACATGTATTTTCTTGATGCGTGAGAGGAGTAGGTAAAGATATGTTCTCAAGTGCTTTGAGAGTCTGACCTGACTGATCTAGAAGGGTCTGGATCTCAGCGTAGAGTGGAGGATTAACTTTCTCGTCAGTATCAGTTTTCTCATCAAACATCTTCCAAATGTAGAATCTCTTGATAAAATCGATCTTCAGTTGTTCCCATCTTTGATTTAACTTCCATGCAACCCATTCGTCAGTCCTCTTATATATGATTCTCTTCACTTCATTTCATGGTTCCCTTCTTCTAAAGAATTTTGAAGTAGTAGGAACACTTCTATCCTTTTGCAGAACTCTCTCTCTGGCCTGTTCCTCCGTTCTCTGTCTGAGAACCTCAAGATCAACTTTATGAAGTATTTCTCTAGCCTCTCTGATCTGTCGGGCTTCAAAAGTTATGTCCATGCCTCTCTCACAACTATCCTATAGCTCTTTCAGTTCAGCTTCTTATCTCTTAGAGAGCTCAGTGGATGGAATATGTTGTTGAGTTTCTAAGTCGCTCGGTCTGGCTGATTTGGACTTAGATGCTCCGGGTTTCTCAGAATCTTTGGACTTAGGAGTTTTAGCAACTGACCAAGATTGCTTAGGCAGTACATATCTTGTTCTGGTAGGAACTGAAGATCGGATCTGCATGCCTTTATTGGCCTTGGTCTTCTTCTTCTCATCTTGCTCTTGAAGTTCTCGAGCCAGTCTTTCATCGTATGCAATCTACTCGTCTGGCATTCTGAACTTCAACTTTTTGGCTTTTGGAGGACTTGGGGGAGCAAGGGCTTTTCCTTTGGCCGCTGACCTGATTGGTGGCTCATCTTTAGTCAGTCCTTCTAAGTACTTGGCCACTTCAGTGATAGCTTCATCAGCTGGCTCTCCTGAGCCTTCTCCCTTCTCAGTAGGTTCTCCCTCTTGCTTTCAGCTGCCTTACTCGGTCCTGCCTCTTCAACCTTTAAGAGGGTCAGTAGTCGTTCACTCCTACTTCCTTCCCCCTTTTTGGCATCATCAATTAGCGTGGCTATGGCAGTGACCTTCCTCGTAAGGTCTTCTACGGACATGCTGATGGATTCAAGTTTTGCTACAACATCTCTTGCTGCATCATTGTATGTAATCCATCGCTTGTCATGTTCAGCATTGACGACTTGGAGTACTTCTGATTTAGAAGCATCAATCCATCGAAGGTATGCGTCAACTGAGTCAGTAGCATCCTTCTCAATCACCTTGCAGACATTATGTTGTTCCACTAGTGCTTTGGTTAAACTTTCAGTGACGAGCTTGTTACGCTCATCAACTGCCTTGAGGACTCGATCTATTGTAGTAGCCATATCTTCAGTGAATTGTTTGGCCTGAGACTGTAGTATGTTCTGAAATTGAGTGTTTAGATCGGTCCTTTGCTCTTGAAGTACTTTTCTAAGGATCTCTTCAACATTAAGATTTGTAGGAGTGCTGATCCTCTTCACTTCAGTAGATAAGTTGCCAAGCATCTGGGTTTGAGCCTCAGTGAATTTGCTCTATTTGGTATGCACATCTGTGGCTAGGAGATGGTTCTTATGAGCTTGACGCTTAATTCACTTATTGATGGACGCCGTAATGGTGTCTTTAATCTCAACAGCTTGATATCAAGACTGCATCTTCAGCTAAGATTTAGATGGCGTGGGGATGATTGCCCCTGAAGATGGAGGTGGAGGTGGCGAGTAATCCCTAGAATATTTTCCCTCAGAAGAACCTCCCTGGTCTGCATCCTTGGGTGGAGAGTCGTGGTGAGAGTCAGACTGATTCGGGGCTGAGTAGACTGTTCAGCTTGCTGCTTCTGACTCAGGGGCATAAGCATGGTAGCTTGAAGATCGTCCATCGAAGCTATGTCAGGAGGCTCGCCATAACATATCTCCTCTCTCAGTGTCTGCTCTTCTTTGATCAGTTCAGGGACTGTCCTGAGGTTGATCGTCTCAGCTAAGAGATCCCACTCTAGGAATCTGAGACGGATCTGAACCCTCACCCTGACTGTGATGTCCACGAGATCCGTGATGAGTGGTTTGTATACCATCTCATCTTGTTCTTTTTAAGCTTATTTACATTGTTTTCTATTCATTTTTAGCTTTTCTTTTGCAATTGGAATTGTATACTTTCGACGGTTTTTGGTTTTGTAGGTTTCTCACGCGTTTTGAGCATATTTGGTGGTATTTGGCACCAAAATGAAAGAAACCATGACCATTGATGCATTTTTGGCAAAGATGGAGTTGTTTGGATGAAGAATGAAGAGGTTTTGAAGCCGGATGTTGAAAAAACCGTGTTTCGGAGCTCGTGTAATAAGGCAGTTGGAAAATTACGTGGCAGACGGATTTAACGATCATAGAATCCGATCTCCACCTTTCACATTGTAGTTCTATGTGTTAGGAACATTGTGGCAAATGTTCGAGGCGATCCAACGGTTATCGAAGGAGATATAGCATTTTTTCCCAAAATTGGTCAGAACATAAAATTGTAGACGGGACTACGCGGACAGAACAGGTCGGACCGCGGTCCGCCTTCTGTACTAGACTGCGGTCCACATCTTTTACAGCCCAAAAATGTTTTTTTCGGCCCGAAACCTATATAAACCCTTCCGAACTTCTTTCATTCGGATGACACACCATATTTTTGACACCTTCCACCCTCCAAGGTAGAGAAACACACAAGGCATCCCTCCGTTGAAGATTCAAGACGAAGATTGAAGACCACAACCCGAGAACCAAGCGCGATGATCAATCCGCTAGATTCTAGGTTGTATTATTCCTTCTCAGTTTTGTTTAGGGTTTTTAATACTTGAATTCTATGAATTATTTTTGCATCTTTTGTGATTATTTTCCTACGAATATGAGTGGCTAAATCCCCTTGTGTGGGGGTTTAGCAGGATCTATGTTTTTGATGAATTGATTCAAACCCAAGTTTTTCCAATGAATGAATTGTTTTGTTTCTTAATTGTTGAGCCTGATTTTGATTTCTCTATGATTCTTTAATGTGACAGGCCATCATCATAGATAATTGTAGAGAATATAGGTAATAGGTAATACGGCGCATCATACTCGGTTATTTATTTAGACCTGCAGTTAAGTGTCTAGATTGTCACCATTGGTTTGGGATAGTTTAGATGGTTCCTTAAATCCTTGAGCATGATACGATCCTTAGGTTCATGATATGATCACTTGATTGACCCTTGGGATTATAAATTAGAGATCTCCTGCCATCATACGGAATCCCTAGAGCCTTAGTGGATGAACCAACAAAATAAATTCATAAATGCTAGCTAGAGAATGAGAATGAATCGATCTTCTTAGGCATAGTGATTGTTAAACCTCCGCACTCTTCATCAATCTTGAAACCACACCCATTAATCTACTTTGCTTCGTTTTTACTTGTTTTTCTTACTTTCTTGCTATTGTAATTCCGTAGTTTTAAATAAACCAAACCCAGTTTAGGACCAAGTAGATAGTGAAATAATTAGAGTAATTAGAACCCAGCTGAGTCCTTGTGAGATCGACCTCGGGAGTTGCTAGATTAGGTATTACACCAATTCGTGCACTTGCGAGAATTATAATTTGTTCATCAAGTTTTTGGCGCCGTTGCGGGGACTCGGTTGTTTTGATTATTCTTTTTACTAGCTATTTATTTGTTTAGATTTTATTTTTATGTTGGTTACTATTTCTTCTTTTCTCTACCGTGTTGAGTCTTACTCTTTGAGTATTCTGTAGGTTTATGCACGGTAGAAGGTCGCAAAATCCGAACTTGCGCCTTTTATCGATAACATACACGAGTGGGGACTTGAGTTACGAGGAAAGAACAGGAAGACAAAATTGTAATGGAGTGAATTGAGAACAATCCTCGAATCGAGAGGGTTGCAAGGAGACTACACAAGGTCGATACTTGGAGCCAATACCACCTGCATCATCCTAGAAGAGACCGCAAGGAATTATGATCTGAAGCCTATCTACTATTATATGCTACCATCTTTCTACGGGCTAGCAACTGAAGATCCTCTTGCTCATATGAGGGAGTTCTATGCTACATTGGGGACTCTTCCTCTCAGCGGGCTCACTACTGATCAATTGGGAAGACGATTGTTTCCCTACACTCTGAAGAATAAGGCCAAGAATTGGTTGAACACACTGCCTGCTGATTCTTTGCGGACAATGGAGGACGTGTTCAAAGCATTCACTGAGCGATACTACTCCCGAAGCAAGAGCCACGAGTTGAGACAGCAGATTGCTACTTTCTCTCAGTTTGACAATGAGACATATCATGAAGCTTAGGATAGATTCAAGGGACTCCTCGTCCAATGCCCACATCATAATTACCAGGTCGAGATGTTGAATGAGTTCTTCTACAATGGATTGCTCTTGTCGTGTCAGATTATGATTGACAACATGGCTCCCGGAGGCATTCTTGCACTAACCCCAAGTGCATTGCATGAGCTTTTTGAGACGTTGAAGGCTAGTTCCGTACAAAGAAGTCAGAGTGTGAGACAACGTGGAACGCAGGATATGCGGGCTGCATACGCAGATGATACTATTAAGGAGCTTCAAGAAATCAAGGAGCTCAAGCAGACACAAGTGCAAGCCCCAAAGATTGGTGAGGTATGTACCATTTGTGATGATCCACAACACTCAATTGCCCAATGCCAGTTTAATATCATCCACAACCAATTTCAAGAAGAAGAAGCTAACTGGGGACAAGGCATAGGACACCAAGAATGGGAGGAGAGAAAGCAATATCAAAGGCCTCAACAAAATTTTGTCCATAAGCAGCATGGGTACAATCCCAACTATAAGAGTTACCAGAATTATGGAGGTTATTATAACAATCAGCAGCAGTACTTTGGAGGCATATCATCATCTCGCCCTCAGCAAAAGATTGAGGAAGATGAACCGAATACCATTGCTATCTTGCAAGACACCTTAAACTGCTTTATGAAGAGTTCTAGGGAGCAAATGGAGACACTCATCACTTCTGTTAAGAACATGGAATCAACTTCCAAAAATTTGGGGACTCAACTTGGCCAGCTAGCACGGGAAGTCGCTTTGCTTAAAATGCAACAAGGGAAATGTTGAAGTATGAGTCAGTAGATGATACTCAGCATGTTATCGGGTTAAAATTATATTGGGGAAATCATAGTAGTACTATGGAATTGAAGATCCCAAAACCCAACTGATATCAGTAGTGTAGTGTCTCGATAGGATTAGCTGATGTATAGGTTAGACTTTTTGTATTTGTTTATCTTTTCGTCTAAGTCCTCTACGGGGTAAATTGTTGGATTGATCTTCTGTCGAAGTTACTCTCCAGAACCGCACGTCATCAGTGTAATCGCTTGCATTCTTCAGTTAGTAGCTGATCTTTACCTTCAGTAGAAGACAGCTCATCAGCTGATAAACATCAGCAGAAGAACCCAATGCAAAGCTCAGTACCTTCGCAATCATCAGCTGACCTACTAAAGCCATATCCTTTGTCAGCAGACTCAGACGAAGAAGACAAAGATTGTCCTAAGTCTACTGTATCCAACAGAAAATGACCCAGTCGTAAAAGTCATTTCGAAGTTCAGCAGAAGATCATACGAGGTTGAAGAATAGTCAACTCTGACCACTGACACATTCTCACCTACCACAAACCTCGACCAATGAGAAGCCGACAACGCTTTATCTCGCTTCCGACCAACTAAAGCTGCTCTCATGTACAGTGTCCAACAACTCTGCTGCAACAATTTGAAAATATGGTCGTTTTCTTTGGAAGCTTGTGACACGTGGCATCGTCTTCTCCAACGGACATATGCCTGCTCACAACTATAAATAGAGAAGAAAACCAAGCTCCACGCACGGGATATATAAGGACTATAACTTAGAAGGATCTGTCTAGTGCACAGATTCCTTGCTGAGGCTTGCTCAGATAAATCAACAAGTTCTCCTGTTTCATCAGGACCGTGGACGTAGGATCTTGCGTATTCGAACTACGTTAAATTGCTTGTGTTATTTACTATTTTATTGCATTACATACAAACTGATTAAAAATCATATCTTTGCATAAAACGTATTTTCAAAGCGCACCAGCCAAAAGACTTTAACTTGCGAAAACGCATTTTCAAACTGAGACGAATCTCCGGGCCCTACACACTTATCCGCACAATGTCTCCGACTGAGTTTCAAGTACTGACAAAAGTCAGTAGGAAAGCTCAGTAGTTGGCACACTTCTGACCCGTGATCGAAGGTTACTATCTGGCACTGTTCATCAGTCGCAAGCTACAGCTCAGCTGTCCTTCACGTTCTGAGAAAAGAAACTGTGATCAGGTGTATTCACCCCCCCCCCCCTCTACACCTGACTATCGTCTCCGAACCAACAATTGGTATCAGAGCTCACGATGTTCTTCTGATCACCGGTTCTGTACTACTGGTCTTCTTGAACAGATCCTGAAAATGCTTTTACTGCACAAGCATATCTTCATTCATCCTTATACTTGTTCCCAACATGTCTGATATGTCAGGTATTCGGATGGTACCGATGTTCTCAATAGAGAACTACACGGTATGGCGTGTGAGAATGGAGACACACCTTACATCGCTGCATGACAGCATGACGGATGCCCTTGAGATAGAACCCATTATTCCCATGATCGACAGCGTTCAGTTTGCCGTTGTGGGAGGTGTAGGAGCACAGACTGGTGCTAAGATCCCCAAAGAAAAATCTGCCTTCACACCAGAAGAGAAAAAGCTGCACAACCTCGACCGAGTTGCGCGAAATGTAATACTAACTACGCTCAGTGATTCCCACCTTGGGAGAGTGCAGGACTGCAAAACGGCAAAAGAACTCTGGGATGCCCTGGCTGTACTGAGCCAAGGAACCCCACAGATCAAAGAAAACAAGCTCGAATTAGAGCTACAGAAGTTCGACGCCTTTGCAATGGAGCCCAGTGAAACCATTGACGAGCTTAGCATCAGATTCACAAATCAAGTCAATGTGATCAACGGGCTGGGGAGGATGTTCACCAACAAAGAGATGAACACCAAGATCTTGAGAGCTCTACCTCGACAGAAGTGGCTTCCATTTGCTACTTATTTACGCTTTGATCTTAATGCTCTAACTCCTGATGTTATCTTTTCAGAATTAAAAACAGAGGAATTTGAGCATAGCCTACCCCAAAGATGTTCCAGTGCTCCAGCTGACACTCAGATCGACCATGCTTTCAAAGCAATAGTCAGCAAAACTGGAGTAAAACATGTTTCCTCCAAAGAAGGCAAAGGGCCACCACAAAAGCAAAGTCCTCTGAGACTTCAGGCCCTGACCAACTCGCACTGATGGCTCTCAAATATCAGAGAGAAAAGGAGAGAGTCAGAAAGCTGAGGAAATACAACAGAGATTCTCCCTCAGGTAAGAAAGATTATCAGAAAAGGGAAGAATCTAAACCTTCTACTAACTGCAGGAACTCAGAACCTGCTGCAAGTCCATTGAAGGACTCAGCTGGAAAAAGCAGCAGATCATCTGTCTGCTATAACTACAAGAAGAGGACATTATCAGTACGACTGTCCCGAACTCTCAACTGCTCAACGAGCAGAACGGCAGGCCAGGCGCGAGAAATTTGCCTGTAGGAGGCAGGCCTACATAGCCGGAGAGATATCCGACAACTCAATCGAGGAGGATACTTTTATGTATTCCTCTGAGGACGAAGCTACATTCGTCGCAATTGAGACCGGAGAAATAATTCCTGAAGAAACAGCTGAATATTGTCTGATGGCCGGAGAAGAGGCTGAGGTAAATTCTAAACTTAACATACCCTCTTCTTCACACAGCACACACGAAACGTGCTCGGTCACAGATGAGCCTCTAGATGTGGTACAAGCCTATGACGATCTACTAGAGGAGCAGATTCAGCTGAGCAGAGAGTTCAGCAGAACTATTCAGGAACTGGAATAGGTAAAGGCTGAAAATCAGAGACTTTCTTCTGATTGTCAGGTCTCTACTGACTCAGAGAATATTGTTGCGAGACTCAAAGAAGAGATTAAATCTCTTATGACTAAGTCTCAGCTTCAAGAAACTCAGATTTCATTTCAGACTAAAGACAATTCTAAGAAAGAGACTGAAATAACCCGACTCAGTCAGAAGCTCGCAGACGTGGAAAAAGATATGACTCACTAAGGAAAAGTGATGAAGTTTGGCGAGAACTGATGACTGAGCAGTACCTAGGAGCTAAGGAGAAGTTGGAAAGTATGCTTAGAGCACAAAGGCCAACGGTCATGAAAGAAGGACTTGACTATACTCATGAAGCTTCCACTTCAAAGAGCTCAGAACTGCTGGCTGATAGGTTCGTCAGAGGTAAAGTTCAGACTACTGACTCAACACCTCAGACGAAGAATAAACAGAAGATAGTTGCACCTCAGCCGAGCAACAAGAAGCAGCTGACCAAAGGTTCCAGCCCCAGGACACCACGATCAAACTCAGGGGGAACCAAGAAGTTCAGGTGGGCGGAACAGTACAATGAGCCACTGTATGAGCACCCGGCTCAGTATGGTTCGTACTACTATGAGCCCAGGGTTAGGAGGAACGTAAAATCTCAAAAAAAGAAAGCTCCTGAACCCAAAATCATCAGAAAGTCAGTAACTCCGAGTCCTGAGGAGAAGAAAGCTGACAAGGTTCAGAAGAAGAAGTCTCAGACTTCAAAGGTTCCTAGGCAGATTTAGGTTCCGAAATCACCCACTAACATGTAAGGACCCAACTGAACCAAAGGGTACCTAAAAATGCTTCTGTTTTGCTGGTGCATAAGGACCCTTGGATAGTGGACAGCGGCTGCTCGAGACACATGACTTATCAAAAGAGCCTGCTGACCAACTACATACAGGAAGATGGTCCCAGAATTGAGTTTGGTGACAACTCAAAAGGCTACACAAGGGGATATGGAACGCCGAACATTGGGACTACTTCAGTTCCAAGAGTAACATATGTTGAAGGACTTCAACATAATCTCCTTTCAGTCAGTCAATTATGTGACAATCTAAATAGAGTAATCTTTGACGCTGGTTTCTGTGATATTGTTGACAAATCTACATGGAAAACAGTGTTATCAGGTTCGCGGAGGAAGAATATCTACGTTGCAACTGGAAAACCGCAGAACCTGAGGCTTGCTCGCTCGCACAGACTAAATCTAGTGATAAGGCAGGATGGCTGTGGCACAAGAAACTCACCCACCTGAACTTCAAGACTATGAACAAGCTCGCCAAGAACTCTAAAGTCAGAGGACTGCCCAACGAATCGTTTATCAAAGATAGAAATTGTGAAGCATGCTTGAAGGGAAAGCAGACAAAGAGTAGCAATCCACCTATTCCTTCACCTTCCACTGATGGAATCCTTCAACTGCTGCACATGGATTTATTCGGGCCAGTTTCTCCTGTGACTATACGAGGCAAGAAGTATGCCCTTGTCGTTATTGACGACTACTCGAGATATACATGGGTCATCTTCATCGCCAACAAATCTGATGTCATGACTGAGTTGCCTAAACTGCTGAAAAAGCTCAGTGTGGAAAAGGACATCAAGATACAGAGAATTCGCTCAGACAGAGGAACAGAATTTCTCAACTCAGTAGTTAAAGAGTACTGCGAAAAGGAGGGAATTAAGCACGAGACATCAGCAGCTCGCACCCCTCAGCAGAACGGACTTGCTGAACGTAAAAATAGAACACTTAAAGAAGCAGCAAGAACGCTCCTAGCAAACTCTGGACTACCCTCAAAGTTCTGGGCAGATGCTACTGACATAGCCTGCTACACTCAGAATCGCTCACTACTTACACTGCAACACATGAAGACACCATACGAATTATGGAAAGGGAGAACTCCTTCTATTTCTCATTTTCATATTTTTGGCTGTCCGTGCTTTATTCACAATAATGGGAAAGATCAGTTGAAGGTCTTTGATAGAAAATCTGATCAAGGAGTATTCTTGGGATACTCTCGGTTCAGTAAAGACTTCAGAGTCTTTAACTATCGGACCCTTTGCGTAGAGGAAAGCCCTCATGTTGTTTTTGATGAGTTTGTTACTGAGAACAGGAAAACTACAAAGATAAATACTGAAGATGTCAGCAGCAAGCTACAGGATCTCGCACTAAACGACAAAGCTGAAAGCTCCAGCATTGTTGGGATGATGAGTCAGACGATGAAGAAATTCAGACTCAGCCAACAAGCGATGTAGCTGACCTGGTTGATTCTACTGAACAGAATCAACAACAGGTAACAACGGTCGATGAGGAAGCCCCAGTGGTAACTGAGACCTCTATTGAGAATATAAACTCTGGGGAACACATACTGTTCCTGAGCTAAATGCCCCTGAACCTGGAAACTCAGTAGATCCTAACCTTCTTACTGAACTGCTGCAATCACAGAACAGTACAACTGAAATGCCTAACACACCTACGGCGTGCGTAAGTAGTATCGAAGAAGAAGCCAGACTCGGACGTTCATGGCTTGACGCTCACTCTTCAGATCTTATCATAGGAGATCCATCAGCAACCATAAGGACAAGATCTAAATTAGGTCAAGGAGAAAGCTCACTCTATTCTTGTTTCTTGTCCACAGAAGAACCTCAGTCAATAGAGGAAGCACTCAATGATGCTGACTGGATCATCGCCATGCAAGAAGAGTCCGAACCGGTTCGTTAGAAACGAAGTTTGGGAGCTTGTTGACAGACCTAGACATCAGCACGTGATTGGTACTAAGTGGGTCTTCAAAAACAAGCGTGATGAAAATAACGTCATTGTCAGAAATAAAGCTCGACTAGTTGCCAAGGGATACTGTCAAGCAGAAGGAATCGACTTTGATGAAACATTCGCTCCAGTCGCCAGATTGGAAGCTATTCGTCTATTCCTAACTTATGCAACGCATCAAGGATTCAAAGTATATCAAATGGATGTAAAGTCAGGCTTTTCCGAATGGCGTGCTTGAAGGAAGAAGTCTACGTGGAACAATCGCCCGACTTTCAGCAGGGACATTAGGAGTACAGACTTCGGAAAGCTCTGTATGGGTTAAAACAAGCACCCAGGGCTTGGTACGATACCCTATCAGACTTTCTACTTCAGAAAGGTTTTCAGAAGGAGACAGTAGATCACACCTTGTTCAACATAAAGTCAGGAGATGACATCCTACAGGTACAAATCTACGTGGACGACATCATTTTCGGTTGCAGAAACGTGACTATATGTCAACAATTCGAGAAAATGATGAAGGAGAAATTCGAGATGTCCATGATGGGAGAAATGAATTATTTCCTTGGATTCCAAGTAAAGCAATCACCTGAAGGAATTTTCATCAATCAACCCAAGTACACTCGAGATCTTCTGAAAAGATTTGACTGCGACTCGAGCAAGCCAGTCAAAATCCCCATGAATACGAATTTCAAAATCGATCTAGATAAAGAGGGAGCTTCTGTTAACTCTACTAATTATAGAGCTATTATTGGTTCTTTATTATACTTAACAGCTAGCCGACCTGATATAACTTATGTTGTAGGTGTATGTGCAAGATTTCAAGCGGATCTCAAGCGAAGTTATCTAGACTCAGCAAAGAAGATTCTGCGATATCTAAGAGGAACACCTGACGCAGGGTTATGGTATTCTGCTGATGATAACCTTATACTGACAGGTTATTCTGATGCTGATTATGCAGGATGCAGGATAGATCGAAAGTCAACTTCTGGAACGTGTCAGTTCCTAGGCAGCAAGCTAATATCTTGGTTTTCAAAGAAACAGCATTCAGTGGCAACGTCCACTACTGAAGCTGAGTACATGGCTGCTGGAAGTTGCTGTGCCTAGATCCTTTGGCTTCGACAACAACTGAGAGACTATGGTATAATTCAGGATGAAGTGTCCATCTACTGTGACTCCACCAGTGCTATTGCTATAACTCAGAATCTAGTTCTCCATACGAGATGCAAGCACATGGATATTCGACACCACTTTATCAGAGACCATGTCGAGAAGAAGGATATCAGAATGGAGAAAATCCATACTGACAAGCAAAGGGCAGATATACTGACAAAACCACAAACTGAGAACAGATTCAGAGAATTATCAGTTGAGCTAGATCTACTGGATCCTACTGAATCGTGTCAGTAGAACACAACAATTGGTATCAGTAGAAGCCAACCACTGATATACCAACAATTGGTATCAAGTGTAAGGGATCAGTATGACAGGTCAAAGACTCGAGTCAATGATTCGGTCGGGAGAATCAAACTGCATACGCAAGGGGGGGAATGTGGTCATCAGCACATCAACTGTCCTCCTAAGTCTAAACGGTAACCAGCAGATCGTAAAATCAGCTGAAGAGGTTTGTGTAGTCTTAATCTTATCAGAAGCATGCTCGTATTTATTATCTCAATCGCTTGCACTCAGTAGTTAATGAGCATTTATTTCCCGCCATTAATTCTTAAGGATAAGTCAGTAGGAAACCGTTCTCATTTAAAATGACTTAGTCTTTAATGCTGTCTACAGCGCATTTAATGCATGTCTTTTCACTTACCTTAACTGCGCATAATCCTACGTGGGTCTATGGTAGAGGCGGCTTGTGTAATCATTCCTCTTATATCATCAAATCCCACCGTCAATTAAAATGAAAAATTAAACCCTAGTCATTCGATCTTAACAACTTGATACGCATAATCATATAAGATCTTTCATCTTCTACCTCTGTCTTACTTCTCGCCATTCTCGATACTTAGAGCTTTCTTCTGCAATTCAGTTCTTCAAGTTAACTGCTCTGCATCTGCTTATTTCAAAGCTCTAAATCTTTCGGTAATGTACTAAATCGTGCTTAAAAACTCATACTAACTTACTCTATTTTCAAGTGCTAAAGAGTTTTTCGCAGATTATCATGGCGACGTTTCAGACACCCACCAACATAGACGAGATCATTCTCTCTCGAATTCAGTTCGAACCCACTATGGCGCTATGGCGAGTCGACATTCCATATCTGGAGCCAGTATTCGATGCTCTAGAAGAATTTGGCTTAGGGCTGCTTGTCTCGAAGCAACCTAGAGTGTATTTACCCAGACAAGTGGCGGAGGTTTACTATAACTGGCGGACTCTAGATACAGGAGCAGAGGTCTCCAGATTTGCGTTCATGAAGGAGGTTGATTCACTGTCGTGGGACGCGAGTGAACACGAGTTCAACATCAGAGACGCTCTCGAACTAGCTTTTGACCTGACAAACGATGGAATCTCTCCTATCGGATATAAGGAGAAGGAGATCAATTCTTATGTCCAGAAATTCTGTGGAAAAAGGGACATAACTTTCAAGACAGCCTTACCGAAGAATCAGCTATTGCCACAATACCGAGGGCTCGCATACAGTGTGTCTCACATCCTCACGAGCTCGGCCGGTTCTTATGATCAGCTTTCCAAGCCCCGCATTCAGCTGATGATGATTATAGATGATGGAGTCAGAGTGAACTGGACTGACTATTACTTAGCCGAGCTCAAAGCTCAGGCTCAAAAGTTCACAGCCCTACCCACTGGAGATAGGAGGCTAATTAGTGTGGGTAAGCTGCTGTATGGGACAAAGATGTCCATACTGATCGAGCAGTCAGTCTTGAGGAGTTCAGCTTTTGCTGACTCCAGGTATTTCGACAGCAAGCTCGTGAAATTCAAGACGAGAGCCGCTGCTGAGAAATCAATCGGATGAGGGCCACCTGATCAGAAAAGAGATGCTTCAGATTTGCCCCCTCACGCCGAACCGCCTAAGAGGAAGAGGCTCCGTAAGCCTGGACCTGCTAAGGTGCCAGCAAAACCTGCCTCTCCTCCACCCACTCAGGAGGATCCACCCCTGGACACAGATACAGGCATAGAGGGTGCCACGCTGAAAGATAAGGTTCAGTGGATCAGCTCATCTGAGACTCAGTCTGACATTGCCAGATTGACTGAAGAAGTCTCGTCTGAGTGGACCACATTGCACTCCACCCGTCTCCGTGCTATTGGAGAAATACATGCTCAGATTCCTGAGATAGCTGAGCATCCAGACTTGGTGGATATTGCTATCAGGGCAAGGACACAGATGCTGCTGAGATTCCTCAGCTGGGACATACTTGAAGATATTATCAGATCTCAGTCAGCTCTGTCCCTACTTACTGAGGAGCAATCTTTACAGTCAGCAATAGGGTTCGGGGAACCAGCTAAATTAGCTTCTCTGGAGGATCTGCGTGTTGCTATGCTATACCTTCTCAGCTTAAGATCCTCAGCAACAGACCACAGCCCTTCGCCTCCATCTCATCATGGAAATAATGATAATAATGATAATGATGATGATGATCAGGCTACACCCAAGGAAGAAGATTTAGGAGGATCTGTTGAGGGTAACACTCCCCGCGAAAAGGGCCGCTCACCACCACCATCCACATCAGGTGAAGCCCCTGTTGCCTCGAAGCCGAGTCGAGTGCAACAGCTCGCGACGTCTGAGCAGAGGCTCGAAACAAGCAGTTATCAGATCAAGCCAATCGGTTCAGTGTCCTCTAAGTCGGTAAACAGAGCTATCAGGAGACAGGGAGACAAAAATCATCTCCTTGCAAAAGACGTACACCTCAAATGGGCTTAGTACACCAAAGCCCAGACTGAGGGCGTCAACCGACTTGCCGACGGGGTTAGTAAGGTCTCAGCTCCTACTCAAATCAATATCAAGGAGATAGTCGAGGCCGCCCTAGAAGCTCAGAAGGCGGACTTAGCCGCTCAGAGTCAGCAGCTCCTTATCTCTCAGCATAAATCTTTCTCTGAGCAGCTGACTCAGAGTCTTGCGGCAGTCCAAGCCACAATGGATGAGAGGAACAGAGTGGCTACCTCCAGTCTTCAATCTGCCATCAAACAACAGGCTGAGGCCCTGAAGCTCATCCAGAAAGAGATCACATAATCTCATGATCAATCTCTGCTGAAACTCCGACAGGAGTCAGCCGCTCAACTCCGAAGATTCAGAGATGATCAGGAAACAAAATGGGACAGATACTGCAATGCAGTCAAGGATTTCGAATCCACCGCCAACCTTATCAAAAATCTTGTCTTTAATCTGGATAAGGAAGTCACTGACATCCGCACTCGCCTCTCCCTGGCTGATGATGCCAAAAAGGGGGAAGAGGTTGAGGGAGAAGCCAAGGTACATGAACAGGCTGAGGCGGAGCAGAATGTGGTGGAGAAAGTCTCAGAAGTCCAAGAGACTAGCAAGGGGGAAGCTAAGCAGAAAGAAGGTTCAGCTACTCAGGCTGGAACCAGTTCAGCAGTACCTCTCCTCCAACTTGTCCCAGTACCTGAAGTCCAAGTCCAACCTATCGCGATCGAGCCGGCGAATGCTTCAACTGCTCAACTCATTGAAGACATTGCTCAGTTTGTGGATGCAGAGGATGAGCCACTGCCACTGCAAAGGCCGGGGAAGGAGATCACAACTGAAGTCACTCCTCCATCTTCCCCGTCGCCTAAATTCAAATCAAAAGCGGAGCAGGAGGCGTATGATCAAGAAGTTGCTCAGAAGCTTCAAGATCAACTGGATTAGGAACATCAGATTGAGGAAGCGAAAAAGGCTAAGAAGCCTAGAAAACTAACTGGCAAGATCGCCAAAGGAAAGGCTAAGCAGATACTGGATGAACAACATAAGAAAGCTCAGGACAAGCTAGCCAAAGCATCCACTCCTGCAGTCCAGCCCCTAGCTCAGAGTTCTTATTTTCCTACTCTAACACTGAGCAAGAGGCCGAGGACAAAGCCATTTGGGAAGCCACGCTGAAGGGACTAAATCTCCGAAGAGGAGATGCTAGATCAGCGGCTCTCAGAGAGAAGAAAAGATTGGATGACCTGGCTAAGATCATTCAAATGACAGATAAGATAGCCAGTGAGCCAACTGTAGACTAGAAGAGGCAAATCCCAAGGTCCTACAGGAAAGGAGCGCTCATAGCACCTTACATCAAGAAGGCTCCTATTCCTCATGTAGACAAGTGGGTGCCAGTCGAACTAAACGAGCAGTGGGAGGAACTTAAAGCAGATTTTATCAAGGGATATTACGTATGGGGCTTCTATCCTTCTGATAGACCAGCTGATCAACTTTTCGATGAGTTTATTTGTCGATTCGATGCAGAACTCGTGAGATCAGCTCCGTCGATTATGGAAAAGGAGAAGATACCCTTCAAAGCTCCAAACTTCAGACGCATCCCTCCTCCCAGAACTACTCGCGGCGTGCTATGCACGAAAGAGATTGAAGATGAGATCGAAGCAGCTGCTTACCATCTTAGCCTAAGTATCCATCAGCCTACGGATCACGAGGAAGTCCAGATTCTGCGTGCAAGAATCTACAAGTATTATTGTCTGGACCCTCCAGCTGACAAGTCTATAGACTTCAAGAACAAGACCAAGAGATTCAGACGTCAGCAGTGATCTTCTCTTGTTTATTCCTTTGTAATAGAGATAGGAACCATGTAATCTTCATCTCATATATATCAGTTCCTATTTCTAGCCAGACAATTACTCATTGTCTTACGGCTTTTGGTTGTGTTTTCGCTATCACAACTAATCACTGAAGTGATCGGACACACACTCACACATAACCATTCTCTGATTTTGCCCCTCTTAACTGCTGATCTCATTGAAGTTAACTGATTTAGTTTACTGAAGTCTATCTATGTTAGTAGTTTACTAGCCTCTCTTTATATTTCATAGAAGTTTTTAGAGATTGTGTTTTAGAGGTTTTGGCATGATCAATTAGGGGGAAATTGTTGGGTTATGAGTCAGTAGATGATACTCAGCATGTTATCGGGTTAAAATAATATTAGGGAAATCATAGTAGTACTATGGAATTGAAGATCCCAAAACCCATCTGATATCAGTAGTGTAGTGTCTCGATAGGATTAGCTGATGTATAGGTTAGACTTTTTATATTTGTTTATCTTTTCGTCTAAGTCCTTTACGGGGTAAATTGTTGGATTGATCTTCTGTCAAAGTTACTCTCCAGAACCCCACGTCATCAGTGTAATCGCTTGCATTCTTCAGTCAGTAGCTGATCTTTACCTTCAGTAGAAGACAGTTCATCAGCTGATAAACATCAGCAGAAGAACCCAATGCAAAGCTCAGTACCTTCACAGTCATCAGCTGACCCACTAAAGCTATATCCTTTGTCAGCAGACTCAGACGAAGAAGACAGAGATTGTCCTAAGTCTACTGTATCCGACAGAAAACGACCCAGTCGTAAAAGTCATTTCGAAGTTCAGCAGAAGATCATACAAGGTTGAAGACTGAGGTAAGTCAGCATGAAGGTCTGACTGGGTCTCCTCTGAGTGAATCCTCTTAACCTTGTCTTTCAGAGTCACATCCTCATGTCTGGACTCTGAATCTTGAATGGAGACGGACTCGATGATCACTATTGAAGGTTCATCTTTCTTCAGTATCTTCCTCTTCATCTACTGAGTTGAGCGGGGATCCTGAGTGATCGTAAGAGGACGCTTGTTGTGCTATCTTCGCCCTAAGGACTTCTCAATAGCTGCCACATTACAGAATTTAGTGATCATCGAAAAGTTGTGCGTCAGCGAAGACCACTCGTCCCTGGTAATAGTCTTCAATCAGAATAGGCACCTTGCTTCCATATAACAGTTTGCCTTTGGGAATCAATGCATCGCGGTGTTGTCTGAAGGAAATAGGAGGGGAAGAACGATATACCTTCCTCCTTCGTATGTTATTGCAGCTCTGATTGTTGCTCTTTTGTCAGATCTTCTGATTTGTGTCCCGGCCCTTTCCTTCCTCCGCGTGGACAAAGATCTGAATGAAATGAAAAACCTGTTCTCTCGATTTCTAACTCACGTTTTTCTGTGTCATGATTTTGTGAATAATCATTCATTTAATCAACATGTTTTACTTCTATATATAATGTATAAAATATTATATTATAATTGTAGCCCATTAGTAATTATAATGCTAATGGACTTCTAATAATAAATTAATATTCAGCCCATAATATGATTAATAATAAATGGGTCACTTATTTATCAATTAATTGGCCCAGCCAATTAATTCCAGATAAATAATTTATATTATTAAATAATGTATAAATCCATTAATCTATTAATAATAATTTCCGAGAGAGCAGAATAAATACTGGGCAGCTAATTGGGCCAGACCAGGGATCCAATACAAGAAATAAAGTCGGGCCTCAAATTAATTAATTATCTATGCTCAGCCCAGAGCAAAATTAATTAATAAACACAGATTTATTCCACTAGAGAATCCGTGCTGACTTACCCCTTTATCCCAACTTGAGCATGGGTTTGTATTTTAGACTTAATCGATCCCCGTATTTAAGATAGAAATATTCGTTAATTAATTAAGCCAACTGACAGCTTAAATTAATTAACATCTTATATATTCCTGAGAAG
This sequence comes from Lavandula angustifolia, assembly GCA_028984105.1. Lineage (NCBI taxonomy): Eukaryota > Viridiplantae > Streptophyta > Magnoliopsida > Lamiales > Lamiaceae > Lavandula > Lavandula angustifolia. The sequence continues at coordinate 56,496 of CM054818.1, forward strand.
TACCACTCGACCTTATTAACACACCTGAACTTAATCAACCGGTCGGGTTTAGTGTGCTAATCCTTATGAGTTCCTCAAGGGATATTATCAACCTATTTTTCTAGGATACGATTGCAAGATACAGACAACCAGCCTGAGCCACAAATAACTACCTACACCTAAGATACGTAGATCCGGTCGTGATGACATTCTACATAGTAGGTCAAAGTGATAGATAGCCAAATGCGCTCAGCTGAAGTGTTACCAAGCTTAAGACCAGCTAAGTCACCGAGATCTTGGTTCTCCACTAAGTTCAGTTAGGAGAACACATCTCACTGTGATCCATCAATACACCACCTTAAATATACCAGTAAAGACAAGTAGCCAAGACAAGCCACTTCTTATCTAAACTGCAGCTTAAACCGACAACTTATCCTTAAGTTGTCTCGGCTATGATAACTGTTTATATCTTGTCAGTTCAACCAATTTGTGTAGTCTTCTGTGATACCCGACACACTACACAAATCTAACGTTTATACAAGATAAAGGATAACATGTGCAAATATATATATTTATCAGATAGGAGAATAAAATAGTGGTAGGGACAAAACACATTGTATACAAGCATAAAATTTTCTTCCAATATACAAAATCCCAACATTGTCTTCATTGGCAATAAACTTCTGGAGTTGTGCCTTGAACTCTATTCGGAAGAATTCATTACAATTGACCTTAACACCATCCATGATGGCCATTATTATCTGAATCCTGACCCGGGAGAGTTGATTGAAGGATCCCGCTGAGCTGGTCAGTATGTGATTCACAATATATGCAAGGCCTCTGTATTCAGGGAGCAGCTGATTCTTCGAAAAAGCCTCTTTGAATTCAATATCCTCTTGCCCACTGATTCGGTAGCGATATTGATTGATGGATGACTCCTTAAATCCTATAGGAGAGATCCCTTCGTCATAAATATCAAAACTCTGAAGAAGACACTCATCAACGTTGAGGTCTGCAGTCTTCGCTGCCCATCGGTTGTTACCCGTTTCTTGCTGGTAATTGACGTAAGATATGTCTTTGAGATTGTCGTCTTGATGGAGATTCAAGAAGAACTCGACGACCTGCCTAGAGAGATAGTGGGACGGAGCCCTAGATAATAAAGTCTGAAGGCCTGAGAACTCAAGGGCGTCAAAGATGAGGTCCATACACTCCACACCGCAGGATATGAAAGCGAGTACTGGCTCGAACGAGACTCCTTTGTTGTCAATGATCTGCTGCATGTCTGATGGAATCAGAACTTCATTGCTTGGGTACGTCGCCATTGTAGATGAAAGTTAAATCTGCAAAATGAATGGCAACACTCAAAACTAGAGTAAGTCAATGATTAGCAAAAGTAGTTTATGAGATTTACCGAATAATTAGTAATAGAAGATGATGGATTTCTTAAGCAAGATATATGCAGAGCACTAGATCGTTCGAAAATGGCAAAAATGTATTTAGATGATAGATACACTCAGATATATATGCCATCAAAATGTGAACAGTTTATTCAGCATGCGGTTGAGATTAAACAAATTTTGGAATGTGGACCACTCAGATTAAATGTTATAAGAGGTTATGAATACTTTACCGCCTATAATCTCGACCTACTTATCTTTATCATCTAAAAGATAAGGTGAAATAACATGCATTTAATGCGCCGCAGTCAGTATTATGGAATGTCGTGCGTTTAATGAAAATGATATGATTAATGACATATGATGAACATTAATGGAGGGAAATAAATGCGATGACATGCTAAACACAAAATGTTGAATAAATACTCATAACCTGTCAGCTGAACATAGTAGTCAGTTGATACCACTTGTGAAGACGCTGAGTATTTCAGCAGTACTGAGAGTAAGTTCCCCCTTACTCATCAGTGCCCCCTGGATCGTCTTACGGAAGTGAGTCAGTAGGATCCAGTAGACCTAGTTCTATTGAGAGTTCGTTGAATATGGTCTCAGCTAGAGGTTTGGTCAGTATGTCAGCCCTTTGTTTATCAGTATGGATTTTCTCCATCCTGATATCTTTCTTCTCGATAAGGTCTCTGATGAAGTGATGTCGTATGTCCACGTGCTTGCATCGTGTATGTAGAACTGGATTTTGTGTAATTGCAATTGCACTGGTACTGTTACAGTAAATCAGCACTTCATCTTGATGTATGTCGCAATCTCTCACCTATTGTCGAAGCCATAGTATCTGGACGCAATAGCTTCCGACAACCATATATTCAGCTTCACTAGTGGACGTAGTTACTGAATGTTGTTTCTTTGAGAACCACGATATTAGCTTACTGTCGAGGAATTTACATGTTCCTGAGGTTGACTTTCTGTCGATTCGACATCCTGCATAATCAACATCCGAATAACCAGTTAGTTCAAGATTATCTTCAGCAGGATACCATAACCCAACGTTAGGTGTTCCTTTCAGGTAACGAAGAATCTTCTTTACTGAGTCTACATGACTCTACATGAGATTCGTCTGAAATCTTGCGCATACACCTACAGCATAGGTTATATCAGGTATAATAGTTGTTAGGTATAGTAAGGAACCAATAATATCACGATAATCAGTTGAGTTAACAGATACTCCCTCTTTATCAAGATCAATCTTGAGATTGGTATCCATAGGTATCTTCACTGATTTGCTGGATTCACAACCGAACTTCTTGATGAGATCTCTAGTGTATTTAGCATGACTAATGAATATTCCCTTCTTGGATTGTTTTACTTGAAGTCAAAGGAAATAATTCATTTCTCCCATTATCGACATTTCAAACTTCTCTTTCATCATCTGCTTAAATTTCTGACACGTGGTCAGATTCCTAGATCCAAAGATGAAGTCGTCCACATAGATCTGCACCGGTAGAATGTCATCTTCTAACTTGATACTGAATAGGGTGCGATCTACCATTCCTTTCTGAAGCAGAAAGTCTAAAAGGGTATCGTACCAAGCCATGGGTGCTTGTTTTAACCCATACAGTGCTCTCTTAAGTCTGTACACTTGATGTCCCTGCTGAAAGTCGGGTGATTGTTCAACGTAGACTTCTTCCTTCAGTATGACATTCAGGAAAGCTGACTTCACATCCATCTAATAGATTGTGAACTGCTGATGTATTGCATATGCTAGAAATAGACGAATGACTTCCAATCTTGCAACTGGAGTGAACATTTCATCGAAGTCTATTCCTTCAGCTTGACAATATCCTTTGGCAACTAGTCAAGCTTTGTTCCTGACTATGACGTTTTCATCTCGCTTGTTTTTAAAGACCCACTTTGTTCCTATCACGTGCTGATGTCTAGGTCTGTCTACAAGCACTCATACGTCGTTTTTGGTAAACTGGTTGAGCTCCTCTTGCATGGCAGTGATCTAGTCAGCATCATTCAGCGCGTCCTCAATCGACTGAGGTTCTTCAGTAGACAAGAAGCATGAGTATAGAGCGCTTTCTCCTTGACATAATCTTTATCTTGTCTTGACACTTGCTGAAGGATCTCCAATTATAAGATCTGAACTATGAGCGTCTAACCATGAACGATGGCGTTTTGTTATTTCATCAGGAATTGATTCTACACAAATAGTAGGATTATGAGGAATTTCCGTAGTACTATTCTATTATTGAAGCACTGGGGTGTCCTCATCGACCTAAATTACTTGGGATTGATTCTGTTCAGTAGAATCAATCTGTTCCGCTACATTACATGTTGGTTGATTCTGAATTTCATCGTCTGAATCATCATCCCAAAAATGCTGGATTTGTTCGATGTTATCTTTTTGGCTTAGATCCTGTAGCTTGCTTCTGACCTCTTCGGCATCTTGCTGAGAGTTTGACTTCCTATTCTCAGAAGTAAATCCGTTAAATACAACATGAGGGCTTTCTTCCACGCAAAAGGTCTGGTAGTTAAAGACCCTGAAAGCTTTTTTGACCCTGGAGTATCCTAAGAAAACTCCTTGGTCTGACTTGCTATCAAAGACCTTTAACTGGTCATTTCCGTTATTGTGGATAAAGCATAAACAACCAAAAATATGGAAATGTGAGAAAGAAGGAGCTCTCCCTTTCCATAATTCATATGGTGTCATCATGTGCATCTGAATTAGAGATCGATTCTGAGTATAACAGGCAGTGTCAGTAGCTTCTTCCCAGAACTTCAATGGTCAACCTGAGTCTGCGAGTAATGTTCTTGCTGCTTCTTTGAGTGTTCTGTTCTTCCTTTCAGCAAGACCATTCTGCTAAGGTGTACATGCCTTTGAGATCTCATGTTGAATTGCTTCAGCCTCTCCTTCATCATTGAGTTTAAAAACTCTGTTCCACGGTCTGAGCGTATTCTTTGAATCTTGATATCCTTCTCAATGCTTAGCCGTTTTAGCAGTTTAGGCAATTCAGATTTGACGTGAGATTTATTGGCGATGAAAATCACCCATGTATATCTTGAATAGTCATTAATGACTACAAGAGCATATTTCTTTCCTCTGATCGTTACTGGTGTGACTGGCCCAATTAAATCCATGTGGAGCAGCTGAAGGATCCCATCAATAGAAGGTGATGGAATAGGTGGATTGCTTGATTTTGTTTGCTTCCCCTTCATGCATGCTTCACAATTAATGTGTCTCTTGAAAACTTCGTTGGGCAGTCCTCTGACTTTAGCATCCCTTGCAAGCTTGTTCATTGTCTTGAAGTTCAGATGGCTTAATCTTCTATGCCACAACCATGCTTTTTGTCATCTGACTTTATGTGTGCCAGCAAGCATGCTTCAGGTTCAACTGTATTCCACTCAACAATAGTAGATATTTCGTCTCCGCGATCCTGATAACACGGTTTTTCCTGTAGATTTGTCAAGAACATCACAAAAGTCTGCGTCAAAAGTCACTCTATTGGAGTTATCACAGAGTTGACTGACTGAAAGGAGATTATGTTGAAGTCCTTCAACATATGATACTCTGGGAACTATTGCAGTTCCTATCTTCAGTGTTCCGTATCCCCTTGTGTATCCTTTGGAGTTGTCACCAAATTCAATTTTGGCTCCTTCTTATTGAACATAGTTGGTCAGCAAATTCTTTTGATGCGTTATGTGTCTTGAGCATCCACTATCCACAATCCAACGGTCCTTTAGCACCTACAAAATAAAAATAGATTCAGGTACCCTCTGGGTTCAGCTTTGGGTCCTTAGATGTTAGTGGACTTTTGGATCCAAACTTGTCTGACAACCCTAATGGTTTCAGATTTCTTCTTGCCCTTTCTGTCAACTGATCTCTCTTCTAAACTCGGAGATGCTGACTTTTTCTTCTTATGAGGTTCAGCTTTCTTCTTCTTCTGAACCTTTGGGCTCTTGACTCTTGGCTCATAATAATACGATCCATATTGAGTTGGGTCAGTGCATTGGGGTTGGCCATACTGTTCGGCCCACCTGACCTTCTTGGTTCCCCCTGAATTGGATCTGGGTGTTTTGGGGCTTGAACTATAGGTTATCTTCTTATTGCTGGGCTGAGGTGCTTTCATTTCTGTTTATTCTTTGCTTGAGGGTTTGAAGGTTTTGCATACTGAGTTACCCCTTGGACAAACCTATCAGCCAACTGATCTGTGCTTTTTTGGCCTGAGGTAGTTACCTTCCTTCGTGGAGCATGGTCTCTGTGATCTCAGCAACTTCTCAAGTTTCTGCTTAGCTCCAATGTACTGCTCAGTCATCAAGGTTCTCCAAACCTCATCGATCTTCCTTAGAGCTTCATACTCTGCTTTGGATTGTGCGAGCTTATCCTTGAGACTGGTTATTTTAGTCTCTTTCTTAGAGATGTCCTTGGTCAATGCTGAGATCTGTGATTCTTGCTCTTGAGACTTGGTCATCAGAGAGTTAAACTCTTCCTTCTGTCTCAGAACAAGTCCTTCAGACTCAGTAAAGTCCTGACTTCTCATTGAAAGTCTCTGATTCTCAACTCTTAGGAGTTCCAGCTCCTGAATTGTCCTACTGAACTGTTGGCTCATTTGGATTTGTTCCTCAAGCAGATCCTCATATGCAAGAACCACATCTAGAGGTTCACCTACGATAGAGCTTGTGTCGTGTGTACATGCTGAAGAGGGTCATATATTAGAGTCAGAGTTTACCTCAGTCTCTTCTCCAGCAATAAAACACGGTTCAGTGTCCTCTGCTCCAATTGCAACGAACAAAGCATCATCATCAGATGCTTCCATGAATAATTCTTCAATGCATGAGCAATCGGATAACTCTCCGGCTGTGTAGGCTTGCCTCTTTCAAACAAATTTTCTCGCTTGGCTTGCCATTCAGCTCTTTCAGCTGTCGAGAGTTCTGGACATTCGTATTGGTAATATCCGAGCTTCTTGCAGCTGTAACATGCTGAGCTCCTGCCTCCCTTTTCAGTGTCTCGCTGTGTCCAACGGAGGCAGTTTCAGCATTCCTGCATTCAGGTAGAGATTTAGATTCATTTTTTGAATGAGCATTCTCTGTCTTACCTTGATAGCTTTTGGAAGCTTTCTTTATGTTCATCTTTCTGAACCTGTCCTTCTCCTTCTGGTATTTCACCGCAAGGAGAGCGTACTTCTCAGCCAAGTTGTTAGCGGTTGGTATTGTTACTGAGCTTCCGACTGACTGACTTGTAGTTGAGGGACTTGCTCCTAGCGTGCTGACTGATGCCTTGTAAGCATGATCCATTGGCACTTCAGTCTCAGCACCGGGGGTGTATGGAAGATTAAACTCGAACTCCTCTGCCTTTAGTTTTGAAAATATGCAATTAGGAGTAACAGAGTTTAAGTTAGCTCTTCTTAAACATGTAACAAAAGAGTACCATTTGGGCCTGCTAAGAGCATTTAATATCTTTGTGTTGGTCTCCTTGTTGCTGAATGTTCTCTCTAGTCCGTTGATGATACTGATTTGATTTGTAAATCTGATACTAAAATCATTAATAAACTCCCCTGGAAGCATGGTAAATGCTTCGAGTTTCTACAGCTCTAACTCCAGTTTGTTCCCTTTAATTTGTGGAGTTCCTTAGCTTAGTACAACGAGAGCATCCCATAGCTCCTTTGTTGTCTTGCCGTTGTGCACCCTTCCGAGATATGAGTCACTGAAAGTCATCAGTATCGTATTGCGTGCGACTCGGTCAAGGTTGTGTAGCTTTCTCTCTTCAGGTTTGAAGAGGCTCTTATCCTTTAGAACCTTTGGGCCGATTCTGGCACCTGCTGCTCCCTCTATTACAAGCTCGACGCTGTCGACCATGGGAACAATAGGTCCTTTCACCAGAACGTCAGTCATGCAGTTATGCAGCAATGTTAAGTATGCCTCCATCCTAACCCACCATACCGCATAATTTTCCGCTGAAAACATGGGTATTGTCCTTGAACAATAAATATCTGAAATGTTGAAAAAAATATGGTATATGATGCTATGAAGAGAAGAAAGTCCACAGAAAATGGATTTTCAGGATCTGTTCGAATTAGACCAGTATTCAGATAACGGTGATCAAAAGAACACCGCTCTGATACCAATAGTAGGTCTAGAGACGAGCTTCAGGTGTAGGGGGGAGGGGTGAATACACCTGAATGCAAATTTCAAACTCAGAACGCGAAAGTCAGTTGTGCTGAAGAATGCTACTGAACTAGTAAGTTAGCCAAATATGCTTTCTGGATCCCGTGGGCAACAATTCTTCTACTGAGTACAGATTTACTGAGTTATGTTAGCGAAGAGTTGTTCAGTATCAGAAGCTATGTGCGGAAGTGTGGGCCCTAATATAATCGCCTCAGTTGAAAATCCATTTTATGTTGCTTTATTAAAACTCAATTTTATGCAAAATGAACAGTTATCAATGCAACATTTAAAAAAATCACAAGCAGTTTTTAAAGTGGTTCGGACACGCTGGGTCTTACGTCCTCTGTCCTGAACAAAGCAGGAGTTCTTGATTAAATTATACTGAGCAAGTCTCAGTCGATCTATTCAATGGACATATATGTTCTTGTTTCGTTATACTGAGAAAGTCTCAGTTAATCTGTACGCTAGATAGATATCTACTTATAGTCGTAGTGACTTTAGAATTCTCAACCATGAAGGTTTCAGTTTCTCCAACAATGAAGGAGTTCTTACAATAAGAACAATTCAAAAGATGAACTCATTCGAGGTTCTAAGCTACTGATATTACAATGAGCACGCTTAGATCAGAGAAGGGGAACTAATGTATCTCTAGAGAGAAGAACTAAAAGAATCTATCAATGAGCAAGTTCTTCACCGAATTTGGTTATGTGAGTTGGGTGATGATTCAGTCCTCAGTACGGTTTTACATAGTGGGAAATGATTCTATCTTCCGTACTGAAATGCACTCAGTAGGCTTATACCCTGAGTGATCCCATGAAGATTTGAAGATCCCAAAACCCTATCTGATTGGAGATAGCAGAAGCTGAAGCAGCGAATAAGCCTAAGGCCAAAACCACAACTGCCAAAACTAAGGCTCCTGCTCGTGGAGGAAAGAAGAAAGCTCCTGCTAGACTGCCTCCCAGAAAACTGGTACTTCAGGATGATGAAGACAGGGAGCAGTAGCAACAACAGAAAAGTACTGAGAAGCAGGGTACATCTAAAGACAAATCAAGTACCCCTGCTGACTCAGAAGAATAGTCGTCTCAGAAGCTCTCATACACAAGATCAAAAGAACAAGATGCTGAGATCGAGGCCATCTTTGCTCAGATGGATCGGTATCTTTACAGAGGAGAAGAGGCGAGACAGATAGAAGCCGCTGCACATAGGATTCATATGGCGAGACTTAGAGGCACTCGTAATCCGCACCGAACAAGAGGCCAGCCGAGAGTACCTTCCAAAGCCGATATTCCATACAAATACGTAAGGTTCAGGAAGCCAACAGACATGAAGATTCAGAGATGGCCTAGGACGGATGAGTGGATTCCAGCTCAGTTCACTCAGAGATGGGAATCACAGAAAATAGAATTCATCAAGAGGAATTATTTTTGGAATTTCTGGTCAGATAAGACAAAGGCTGATGCCTACGTGGAATGGATGAAGATCACTGAACCTAACTTATATCCCTACATGGAAAATGCTGTAAGAGCAAACATTGAAGTCAAGGTTCCTGAACCCAGAATTCTGCCACCACCAAGAAGACTTGATGATTCTATTCACTTTAGAGTGATAGAGAAGGAAGTGAAGGATGTTGTTGCACACAAAGGACTTGAAGAAGATGAGCCAGCAGACTTCGCTGAGTATCTGAAGCTGAGGAAGTACACCTACAGAATGTATGGACTGCCCCTTCCCGAGACTCAATCGCAAAATTTCATGGACAGGGATCAAGCAAGCACAAGCGTTCATAGTTCTTAGACTTTTCTTGTACTTTCCTAGCTTAGCAAGAGATGTATCCATCTTCGAACTTTCTTTATCCGATATACATATCTCTTTCTTTGGCTTTGACAATACCTTATTGTCTCTATAAGCCATGTTCTATTTTTATGCTTAACACTCAGAATCATTAAGTGATTACCGACACACACTCACTTGTTGATCTTTTGTCAGTAGCTGCTGAGATTCTGTTAGACTAGCTGATATGTTATAGAGGGAAATTGTTTCCTTGTAATAAGGGAAATTGTTAAGACAGGGTTATGCTTAATCTTTTTATTCTGACTCCCTGCTCTGCTCCCTTCAGTAGTGTAGAACTTGCAGAACAACTCCACTGATTCTTCTTGTAATATTGTAAGGAGCTCTGTGTCTGTATAAGTTTAGTGCTTTGATAGCATAGATAGTGTTAGGATTTGGCATCATCAAATAGGGGGAAATTGTTGGGTGATGATTCAGTCCTCAGCACGGTTTTACATAGTGGGAAATGATTCTATCTTCCATACTGAAATGCACTCAGTAGGCTTATACCCTGAGTGATCCTATGAAGATTTGAAGATCTCAAAACCCTATCTGATTGGTGAACCATTCCTTTGTAATTGTTTTTGTCTCTGAGGATTCAGACTCAGTAGACACTCTGCATTGGTTCAGGCGGTCAGTAGATTATCAGCCTCAGCACCGGATGTAGAAGACTCAGTATGTATCGGACTCGGCGGGAGCAAGATATCGAAAGACTCGGTGGAACCGAACTCGGCGAGAGTAGTTCACCGAACTAAGAGCCGACCTTCGGTAGAGTAAATTCGATACTCTCTACATGATCGGACTCAGAACGGCGATGCTCTTACGAACTGTCAGATCTTTTGAACAACAATTAGCATAGTCAAATACGAGGAAGGGAGAAGTCAGCTTCATTATGCCTCGAAGTCTGTTCTGTCTCAACTACTCTCCAAAACATCGGCAAATGACAAGCCAACACCTGTCCTTACCTGCTAAAGCTGCAAGTCAACAACTTTCCGGAAAAGGAGGGAAAGGACACTGTCACCTTTTTCAAAAGAGCCGTTAGCTACCAAAAGAGTGAGATAAAGGGATCATCGTCTCCAACGGATCTTTCCTAATCTCTTCTCTATAAATAGAGGGATGATTCAAGTTTTTTCATGCATGCAGAGAGCCAAAAAGCAACGAACGAGCCAACACACTCTCGAGCAAGAAAACGGAAAAACGAGCAAAAATAGAATATCGCATAAGTCTTCCGCAAGAACTTAAAGAACATTCTCCGGCGAAAGACTACCTTCTAGCTCTTAGGGAACCAAGCTAAACAGATATAAAAGCCTCTAGTATCCAAATCGACGATACACGAACTCAAAGCTACAACTCAGCTGTTCGTCGATCTAGAAGCCACTTTCTCGTTCCCTATCCCTCTAACCCTAAGCTCAACTGAATTTCTTAATAGCTTAGACGAAGGGGTTCACCTTTGAACCTTATCCTTATTGTAAAAGGACCCCTTCATAGTTGGAGAGGTTTGTCAAACACTTTAGTTTGATACCCGTTGTAAACTGAGACTTGCTCGAGTATAAATTCCAAGACGCGGCTTTGTCCTTGTACAAGGCGACTGAGACTAACTCAGGATAATAAATAGCCTCCTGACCTTTCGGGACAGTGGACGTAGGATCCTGTGCATCCGAACCACTTTAAAAATCTATGTGTCTCTTATTTACTGTTGCATTGATTTTAACTGTTCATACTGAATATCATATCTTTAAAATCATTCAACTAAGTTTCAGCATACTTATCTGATTCACTCTTCTGAACTAAAACTGTTTTTAAGAAAACGTTTTTCCACTCAACTGATTTGGGCCTACACATTTCCGCACCACTGAACTCCATCTGAAGATACTGAATTCTGACTTAGTCAGCTAGCAGATCTCAAAAGAGTCAGTACCTCTTTGCCTTAACACGATTCAGAACAGCTATTTGGTCTGCTGAACTCTTTCAGTACGGCACACTCCTGAACAAGACTGTTCGTGTTACAAGTTGAGAAATAGGTTTTAGGTGTATTCACCCCCCCCCCTCTACACCTAAACGTGCTCTCGGGACCAACAATTGGTATCAGAGCAGGAGTTCTATAAGACTCTTATTATCTTGAAACTGGTCTACTTGAACGGATCCGGAAAATCGTTTTCACTACATATCACTCTTCATTCATATCATTATTTAACATGTCTGATATGTCAGGAATAAGAATGGTACCTATGTTCTCAGTAGAGAACTATGGTGTATGGCGAGTCAGAATGGAGGCTCGTCTGACTTCCCTCCACGACAGCATGACCGAAGTACTTGAGGAAGGACCTATCGTTCCATTGATCGATAATGTCGTGACTCAGGATCTAGCAGCTAGAGGAGGAATGGTGACCGGGAAGAAGATTCCCAAGGACAGAAGTCTCTTCACTCATAAGGAGAAGAAACTTCACAATTTAGACCAAGTTGCCAGGAATGCCATACTAACCACTCTTAGTGATTCTTATCTCGGTAGGGTTCAGGAATGCAAGACAGCAAAAGAGCTATGGGATGCTCTAGCGCTACTGAGTCGGGGGACTCAGAAGATCAAAGCTAATAAACTTGCGATGGAACTCAAAAAACTGGAGAGTTTGTCTCTCATGCCTGGTGACAAAATAGAAGATCTAAATGTCAGATTTAAGAATCTGATGAACTCCATCAACGGGCTGGGAAAGACATTCTCCAACCGAGAAATGAATCTCAAGATACTGAGGGCACTGCCAGATGGACATTGGACTCCTTTTGCCACCTTATTACGCCATTCTGATCTAGATATTGCTACTCCTGACCATATCTTTTCAGAACATCAGGCAGAGGAATTTGAGTTCGACAGACCTCAACGAAGCGCCGAGTGAAGTCGACACCAAAATTGACCATGCTTTCAAAGCATCGGTCAACCACAAAGATCTCCCACGTCAAGCAAAACCGAACCTTCACTAACCGACATACAAGAAGGAAGTTTAGCTCGGAATACGTGCCTGCTCGTTGTAAAATATCAGAAGGAGAAGGAGAGGCACAGAAAAGTGACTAAAGCCTATCGAGAAACAAAAGGTAAGTCCGAATATACACCAAAAAGCGCTCCTGACTCGAACACTTCTGAATACAGGAAAAGAGAAGACTTAGCACCTTCAAAAGAAAGCGAAAACAAATAAGAAAGAGTCATCGCTTGCTACAATCGCAAGAAGCCGGGACACTATCGGTATGATTGTCCCGAGCTCGATAGTGCTGAATGGCAAGCATGCAAAGCAAGGAGAGAGAAGTTTGCCAAGAAGAGACAAGCTTACATTGTTGGCGAACTCTCAGACGACTCAGAAGAAGTCGACTCCTTCATGGATTCATCAGATCATGAAACTGCTTTCATAGCTTTGGAGCTTGAAGCTGAAGGAAGTATCGAAAAGTGTCGATGGCGGGGAGAAGAAGATGAGGTAAAATCTCATGCATATTTTAACTCTCCTTCACACTGCACACACGACACTATTTCAGGTGCAGATGAGAATCTGGACGTCAGCTCAGCATATGAAGAACTATTAGACGAACAGATTCAGATGAGTCTGCAGCTCAGTAAGACTCTTCAGGAATTGGATACCCTGAAAGTGGAGAATCAGAGACTTTCTCAAGAGAGTCAGGTCTCTACTGAGTCTGAAGGACTTGTGTTGAGACTCAGGGAGGAGATAAACTCTCTGTTGGCCAAGTCTCAGCATCAAGAAGATCAGATCTCAGTTCTGACCAAGGACTTAACTCAGAAAGATACTGAACTGAGTCTACTGAAGCAACAACTATCAGGACTTCAGACCGAGCACGACACATTGAAGAAAAGTGATGATGTCTGGAGGAACCTGATGACTGAGAGGTACATGGGCGCTAAAAAGAAGCTGGAGGCTATGCTAGCAAGCAACAAGCTCAAGCACTGCAAGGAAGGTCTTGGTTTCAACCAGGGTGCTTCCTCATCTGCCCCCGTACACTCAGAAGTGCGACTTGCTGATAGGTTTGTTCGAGGGGAAACAATCAATGCTGAAATATTGAATCCCCTAGCAAAAAACAAACAAAAGATGAAGGCACCTCATCCTACACATCAGCATTCTGACAAGAAGATCAGTACCAAAATACCCCAGTTCAGTCAAGGGGGAACTAGCAAATCCAAATGGGCTGATCAGTATGGACCACCTCAGCTGACACATCCTGCTCAGTATGGGTCATATTATTATGATCCTATAGTCAGAAGAGGACCCAAGAGTCAGAAGAAAAAGAAGAAAATCGCACAAAAGGCAAAGGTCGGCGATCCACCGGCTCGAAGATCCGGACTCCCCGAACCCGAAAAGCATAAGAAGTCAGCTTCGACCAGTCCAGTGGTCAAGTACGTTGACTCAAGTGGAAAGAAGATGTCTGAGACCACCAGGGTCGTAAGACAAATTTGGGTTACCAAAACTAACATCTAAGGACCCAAAATCAAAAATAAAGGGTACCTGAATATAATTATGTTTTGCATGTGCACAAAGACCCATGGTACGTGGATAGCGGATGTTCAAGACACATGACGTACCAAAAGAGTCTACTGAAGAATTATATCCCTGAACAAGGACCCAGAATCGAGTTTGGAGACAAATCTAAAGGCTACACAAGAGGATTTGGAACACTCAGAATTGGAACTGCCACAGTCCCTAGAGTATCATATGTTGAAGGACTTCAGCATAATCTTCTCTCTGTTAGTCAATTTTGTGATAACTCGAATAAAGTGATATTTGACGCTGGTTTCTGTGATGTTATTGATAAATCCACAGGGAAAACAGTGTTATCAGGTTCGCGCAAGAAGAACATATATGTAGGCCGATCGGAACTCGGTGAACTCGAAGCTTGTCTGTTGGCGAAAAATGACAACCGAACGGGGTGGCTATGGCACAGGAGACTCAGTCATCTCAACTTTAAGACGCTCAACAAACTTGGAAGAGACACTCTAGCAAGAGGACTGCCGAATGAAGTATTCAGCAAAGATACTCAGTGTGAAGCATGCTTGAAGGGAAAGCAAACAAGGAATCAAAATCCTCCTGTTCCATCTCCTTCCACTGATGGAATCCTTCAGCTACTACATATGGATTTGTTCGGTCCAGTCTCTCCAGTGACGATCAGAGGCAAGAAATATGCTTTAGTGGTCATCGATGACTACTCGCGCTATACTTGGGTCATATTCATTGCCAACAAGTCTGACGTCAAAACAGAGTTACCAAGGCTTCGAAAAGGGCCCAGTGTCGAGAAGAACACCAAGATTATCAAAATCCGTTCTGACAGAGGAACTGAGTTCCTCAATTTTACGGTGGAGGAGTTCTGCAAAACTGAAGGAATAAAGCATGAGACTTCAGCTGCACGCACACCTCAGCAAAATGGAGTTGCTGAACGAAAGAACGGAACTCTAAAAGAGGCAACCGTAACTCTACTCGCGAGCTCGGGACTCCCAACCAAATTCTGGGCAGAAGCTACTGACACTGCATGTTACACTCAGAACCGATCTCTACTGACAAAGCAACAGAAGAAGACACCATATGAACTATGGAACGACAGGAAACCTTCTCTATCCTATTTCCATATTTTTGGTTGTTCGTGCTTTATCCACAATAATGGGAAAGATCAGCTGAAAACCTTTGATGGCAAGTCGGATCGTGGAGTGTTCTTAGGATACTCCCGGTCAGGCAAAGCTTTCGTGGTATTCAACTATTGAACCCTTTGCGTGGAGGAAAGCCTTCATGTTGTTTTTAATGAGTTTGCTACTGAAGACATGAGCAATAACTCTAATTCTGAATCTGAGGACATCAGTAGACAGCTACAGGATCTAAGCCTAAAAGATAAAGTCGAAAAGATCCAGCTTTGTTGGGATGATGATTCAGATGAGGAAACTGAAGACAAGTTTATCGAATCTCAACCAGCGAAAACGTAGCTGAATAGATTGACTCTCCCGAACGTAGTCAATCCCGGGTAACTCAGGTCGATGAAGAAACCCTAGAGGTAACTGAGACCACTACTGAGAATAACGACTCAGGGGGAACATCTAGTAATGTTCCTGAGCTGAATGCCCCTGAACCTGGTGAATCAGTAGATCATGCTCTCACTACTGAATTGCTAACTGAAATGCCTAACTCACCTACTATCTGTGTTGAACAAATTTCAGATGAAGAGCTAAAACATCGTAGATCGTGGCTAGACGCTCACACTGCTGATCTAATTATTGGAGGTCCCTCAGCAAGTGTAAAGACAAGATCCAGATTCTGTCAAGGAGAAAACGCATTATTTTCTTGCTTCTTGTCTACTGACGAACCTCAGATGATTAAGGATGCACTAAAAGATGCTGACTGGATCATAGCCATGCAGGAGGAGCTGAATCAGTTCACGAGAAACGAAGTTTGGGAGCTTGTTGATAGACCCCGGCATCAACATGTTATTGGAACTAAATGGGTCTTCAAGAACAAGCGAGATGAAAACGTCATAGTAAGGAACAAAGCAAGACTCGTGGCAAAAGACTACTGTCAAGCTGAGGGAATAGACTTCGATGAGACTTTCACTCCAGTTGCAAGATTGGAGGCAATTAGACTATTCCTGGCCTACGCAACACATCAAAGATTCAGAGTCTATCAAATGGATGTGAAGTCCGCGTTCCTGAACGGCGTGCTGAAAGAAGAAGTCTATGTGGAACAACCGCCCGGCTTTCAGCAGGGACATCAGGTTTATAGACTTAGAAAGGCTCTGTATGGGTTAAAACAAGCACCCAGGGCTTGGTACGATACCCTATCTGAGTTTCTTCTTCAGAAAGGCACAGTAGACCGCACTCTGTTCAGCATTCGACTGGAAGATGATCTACTACTTGTGCAGATCTATTTGGATGACATCATCTTTGGATCAAAGAATGTCATCATGTGCCAACAATTTGAGAAAATGATGAAGGACAAGTTCGAGATGTCAATGATGGGAGAAATGAACTATTTCCTCGGTTTTCAAGTTAAGCAATCTGAAAAGGGAACGTTCATCAACCAAGGTAAATACACTCGAGACCTCATCAAAAGATTCGGTTGCACATCCGGCAAACCTATCAAGATCCCAATGAACACGAACATGAAAATCGATCTTGATAAGGAGGGAGTATCAGTAGACCAAACTGAATTTCGCGCTATAATTGGTTCTTTATTATATCTAACAGCTACTCGCCCTGACATAACTTATGTTGTAGGTGTCTGCGCTCGATTTCAGGAGAATCCCAAGTAGAGTCATATGGACTCAGCAAAGAAGATTCTCCGCTATCTCAAAGGAACACCTGACATAGGTTTATGGTATTCAGCTGATGATAATATAGAACTAACTGGTTATTCTGATGCTGACTATGCAGGATGTAGAATTGACCGAAAGTCAACTTCAGGAACGTGTCAGTTCCTTGGCAGCAAGCTAATTTCATGGTTCTCAAAGAAACAGCACTCAGTAGCCACGTCAACTACTGAAGCTGAATACATGGCTGCCGGAAGTTGCTGCGCCCAAATCCTTTGGCTGAGACAGCAGCTACGCGACTATGACGTCATTCAGAATGAAGTGCCGATTTTCTGCGATAGTACCAGTGCCATTGCAATCACTCAGAACCCTGTACTTCACATGAGATGCAAGCACGTGGACATCAGACATCACTTCATTCGGGACCATGTCGAAAAGGACATCAGGATGGAAAAGATCCATACTGATCGACAAAGGGCTGACATACTGACCAAGCCTCTAGCTGAAGCAAGATTCAGAGAACTTTCAGTAGAGCTAGGTCTGCTGGACCCTACTGACCCCAGTCAGTAAGAGGTTTCAGGAGAGGATCATTCAGTAAGGGGGAATGTTCGCTCTCAGTACTGAATAGTTTCAGTACATAGAGACTCAGCAACCATCTACACGAGGTATCAGTTGACTACAATGTTCAGCTGACAAGTTTCCGTATCTCTACTCAGTAGTAACCAATAAAACAGTAATATGCATTTATTGTTCAGATTCAGCATCGTATTAAATATCTTATGAATTGTCATTTAATATTAACGGCTTACATTTAATGCACGACATTCCATACATAAGTTTGCTAAACTCTGCCACGCATTTAATGTATGTCGTATCATAGTTACTACTTAGGCATATTACAACTGGCTTTTGACTTAGGCGGCTATTTGATCATTACCTATGTATGTCATCCTATCTTAACCGCACATCTCATAAAGCAAGTTTAAATTCAACCATAGATCGATAACTGTCCATCTTCTTCTTAGATATAAATATTCGATCGTATCTTTGAAACCGCCATTAGCATACTTAAATCTTTTCAACTTCGAAAAATCTGAGATCTCTCTAGCAACCCTACTTGCAAATCCTTTTATAAACACTCAGATTTTTCATTGATATAATGGCGGATACAGGCCTCTCTGTAATCGTCCCTAAAGACATGCAAGAGATCCTTGACAAAGACCGTGTCTGGTGCGAACCAGTCATGGAATTTGATTCATGCGAGCTGGAGTATATAGAAGAGATATTCGCGGCCCTTCGCGAATCTGGATTGGAGGCGTTTCTCTCCAAGAAGCCCTCCTTTTTCCTCCCAAGGCAAGTCGCTGAACTTTACCTCAACTCTGACTCAGTAGTGGACGATATCATCGGAACATTCACCATTCACACAATCGGTGAGGCTGCCATGAGGATAAAGAAGATGTCAGTGAGGGAAGCACTGAAGAGGAGCTTCAACCTACCCTCGAAAGGAGTCAGCACCGTCGGGTATCTGGACGATCGGGTGGATGACTACCTTTCAGTCTTCTGCGGGAAGCCCACGGCCTTCAGAGCGGCCTTCCCAAAGAACGCAATGCTGCCTCAGTACAGGGCACTGGCTTACATAGTCACTCAACTGCTGATGAGCCAAGTCGGCTCTTTCGATCAGGTATCTAGGCAAAAGATTCAGCTGATGATGGCGATACATGATCGTGCCCAGATTAACTGGACTGAATTCTTCCTTCGATAATTCATGGTCCAGGCTGCCAAGTTTGACAAAGCCTCATTCATACTGAGCGCTAAAGGAAAATTACTGTATGGGCTCAAGCTCTCAGTAATAATTGAAGATTTCTGCAGCGATGACCAGATCACCTTCCACGACAAGACTTATTTCAATGTGAAAAAGGTCAGGTTCTAGAACCGCACCGCAGTACTTCAGCAAATAGGGTCAGGACCCTCAGCTCAGCAGACACCGCCTCAGAAGGCCGCGCCCATGAAGAAGCGGTCTCCTCAAGCAAAATCTCCTAAGGCACCGACCAAACGTCTGAAGAAAACATTCACTGACGTGCCTACTGAATCAGAGGCGACTGCTGAAGTTCCTAAGATCCCTACTGAATAGACACAACCACTGCAGCTGGTTGATGAATCTGAGTCCTCTGAAAAGACTCACTCAGTGGAGAAGGCCGTCTCCACTAAACAACCACAAGAAGTGGACCAAGGGGTTCAGACTGAAGAGGTCCACAGTGGTGATTTGGAGACTCTGGACAGTCCCCTTGACACCCCTCCACTCAGCAGTTTGCCATCTGCTGAGAAACAGACGTCCGCCATAGACATTGAAGATTCAGAAACGGCGTCTGAATAGGAATCGATCGGAATGGAAGCTTCAGCTCTCCGATCTCAAGCATTCCGAGAGATTACTGAACTCATACCGGAGATTACTGGCCATCCTGATCTAGTATCTCTTGCCAAGTAGGCCGGGCTCCACATGCTCCTAAGGTTTCAGGAGTGGCATCCTCAGCTCCGCCTCATCCTACACTACTCCTGCGACCAGCTACATAAGGAGGAGCAGTTCTTAAGGCAGCAAATAGGCTACTCCTAGCCTGCTGACCTTGGAACCTTCGACGATCTGAGGGCCGCAATAGTGGCCCTGCTGAATGATAGACAGCAGGCAACTGGCTCTGCCCCCTCAGATGGGTCTGACCACGACGGTCAGGACCCACCCCATGATTCAGGCCCTGAGAAGCCTAATGAGGGAACTCACCAGGACGAGGATACAACTACTCAACCAGACCTACCACTGCGTATCCTTGCTCCTGTGAAGTCGGCGGCTGGTACTTCGTCCTCAGCAGAGCCTGCTCAGCTCTTGCGGAGTCGACCTACGAAGTAGCGCCCAGCCCCAGAGGCCGACGCTCAAAGTCAGTGGCAAAGGCTCTCCGAAGCCAAGGCACTCAAAATCGTGCCCTTGCCAAGGCTCTCCACAAGACATGGAAGCACACTGCTCAGGCCACTAGTGCAGAGCTTCAGGGGCTGAAGAAATCATTGTCAAAATCAGTCGCCCCTGATGTCTCCTCCATCGTATCAAACGCACTGGCCCAGCAGAAAGCTGACTTTGAAGAACAGCTCAGACTATTCCAGGAGGGACAGGTTAAACTACTTGCTGAATTCAAGGCCTCTCAGTCCCTTCATACGGAGTCAGTCTCCACCTTATCTCAGGCCAATGAGCTCCGTCTCACATCTATTCAGAAGGCTCTGGAGAATTCGGTCAGTCTGAAGCTGAATGAGTTCAAGGCTGCAGCAGACACTTCTCACCAGAAATACAAAGATGAACTGATTAATGAGAAGAATGAGCTGCACGAGGAGCTGAACAAGATCCACACTCGACTTGATGAGTTGCCAGCATCCTACAAAAGTCTAAACACTAAGGTAACTGTTCCTAACCCGGCTCAATTTGCTGATGCCAAAAAGGGGGAAAAGAATAAGAAGCCTGAAAAGGAAAAGACACCTGAAAAGTAGCCATCAAGCAAGGGGGAAGAGAAAACCCAGAAGGCTCAGGAACAGGCACCAAAGTCTTCAAGGAAGACAAGGTCGATGGGCCGGAGCAAGCACTGAACCGACTGGTGAGGCCCAGGGTGTCTCTGTTGGAATTCCAGCAGGGACTGGCCCAAGTGGCTCAGGAACCAGAACACAAGCAACTCAGACCCCGTTGGATATGGTCAAAGAAACTGCTGAGTATGCTGAGGAGGATGAGTCTGAAGAGGAAGAGGCACCTCTCCCACCTCCAGTAGAAGGCAAAGGCAAGAAAGCCTTGAAACTCCCGACCCCTCCCTCCAAGAAACTGAAGAGATATATAAGTAAGGAGGAGGAGGCTCAGATCGCAGCTGATGAAAAGCTAGCCAGGGAGATAGCAGAAGCTGAAGCAGCGAATAAGCCTAAGGCCAAAACCACAACTGCCAAAACTAAGGCTCCTGCTCGTGGAGGAAAGAAGAAAGCTCCTGCTAGGCTGCCTCCCAGAAAACTGGTACTTCAGGATGATGAAGACAGGGAGCAACAGCAACAACAGAAAAGTACTGAGAAGTAGGGTACATCTAAAGACAAATCTAGTACCCCTGCTGACTCAGAAGAATAGTCGTCTCAGAAGCTCTCATACACAAGATCAAAAGAACAAGATGCTGAGATCGAGGCCATCTTTGCTTAGATGGATCGGTATCTTTACAGAGGAGAAGAGGCGAGACAGATAGAAGCTGCCAGACATAGGATTCATATGGCAGACTTAGAGGCACTCAGAATCCGCACTGAACAAGAGGCCAGGCTGAGAGTACCTTCCAAAGCTGATATTCCATACAAATACAGAAGGTTCAGGAAGCCAACGGATATGAAGATTCAGAGATGGCCTAGGAAGGATGAGTGGATTCCTGCTCAGTTCACTCAGAGATGGGAATCACAGAAAATAGAATTCATCAAGAGGAATTATTTTTGGAATTTCTGGTCAGATAAGACAAAGGCTGATGCCTACGTGGAATGGATGAAGATCACTGAACTGAACTTATATCCCTACATGGAAAATGCTGTAAGAGCAAACATTGAAGTCAAGGTTCCCGAACCCGGAGTCGCCACCACCAAGAAGACTTGATGATTCTATTCACTTTGGAGTGATAGAGAAGGAAGTGAAGGATGTTGTTGCACACAAAGGACTTGAAGAAGATGAGCCGAGCGAGACTTCGTCGAGTATCCGAGCCGAGGAAGTACACCTACGTAATGTATGGACTGCCCCTTCCCGAGACTCAATCGCAAAATTTCATGGACGGGATCAAGCAGTACAAGCGTTCATAGTTCTTAGACTTTTCTTGTACTTTCCTAGCTTAGCAAGAGATGTATCTCATCTTGAACTTTCTTTATCTCGATATACATATCTCTTTCTTTGTCTTTGACAATACCTTATTGTCTCTATAAGCCATGTTCTATTTTTATGCTTAACACTCGTAATCATCAAGTGATTACTGACACACACTCACTTGTTGATCTTTTGTCGTAGGCTCGCCGAGATTCGTTAGACTAGCCGATATGTTATAGAGGGAAATTGTTTCCTTGTAATAAGGGAAATTGTTAAGACAGGGTTATGCTTAATCTTTTTATTCGACTCCCCTTCTCTGCTCCCTTCGAGTCTAGAACTTGCGAACAACTCCACTTATTCTTCTTGTAATATTGTAAGGAGCTCTGTTTACGTATAAGTTTAGTGCTTTGATAGCATAGATAGTGTTAGATTTTTTTTTAGATAGTGTTAGGTTTTGGCATCATCAAATAGGGGAAATTGTTGGGTGATGATTCGAGTCCTCAGCACGGTTTTACATAGTGGGAAATGATTCTATCTTCCGTATCGAAATGCACTCGGTATGCTTATACCCCGAGTGATCCCATGAAGATTTGAAGATCCCAAAACCCTATCTCGATTGGTGAACCATTCCTTTGTAATTGTTTTTGTCTCCGAGGATTCGGACTCGGTAGACACTCGCACCTGGTTCGAGGCGGTCGGTAGATTATCGGCCTCGGCCACCGGATGTAGAAGACTCGGTATGTCTTGGACTCGGCGGGAGCAAGATATCTTGAAAGACTCGGTGGAACCGAAATCGGCAGGAGTAGTTCATCGAACTAAGAGCCGACCTTCGGAGAGTAAATTCGGTACTCTCTACGGGATCGGACTCGATAACGGCGGGCAGCCTTACGAACCGTCGATCTTTTGAACAACAATTAGCATAGTCAAATACGAGGAAGAGAGAAGTCGGCTTCATTATGCCTCGAAGTCCGTTCTCTGTCTCAACTACTCGCAAAACCTCAGGCAAATGACAAGCCAACACTGTCCTTACCCGCTAAAGCCGCAAGTCAACAACTTTCCAGGAAAAGGAGGGAAAGGACACTGTCACCTTTTTCAAAAGAGTCGTTAGCTACCAAAAGAGTGAGATAAAGGGATCATCGTCTCCAACGGATCTTTCCTAATCTCTTCTCTATAAATAGAGGGATGATTCAAGTTTTTTCATGCATGCAGAGAGCCAAAAAGCAACGAACGAGCCAACACACTCTCGAGCAAGAAAACGGAAAAATGAGCAAAAATAGAATATCGCATAAGTCTTCCGCAAGAACTTAAAGAACATACTCCAGCGAAAGACTACCTTCTAGCTCTTAGGGAACCAAGCTAAACAGATATAAAAGCCTCTAGTATCCAAATCGACGATACACGAACTCAAAGCTACAACTCAGCTGTTCGTCGATCTAGAAGCCACTTTCTCGTTCCCTATCCCTCTAACCCTAAGCTCAATTGAATTTATCCATAGCTTAGATGAAGGGGTTCACCTTTGAACCTTATCCTTATTGTAAAAGGACCCCTTCATAGTTGGAGAAGTTTGTCAAACACTTTAGTTTGATACCCGTTGTAAACTGAGACTTGCTCGCATAAATTCCAAGACGCGGTTTTGTCCTTGTACAAGCCGGGCCGAGACTAACTCGGGATAATAAATAGCCTCCCGACCTTTCGGGACAAATGGACGTAGGATCCTGTGCATCCGAACCACTTTAAAAATCTCTGTGTCTCTTATTTACTGTTGCATTGATTTTAACTGTTCATACTGAATGTCATATCTTTAAAATCATTCAACTAAGTTTCAGCATACTTATCTGATTCACTCTTCTGAACTGAAACTGTTTTTAAGAAAACGTTTTTCCACTCAACTGATTTGGGCCTACACATTTACGCACTACTGAACTCCATCTGAAGATACTGAATTCTGACTTAGTCAGCTAGCAGATCTCAAAAGAGTCAGTACCTATTTGTCTTAACACGATTCAGAACAGCTATTTGGTCTGCTGAACTCTTTCAGTACGGCACAATCCTGAACGGGACTGTTCGTGTTACAAGTTGAGAAATAGGTTTTTGGGTGTATTCACCCCCCCCCCCTCTACACCTAAACGTGCTCTCAAGACCAACAATGTGTCTGCTAGAGAGTGTATGAGCTTTGATCGCTTTGGTTCCCTTGTTGGTTACTTCTCTGCATGAAGATCCTTCTCTATTTATAGTCTTCGATTCATGAATAGATCCGTTGAGGGAGTCTAGACACGTGTCGAATAAGATAAGGAAAATAGCCATATTAATTTGTACGTTGTTGTAGAGGTACTGTAGAGATTTCCTCTTTTTCAGTCTAGGAGCAGCTTTATGGCAGAGCAGGTAGGGCGTTGTCGGCTCCTTATTAGTCGAGGTTAAGAGAGTGGGTGAGGCTTGTTCAAACTCCAAGGTAAATTGAGTTGACTTCCTATGAATCCTCAGACCTTCAACTGATGTATCTTCTATTGACATTTGTCTGATAAATTCAGTATGCAGGCTCGAATTCTTTTGCAGATTCAGTTGGTTGACAATTGTCCAACTGACTTCATCGACACTGAGTTCTCCAGCTGAGTGCAGAATCTTCTACTGAAAGCACAACTACTGAACTCTAGCATACTGAGTTCCTAACAAGCTGAACTCAACTAAGCTATTACAATATCAAAGGTTTATCATTCAGCTAGTGGTTTTGGGATCTTCAAATCTTATCATTCTGAATCTCATCCCAACAAACGTAGATCCAGTCGCGATGACATTCACCATAGTAAGTTAAAATTATAGACAACTATAAGCACTCGGTTGAAATCTTATCATGCTTAAGATCAGCTATGTCGCCGAGATCTTTGGTTCTCGACTAAGGTCGGCTAGTAGAACACATCTCATTGTGATCCATCAAAACACTACCTTCAGTGTACCCGTATGACAAGCAGCCAAGACGAGTCACTTCTTATCTAAACTGCAGTGTGAACCAACAATTTGTCCTAAAGTTATCTCAGCTATGATAACAGTTAATATCTTGTCAGTTCAATAAATTGTTGAGTACTCTATGATCTACAATACATTACACAATCTTACTATTTTACAAGACAAATGATTAAATATTTGCAAATATATATTAAATCAGATAGGAGAATAAAATAGTAGAAATGAAAACACATTGTACACGAGCACAAAATTTGCTTGTAGTCTACAAAATTTCAACAGATACCAAGAATGATCATTTAAATTTTATGAATCACTTGAAAATGGTTGCAAGAAGGGGGCGATGCACAAACATAGATTGACATTATATGCTGAAAAAATGCAGAAGATCAATTCAAGAATTCTTTTTTCTAGTAAGGTTGTTTGATGATAACAGATTTTGCAATGTGTTCTGGAGAGACTTAATGATGAAAGATGATTATATGATTTATGGAGATGCTATTATCTTTGACACGACATATAGAACAAACAGATATAATTTATTTTGTACACCTTTTGTTGGGCTAAATAAGAAACATTAACATTATCAAAATAAAAGTCCAATTACAGTTTTGACATCAATCCCCAACTCATTTAGGTTTATATATGAAAAAAGTGATCTCAAAATTTACTGATGCTAGTGGCAGAACAAATCACTATGTCTGTTTCTATGCTTTGGGGACTTTGATAAGTTGCTCGTGCAAGAAATTTGAGGAGTATGGACTGTTATGTTCTTATTGTTTAAGAATATTACACATCCATTTTTATCCTCAAATACCAGCTTGCTACATCATGAGAAGATGGACAAAAGTTTGTCAAGCAAGACTTATGGATTAAAGTTGTTGAGGACAATATTACTTCTGAAATGTTTCAAAGAGCTCTTGGAGACGTCAAATGATGAGGAAATATTACAACCTTTTTTCTAAAAGCACAAGAAAGTCAAGAGACACGAAAAGCCATGAAAGATGGACTTAATGGTGTGATTTCAAGTGTGGAAGCATTGGTGACGGCTAAAGAAACAACCATTCATCTCGAGGATGTGGGCATTTCAAACTCATCTAATCAGGTTCTTGATCATTCTCATTCAATAACAAAAGGACGGAAATAAAAGATATAAAATAATCTCAAAACAAAGAAGGTCAAGCGAAGTTCAAAACCATCAAAGTAGTTTGGTACTAAAACTCCTAACACGAGATTATTTTAGCTTTTTCTATCATTGGCAATATAATTATTCTTAATATTATGATAAACTTTGTTTCAATATAATTAACACTTTGAGTGACATTTCTAGTGATTATTTTACTGCGAGACAATTGACACTATTGCTTATTGCAATTGACACTTGTATAACGTTACTGGTTATTATGTTGATCATGTTTTGTTGACTAATTCTTAGTACTTTGATTATTTTACTTTTATTTGACCGACTCTTTATTTCAGTACAATTGAGACTTTTGTTTATTACAATTGACACTTTGAGATAAGTAACATTTTTGTTCATTGCAATTAACAATAACAATCTATGACACAAATGACATACTTCAATCAATTCAACATATTAGGTTTGTATAATTAAATGACAATTTTATATAATATATGATACATTTTTTTGCTATAAAATCTTATAGAAAATGACGCGCTTGCTTATTGTAAGACAATTGAGACTTTTAGAAGTGACACGTTCATTCCTTATATATAAACACTTTCCTTCAATATGATTGACACTTTGAGATAAATAACACTTCTGTTTGTTGCAATTGACACATTTATTCATTACAAATGACACTCTGTGATACAAAAATGACATGCATTATTCAATTCCACATATTATGTTTGTATAATTAATTGAAAATTTTATATACTAAATGACACAGTTGTTATACAAAACTGACACTTGTATTCAACATAATTGACACTCTTCGGTAACACACAGAAAATGACACACTCCTTCAATACAACTCACACTTTTGGACAGTATAATTTACACTATGCATTTCTGTTGCACAAAAAAAAAAAAAAACATCCGACATAAAGATCAAACAAATCCAAATTAAATACTTCTTATTCACCAACTGAATTCATCAAAATTGTGATGCAAACCTTCATACTTCGACCAAAACAACTTGCCTGAACTCATTGAGTTGTGAAAGAATTATCCAAGTACAATAATTGGGTCGAAGCAACCTTCTTCCTCCGGTCTTAAAATACAGGTCTTAAAATACAACGATAATAAATAACCACATTAGGTAATTTCATAAATGAATGTTGCCAAAAAAATAACTATTTCCCATAAGAAATCATACCTTCATTAACTCATTACATTCATAAGTGACACCCACAAAGTTTTCTATGTGGTTCATTAAAAACACACCACAATCAACATTATGTCTATCATTTTGTCATGGAAAAACTATGTTTTCAAGGACACAGTCATCGAACTCATTCACTTTGGGGTGGTAGAGCCTCAGTAATCTCCCAAAAATATATTTCTAGAAAAAATAAAATGACAGTTTTATTGAATCAAATTAACACTTTAAATTAATATAACTGACACTTTTATTCAATAACATTAACATATTCAATACAATTGAATAAGCACATACCAATTCAATCACCATCATCATGTAGATTGAGTATGCTTTGAGATTTGACTTCACATTATCTATATAGTAGACTTTCCTCAAATTGAAGTCAATCACAGCTCCATAAAAATGAGTATTGAAATATATCAAAAATTTATCTATTTTTAAAATGAAAAAATAATAATTATATTTCAACAAATAAAATTCACACAATTATATTTCAGCAGAAACATTTTCTTATCAAATTTGCAGCCATAATATCCGTACTTTATTGCACCTTTGACAACCAATACATCCAGAAATTTATCACAGTCTCAGCCCTCTGTTCTTTCTTTGACTGATCTTTTTCCAATGTACTAATTTCAAAACATTTCTATGAGAAGGAAAAATCAAGATCAATGGATCAAATTACTAAG
The DNA here is from genome assembly GCA_028984105.1 of Lavandula angustifolia. Taxonomy (NCBI): domain Eukaryota; kingdom Viridiplantae; phylum Streptophyta; class Magnoliopsida; order Lamiales; family Lamiaceae; genus Lavandula; species Lavandula angustifolia. The sequence continues at coordinate 83,983 of CM054818.1, forward strand.
GAAAGAAATAACGATATCAATATTCCTTACCGAGAATTGAGCATCAAAATACAACTTTTCTATCTTTCTTGAAAGAGTATGAGCTCGAAATTTCTCTGCTTTGTTCAACAACAAACTCCACGTATCAATCAAACTTATATCAATATACGTTGACTCTAACATTGAGTTTATAGCAGCAAATGTCATGTAGAATCGACCAATATGTGCAAACACATTATCTCTATCCATGAAAAGGAATATGAAATATTTAATAACAATTAATAATTGAGAAAACATATTACAAAACTGAAATGTACAAATACTTACTCAATTTTTGGGATATATGTGTGAAAAAAATAATCAACAATGTCCTTCCGACGTTGATTGAAGTCTGGAAGAAGTTTTTTTTATTTTTCCTCATAATTGCATAATTCCATGGATCCAGCAATCTCAACCCTACATCAACATTATTACAGAATGTTCAGAATGAATATTGAAGACTATCATTTGATGTGCACGAAAGCTCAGTAATTCTGAATCAAAGTGTCAATTTATACTTGTTACATAATCGATAAAATTCCAAACTATATAAATACCTTCATTCACTATGGGTTATGTAAGTTTGCTAATTAGGTCATCCATCAACTTTTACATCACCTTCTTGAGTATCTTGCTACTCAACAATGTTGGGGGGAGGAGGGTTTGGTTTAACAAATTGAAAGGTGGTACTGGATGATTCCTTAACTCCTCGTCACTCTTTTCCTCACCGTTTTCTACTAAATAAAAATATAACAGACAATAACCATGGAATGTAGAAAATAACACATAATTTATTTCTTATTTATATCCTATTTGCTTTGATGATTTCTTCATTTTGATGAATAGTTCAACAATCATATCGATATGAGCATGGAATTCTGGATTTTGAAATATTGCATCAATATCAGCATCAACAACAATTGGAGACAACTGATTGGGGTGTTCCCTGCAGCTGTTTAGCATCTTTTACGCTTAAGTTCTTCAATATCTCAAGATGGCGGTGAGTAATGACTCTCAAATCCCTTTGTAAAAGTAAGAATATCTCGTTCAAGCCTTATAAAACAAGTAATACAAAATCGACAATTAAGATGAGCAATCAACAATTTTTATGCAAACAATGACACTTTTGTTGAACACAATTGACACTTACATCCTTTGCATATTTATTAAAAACAAATATATATTCAAAAAATGACATTTACATCCGTTGCAATTGCTTTAATCTCTATGTGAGTCTTCTCAATGATAGGCAGATTATACATTATCACTCGATTATATGTTTATGTGCTTTAGATGGGGCAACTTCATCATAGCTGGTTAATCTTGAGCTTCAAATAGAGACGAATGAAACATTTGCTTCTTGTTCCTCAAAACTAACACGATACACGTCTTCTACCCATATTCCTCTCCCAAACTCAGCAATGACCTCTAGTTCTAACCTCTCCTTCAACTTCATCATTGTTCAATGCTTAATTAGAGGGAAGCTACTGCTCTCAGCTTTACCCAACCATATGAAACGGTGGAAATAAACGAGAGGGAGAGTTAAAAAATACAGCCACAAACATTTTTCTTCGATTGAACACATTTGCACAATCGTTCAATGATAAATGTGCACCAGTCAAAACTATCAATCCTAGAAATGTCAACCAATAACTTAAAAACAAAAAAGTCAATGGTCTGATTCTTAGTTAGTGCAAGGAAGATCAAAAAACTGTAAAGAACAAACAAACATTTGAAATCATCACCCCGTCTATAAACTTACGGTCGCTTAACAAATCAACAACCATAGACAGATTCACAACTTTCTTGTTTAATCCATATCTAGTCTTTAAATCCTGTGAAAACGATCACTAATGTCGTCATTTAGCAAAACCTTATTACCCTCATTCCTAAGTAAAAATAAATCTTTGACATCATCAGTTATATAAACAATTGTCTTATTGTTTGAAACGGTGATGAGTCGTTTTTGTACTTAGTGATTTCAGGCCGAAAAGTGCGTCAATTGGCCAACTGGTGCAGTCGCAGTGGCGTATAATGCAAGTTTTTGGCGCTGACGTGGCAGGATGACAAGGATATTAATTGGCGCGTTTTGGTGAAGAAAAGGCGCGGAAAATCGCGAGAAAGGAACGGTTATGAGAAAAGGAAAGGATCAAGAAAATATCTTAAGGTGGTTAAGGAAAGATCTGGTTTCCTTATCTACCCAAATCTTTTCCTAATCAAGATCTAACCTACCTTGGAGAGGAAGAAAAGGAGGAGTATATAAGAGGATGATGAGGGACGAAAATTACAGACGCGAGACAATTCTCTACACCATAGAACACGTCCCAAACATCCCGAGCTCACATTCCGGCCATTGCTCCCTTCCGAACCACCGCACGACCACCGCCGCACGATCGCCGCCGCCGAACTGCCCAAGCCGACCGCCGAAGCCGGACAACCTTCCGAACCAGCTGAACCAGATTTCCGTAGCTATTAGAAGAAGAAAAACACCTTTTAATTTCAGACTTATGTTCTTTAAATTCGTAGTTGAACTCTAGTTTTATTTCCGTTTTGAATTTAATCGTTTTCTAAGAACTTAATATTTTACATTCGAACCTCTTTGTTATTTCAATTCAAGATTTTAGTTAAATTTCGTAAGTTATTATTTTCTGCTAGTTCGTACCTTAATTAGTTTAAATTTCGTGCATGCTAAATTTAGGGTTATTCGTGTTCATGTTTCTGTTCTGCAAACTGTCCCAGTTGTCCAACCGAAGCGTCAGCATGAGTAGCTAAACTTTTTAGGGTCCGGCAGAATGTGAATGCACACGTGAACAGTACATGAGGCTTAGGTGCTCATAATTAATCAAAAGGGTTTCGGGATAATTCTGAATTAATTAATCTGGCTAGTAGTTTAGGCTTGATCACCCTAGGTTACGCAGTCTGTAGCTAACTTAGTACTTCCATCATTTCTCGTGGAACAAGGCTAGGTAAGTAGCGAAATTATTCGTAAGAGTAATTGGATTAAACCGATAGGAGACTATGAGATGCCCAACATACGAGTAGGCTCCTATACTAGGCTCCCTTAGTTCGATAAAGCTGTCTAGCTATTAAATCTATTGATTACCCAACAGCGTAGGTTGTAGCTAGGTTAGGGAAGTAGTCGTTTCTATGCCCAACATGGTGGTTACCGAATAAGTAAGTGGGAGTGAGGATCATGCAGTTTAAGTTACGGCGGTCTATAACTAGTAGATTCTTGAGATTAATTCATATTAAGTGCCGAGGATTGGAATTATGTGTGCATGAATATTCTGCTGGACCTGCCTTCAGTTGCCCAGTTAATACAGTTTAAATTCCGTTTTCGGTTTTTATTCTTGCTTTTAATTTTACAAGTTCTTAGTTTATAATAGGAAACCCAAAACTCGCGTGGTTGCTAACCAAAACCCCCAGATAAGTAGAAAAAAATAAAGTGTCTAGTCGTCCGTTCCCTGTGTTCGATACCTGTGAACTATACTGAAGTAATTCTCTGATTTTTGCAGGATTATTTGGTGCAATACAGCGATCACCAAATTGGCGCCGTTGCCGGGGAACGGTGTTAACTAGTTTCTTTGATTTTTCTACTAATCTTTCGTGCTTTTTAATGTTGCATGAGCAGGTCTTCCAAGCCTAATCTGATTTTCGATCCTGAGATCGAGAAAGCAGCTAAAAGAAATAGGAAGGAGACAAAGCTGCAAAAGCAACAAATTCTGTCCAGGGCAGCAGACGTCTTAACTGCCCAACCAGGAGACAAAACATCCGTCGTTGATCCGATCAGCGACTCAGAACCAAAGACTGTTTTGTTCGACATAAGACTCCACAACACTCCAGTAACAAGCTCAGAATCAGAGGAGGAAGAGATGGAGGACGAAGTGCATGATCCACCACCCTTGAGGATGAATACCGGATCGCTTGACATGGGAGCGGACCTACCTGGTCCAATCCAAATCACTACTACAGAACAAATTGATGTCAAGCTGAACATGGTCGCTGCCATGCCAAAGTTTTATGGAAGGACGAACGAAAATCCAAATTCCTTTTTGGCGTCGTTCAACCAAGTGTGTAATCTGCACCTAGGCGGGGGCGCTAGACGCTTTCAAGCTCAAGGCCTTTCCATTCACTCTTCAAGACGGAGCACAAGCGTGATTCTCTAGTTTAAAGCCGAATACGATCACAACGTGGGCCCAGATGCGTACGGTCTTCCTAAAGAAGTATTTCCTGCAGTCAAAGACAAATGCATTAAAGAAGCAGATTTTCGGGATTGCTCAAGAACTCGATGAGACCTTTGGCGCATACTGGGAGAGATTTGGACGACTCGTCGATAGTTGTCCGAACTATGGCTACTCAGATGTGGAGCTTCTACAGATTTTTTATCAAGGAATGACAGACGAAGCCAAAGCCATGGTTGATATCGGTCTGAGGGGGAATTTCCATACAAGCCTCTACGAAGATGCAAGGAATATAATCGAAGGACTTGCGGAATCCCCCTCACAATACAAGGGGCCGAGACCAACAAGGAGAGCTGTAAATTGGTCTCATTCTGACTACTTGGATGAGATCGATAATAAAGTGGAGGCAAAATTCAGCCTATTACAAGACAAGCTCGACTTGCTACTCAAGCAGAACGCTCCCGCTTCAAGCCGATCAAATGCCGATCACGCATGCGGAGCGTGTGGAGAAAAAGGACATACCTCACTACAATGTTCAGGAGAAGAAGTAAACGCAGCTGGAAATTGGAGCGGACAGCAAGGGGTTCATCCGAACCTTCGATGGAGGCAACCGGGAGAACAATTTCAACAGAGGAATCCGCCTTAACAACAATTTCAAGACCATACCAGCGCCTTTACCGGGCTCCTAATCGAATAGCTACCGCAGACGTATAGGCCTCCCGCATCAAAGGCGGTTCCAAGAGCAGAGTGCTCCGGCTTGCCCAACCGGAGCACCGTAATACATTGGAAAAACTCTTGGTCGAAATGGTTTCTTCACGAAAGACACTACCGCATTTCAACAACAAATACGTAAGGAGATAATCCAAACTCGCGAGAGATGAATCAAACGAAGAAGGACCAAGCAAGCTACAATGGATCGGTTGGCCAAGCAAATGAGTAAGTTGAATTCTACTATGCAGGAGATAAAGAATTCTCAAGGACGACTTCAGGCTCGGCCACACAAAAAATCCAAATGCCCATAATCGCAATGATTACGGCTGCGTGGAGGAAAAGAACCGCCTAGCCCGGTTGTGCAAGCGAGACACCCGTAAAAGCCGGCGAAAAGAAGAAGGCCGCAGAATAGCTCGCACAACCCTACTGCTTCGAAGAGCCGCGTGCTGAAGATGCTGAACCAGAACGAGAAGAGGAAACTGTTCCGATTAGCCAATCGGAGTCTGAACCGATACTTCCTCCACCATTTCCGGAAGCTTTAGAAAGAAAGAGAACGCCGAACAAGGAAAGCATGGATTACATGAAGTTGTTTGAGAAATTGGAGATAAATATCCCTTTCCTTGAAGTCGTAAAGATTCCAAAGTTCGGAAAATTTGTGAAGGACTTCATAGCTGGAAAAGTTCCCAAGTCCGGGAAAGTCCTGTTTGATCACACGGTGTCGGCGATTATACAGAAGATGCTTCCTACCAAATGTGCCGACCCAGGTATGTTCACACTTCCCTGTCTGATGGGTGATGTCATGATTAAACAAGCCATGTGTGATCTAGGAGCATCTATAAATGTTATGCCCTTATCTGTATATAATCAATTGGTAGGAGCTGAATTAATACCCACTAAAGTGATTATCCAATTAGCAGATAGGTCATGCATTGCTCCGATTGGTTTGCTTGAGAACATTTTAGTCAAAATCAATAATTTTGTCTATCCGGCTGATTTTTATGTAATTGATACGAATGATAGACAAGTTGAGGGAACTGCGAGAGTATTATTAGGAAGACCATTTTTAAAGACAAGAAAAGCCATAATTAATGTGGATGAGGGTTCAATTAGTGTGGCATATCATAATGAAACTTATGTTCATAGGATAACTGAAGCACTAAAGAAACCCTACGATCATGAGAATGAGAATGCTTTTTATACTGACTCCATTGATGCTATTGTCCAAGAATATCTTGAGACGTATGTGGTGCAGGATAAGATGGAAGTTACCTTGACTCAAGGACCGACCGAGGCGCACGTCAAAGATATGAGAGATGAGGAGATCGAGAGAGAGCATCTTAGCTCAGTACGCAGCCCCAAAGATCGAAATCGCCGTGAACGTGTCTCAGTTGCCCAACCGAGACACCTCTGAGAAACTGTTGCCCTCTATCGTCAAAGCTCCGAAGCTGGAACTGAAACAGCTCCCTACACATCTGAAGTATGCATATCTGGGAGAGAATGAGACGCTGCCCGTCATCATCAACAAGGAGCTTGATGACAATCAAGAGATGGCACCGCTTGAAGTTTTGAAGAAGCATAAGAAGGCTATAGGTCGGACTTTAGCCGACATTACGTGTATAAGTCCGGATGTATGTGAGCATTCGATTTTGATGGAGCCTGATAGCAAGCCTTTCCGCGACCAACAAAGGAAGCTCAATCCGAATATGCGGGAGGTCGTACTAAAGGAAGTTTTGAAGCTGTTGTCAATGGGTATTATTTACCCCATATCGGATAGCAAATGGGTGAGTCCCGTGCACGTCGTCATCAGAAGAAATCCAGATTTCAAGTGGTGGAGAACGAGAAGAATGAACCGGTTCCGTGCGTTTAGTGACGGGATGGCGCATGTGCATCGATTATCGGAAGCTGAATTCGGCCACACGCAAGGATCATTTCCCGCTTCCTTTCATCGATCAAATGCTAGAGAGACTTGCGGGGCAAGTCTATTTCAGTTTTCTAGACGGATATAGCGGTTATTTTCAAATCCATGTTCGAGATGAAGATCAAGACAAGACAACGTTCACATGTCCATATGGAACGTTCGCTTACTGCCGAATGCTGTTTGGATTGTGTAACGCGCCGGGCACCTTTCAGAGGTGCATGATGAGTATATTCTCGGACCTTATCGAGAATTGCATAGAAGTCTTCATGGACGACTTCACCGTCTACGGTGACTCTTACACTACGTGCTTGAAGAATCTAGACAGGGTCCTAGCCCGGTGCGTCGAAAAGAATTTGGTGTTGAATTATGAAAAATGCCATTTCATGGTGACCGAGGGAATTGTGCTCGGTCATATCGTTTCTAAAAGAGGGATTGAAGTTGACAAGGCCAAGGTTGAGTCCATAGCCAAATTACCGTACCCTACTATGCCAAAAGAAGTCCACGGTTTTCTAGGGCACGCCGGTTTCTATCGGCGTTTTATCAAGGATTTCGCAAAGATAGCTCAACCATTGACAAGGCTACTGCAAAAAGAGATCGAATTTGATTTCGATGACAAGTGTAAGGAGGCCTTTGCCCTCCTAAAAGACAAACTTACAACAGCTCCGGTGATGCAGCCGCCGGATTGGAATAAGCCCTTCGAAATAATGTGCGATGCCTCCGATTGGGCAATCGGAGCAGTACTGGGACAGAAATCCGGGAAGGAGAGCCATGTGATTTACTATGCATCAAAGACATTAAATTCGGCTCAATGTAACTATTCCACCACAGAGAAGGAGCTGTTGGCAATCGTGTTTGCCTTTGATAAATTTCGTTCTTATTTACTCGGCTCGAAGATAATCGTCTATACCGATCATGCCGCCGTCAAGCATCTCCTTGCAAAGAAGGAATCAAAGCCAAGGCTTATCCGATGGATTCTTTTGCTACAAGAATTCGATTGGGAAGTGAAGGACAAGAAAGGAGCTGAAAATCATGTGGCGGATCACTTAAGCCGATTAAATCAAGAAGATGATAGAGAGCCAATCAACGAGACCTTTCCAGAAGAACACTTATATGTTGTTCCGAGATCAGCTTACTGCCCTTGCCCAACTGCTATCGGAACAGTGTTTTGCTATGCAAGTTCAGAAAGTGTCTCAGTTGGCCAACCGAGACACCATCAAGTCAGAACAGTTGCAGACGGTGGGTAAGACTTCTAATTTAACTTGGTTTGCTAATATTGTGAATTATTTGACATCTAAGCAGCTTCCACCCGAGTTTACTCACGCTCAAAAAGCTAAGTTGAAAAGCGAGTGCAAGCAGTACTATTGGGACTCCCCAATTCTTTGGAAAATGGGAGTCGATCAAGTGATTCGAAGATGCATACCCGAAGAAGAGCAAGAAGATGTCTTATTCCATTGCCACTCTTCTGCTTATGGTGGACATTTTGGTCTAAAAAGAACTGCACGGAAGGTGTTGGATGCGGGATTCTTTTGGCCACGCCTACACCTTGACGCTTATAAGTACTGTAAGTCTTGTACACATTGTCAAATGACTGGAAATATATCCATGAGAGATGAAATGCCCCAAAAGCCTTTAAGATTTTGTGAAATTTTTGATGTATGGGGTATGGATTTCATGGGTCCTTTTCCTCATTCATATGGGAACGTGTATATTTTACTTGCCATCGATTATGTTTCAAAATGGGTCGAGGCGAAAGCCACAAAAACTAATGATTCTAAAGTGGTTGCAGGATTTCTCCGTACTAACATTTTTTGCAGGTTTGGAGTGCCTAAAGCAATAATAAGCGACCAAGGCACACACTTTTACAACCGCACCATAGAATCATTAATGAAGAAGTATGGAGTAGTTCACCGAGTCTCCACCGCTTACCATCCTCAATCGAATGGACAAGCTGAAGTGTCCAATCGAGAAATCAAGACTATATTGGAGAAGATTGTCAATCCATCAAGGAAGGATTGGAGTACGAGGCTGGATGACGCCTTATGGGCTTATCGGACAGCATATAAAACTCCTCTCGGAATGTCTCCGTACCGATTGATTTTTGGTAAGCTATGTCATTTGCCTGTGCAACTGGAGCACAAAGTTTGGTGGGCTGTTAAGAAAATCAACATGGACCCAACCGAATGTGCTAAAGAACGAAAATATCAGCGTCAAGAGCTGGAAGAGATTCGGATGGAGTCCTATGACGCGGCCATGCGATACAAAGATCGTACTAAGGCATGGCATGATAAGGCTATTCGTTTGAAGAAATTTGAGCCAGGGCAACTTGTCTTGCTGTATCAATCACGCCTACGGATCATGCCGGGAAATCTTAGGTCCAGATGGATTGGTCCATTCCGAGTGCGCTCCGCTTGGCCAAGCGGAGCAGTGGTCATACAGAAACTGGATTCGGACGAAGCTTTCACCGTAAATGGCCATCGCCTTAAAATCTACCATGCAGCCGCCATGATGAAAGATGTGGATGAGCAGAGCTTGTCCATTCCCTCTTACGTTTGGCTCTTTGAAGAGGAGGTCTAGCCGAAGACTCTAAAGAGAGGCGCTACCGGGAGGCAACCCGCGTTTTATTTTAATTTTTCGTGTTTTTATTTATTTTTGCCGATTTTATGCTTGATGTTTTTTCTTCTTATTTTTCAGAATTTTTGGTTGAGGATGAAAAGGTTTAAGTGTAAGGAGAGTGTGGTAAAGAGTTTGAGGACTCAATTGCAAGAGATGGGGTAACTTTTCCAATTTGTGCAAGTGGAGGGGTCAAAGTGCAAAAGTTAGCAACTATAAAAGGAAGGAAATCTTGAACCCTACTCACTTGCCACTATTCCCATAACTTCCTCCCATTACCGCCGTCCACATCTCTCTCTCTCTCTCTCTCTCTCTCAAAGAATTTTCAACAAGATTTACAACTTCCCTCTCCACCACCCTACCAACTGCACAACCGATACATCATGCCGCCGAAGAAAAGATCTGGACTCCGCGCCGCCGCAAAGTGGTTCACAGCATACAAGGATGACCCAGAGTTACAGCGCCGCCGCGCCGCTGCTCAAGCTCGAGCCCAAGCACTTGCCATTGTGCCTTTCCAACAAGTTGAAGAAGAAGATGTTGCACCACTGCCGGAGTTTACATACCAACCGGAGCTGGAGGAAGACACGCAAGGTACATATTCAACCTTTGTTACGGAATCGTCTTCACCTCCGAAACCGCCAAGGAGACGGTTAAGAAGTAATGCGGGAGTTCGCATTGAAGAACCTATCCAACCGCCGAGGGCGGATCTCACGGAAACAACATCCGAGGAGTCTCCCGAGCATGCACCCGAGCCTACACCACCGCCGTCTCCACCTCGCTGATCTCGTGCCCGACGATCGTTCGACCGACATCCCGGTGAAGCCTCGTCCTCTCAACCGCCTCGCTCTCCGCAAACGGTGTACGAGTGGTTGCCCTTTGTGGACCAAGCTCGAGTATGTGAACCGGTGCCGCAACCGCAATATTATGGAGGAATTAAGTGGTTGGAAGGAATACATGGTGAGTTGCCGAGCGAAGACCAAGATTCGGACTATGTGTCCGACGACCATAACGGCAATTATGAAGGAGATTTCAACTTGAGTGGACTTTCTCTAGTCGATTCCGACTCGACATCCGCCTTCCCGCAAGAAAACGAATATGGTAATCGCACCATCATTCACTTGGATACACCCGAAGCCGTAGCCGCACTCTCTCATTTTGAGATCGAGTATATGGATATGCGCTACATGGAGCGTGAAGGTAAAGATTTCCGGAGCGGCCGCTTACTTGATCGAGACTTCCTTCGCCGAACAGGTATTATCGCTCCTTTCTTTCGGTATTTTAAAAGAATTGGTTGGTCTTGGTTGTTGGAATCACATCATTACTTGTGTTTTAAGGAGCTTGCTAGGGAATTCTTTAATACATTTCACTTTGAGCATGATACGGATTTGTATGTGCCTTGTATTGAGTTTCGGTTGTTTGGAAATACGTATAATTTGTCTTTGGCCGAGTGGAGTGCGCGTTTAGGTATAACGAGTTTTGATCATTTCCTTGAGTTGAGATATGAGATGGGTTCGCATTGCTTGCCGAACAAGGATCCGCAATATATAGGATCGATGGAAGCATGGAGGCTTCTAGCACCAAGCGACCTGGAGGACTTTCAATCCTCGGGTTCGTACGTGTGCTACATCGAGGATCCCGCTCTCCGCCTTTGTCATCAATACCTAGTCCACAACCTCACTGGTAAGAGTACGGCTTTTGATAAGGTAACGGCAAATGAGTTGTATTTCCTGTGGTGTATGCACGCCGGCCGACCGGTCAACCTTGCTTATTGGATTGCCAAGAATATGTTCATCATATCTAGTCACACCGCACGACACCTCACATTGTGCCACTTACTTGCTACGTTCATTGAACGTAATTTTGTGATATATGATGCTCGGTTTTTAAGTCCAAGGCCCCCTCCCACTTCGTTTGATATGTCGTTGTTGAGACATTCTCGCTTAGTGTACGAACTGCCTAACCGGGACATTCAGTTCTATCCACCGGGACCTCATGTCTCGAGTGCATCTTCGAGTGTAGGTGGAGATTCTGTGGAGCTGCTGCGCACTGACTTAAACTCTTTGGGAGGCCGTGTTGACCGCTTGCGCCGTGCATCGTGATGAGCCGACCGCCCTCGCTTGCCCAAGCGAGGCGCCAAGTAACTTTTCTCCCCAATTTGTGTTTTTGTTTTTGTTTTCTGTTTTGAGTCTGTGTTTGTGAGTCTTTTGTGTCCTTACTCTTGAAAGGGTTCAAGTGTAAGGAGGGGTAGTTTATTTTCTTTTTGTCGTTTGTATGTTCTTACACTTGAAAGGGTTCAAGTGTAAGGAGGGTGTTTTTGTTTTTATTTTGTCATGCCTTCTCTCTTTGTTTTGTCTTTTCTTCTTGCTCGAGGGCGAGCAAGTTTTAAGTGTAAGGAGGGGGGTTTATTTTGTGTCGAAGCATGCCAAAATTTTCAATTTTTTTGAAGCGCCGATTTCTATGTTCAAGCATGTCTTATTTGTGCTTTTGTGTTTCAATATTCTTGCTTGCAGACTTTGTGAAAATTAGATCTAGGCACATATGTGTATGTAATTTGGGATGACGAAAAATAAACTATGTTGGATCGAATTTTATTAAACCACTCACTTAAATTAGATTTGAGCCTAAAGTAGGACACTTCCTACTATTTCTTTTGAGAGTGTTTATCCGCAAAATTGTAATAAGTTTGAGTCATTTGTGATACATGATAGGAGGCACTAGGGATTTTTAGCCAAATGGCCGCGACAAAATTTTTCCGACCCTAAATTATCCCCTAGTGAGCCAAGTTGAGCCTTGACCGATTCTTTGATATGAGTTAGTAAAAATTTAGCCAAGGCCTTTTTAAACTTTCTCTTGACCCATGTTATTGCGTGTCTTATAAACTTTCTTGTGCATGATAGATGTTGTTTAGAGGATTGTTACATATGTCCTCTACCTACCAAAGTAAGAGGTGCTGCAAAAAGATTTGTATAGGCCGAAAGTTGAATGTATAAGCTGCGAAAGAAGAAAGCAGATTTTAAGTGGCCTGATTGCCCAGTTGAGACAGTCTGTACCCATAATGTGAAAAAAGAAGAAAAAATTTATGCCACGAAAAATACATATGAAATATTCAGAAAAGAAAAAAAAAGATGTGGCAGAAAAAAAATATGTAAAAAAAAAGAAAAAATGGGTACATTACATAATTGTAGCATTTGTTCGAAATTGTTAAGTGGGGGGATGTTTTAAATTTTTGTATTGATTGCACAAGTAAGTGAATTTGATCTGCATAACATTAAATTGTAATTTTTATGGAGCTTAGTACCCCTAGGACCCTTACCAACATCAATTTGTCTAAGTCCTAAGCCCCATTACAACCTAATGAGAAAGACCTCCTTGATATTGCTATTGTGACGATCTCTTATCGTAATTGCGTGGATTTATTTTCTTGAGTGGCTTGAACCGGACTTAGATTAGTTGAGTGATGAGCGAACCTTGAGGAGATCCACATTGTTTAGATTTTGACCAAGTTGATATATGTGTGTTTAGTTTCGAAATTTGCATCGTCTACTTGCTTGATGAGATCATATTTGCATGATTTGATTTGCTTGGCTAGTTAATCGGTGTTGAGAATTTTGAATTAATTGGTGCTGCTTCACGTCGTTGTTTTTCATATTTTTATTTGAGTCTGTGTGTTTCTTTGGTGTCTTTGTTTTGTTCGTGTCATTTTATCCTTGTTTGTCGTGTCTTTATTTTCCTTGAGTCTTTTATTTTTGTTTTGAGTCTTGAGGATTGGCCGAAATAACTAAGTACTTATCTTTTTCTCTCCTTATACTCGAGGGCGGCATAAATCAAGTGTAAGGATATTTGATGAGTCGTTTTCGTACTTAGTGATTTCAGGCCGAAAAGTGCGTCGCAATTGGCCAACCGGGTGCGATCGCAGCAGGCGTATAATGCAAGTTTTTGGCGCTGACGTGGCAGGATGACAAGGATATTAATTGGCGCGTTTTGGTGAAGAAAAGGCGCGGAAAATCGCGAGAAAGGAACGGTTATGAGAAAAGGAAAGGATCAAGAAAATATCTTAAGGTGGTTAAGGAAAGATCTGGTTTCCTTATCTACCCAAATCTTTTCCTAATCAAGATCTAACCTACCTTGGAGAGGAAGAAAAGGAGGAGTATATAAGAGGATGATGAGGGACGAAAATTACAGACGCGAGACAATTCTCTACACCATAGAACACGTCCCAAACATCCCGAGCTCACATTCCGGCCATTGCTCCCTTCCGAACCACCGCACGACCACCGCCGCACGATCGCCGCCGCCCGAACCGCTCTAAGCCGACCGCCGAAGCCGGACAACCTTCCGAACCAGCTGAACCAGATTTCCGTAGCTATTAGAAGAAGAAAAACACCTTTTAATTTCAGACTTATGTTCTTTAAATTCGTAGTTGAACTCTAGTTTTATTTCCGTTTTGAATTTAATCGTTTTCTAAGAACTTAATATTTTACATTCGAACCTCTTTGTTATTTCAATTCAAGATTTTAGTTAAATTTCGTAAGTTATTATTTTCTGGCTAGTTCGTACCTTAATTAGTTTAAATTTTGTGCATGCTAAATTTAGGGTTATTCGTGTTCATGTTTCGTTCCGCAAACCGTCCCAGTTGTCCAACCGAAGCGTCCGCATGAGTAGCTAAACTTTTTAGGGTCCGGCCAGAATGTGAATGCACACGTGAACAGTACATGAGGCTTAGGTGCTCATAATTAATCAAAAGGGTTTCGGGATAATTCTGAATTAATTAATCTGGCTAGTAGTTTAGGCTTGATCACCCTAGGTTGCGCAGTCTGTAGCTAACTTAGTACTTCCATCGTTTCTCGTGGAACAAGGCTATGTAAGTAGCGAAATTATTCGTAAGAGTAATTGGATTAAACCGATAGGAGACTATGAGATGCCCAACATACGAGTAGGCTCCTATACTAGGCTCCCTTAGTTCGATAAAGCTGTCTAGCTATTAAATCTATTGATTACCCAACAACGTAGGTTGTAGCTAGGTTAGGGAAGTATCCGTTTCTATGCCCAACATGGCGGTTACCGAATAAGTAAGTGGGAGTGAGGATCACGCAGTTTAAGTTACGGTGGTCTATAACTAGTAGATTCTTGAGATTAATTCATATTAAGTGCCGAGGATTGGAATTATGTGTGCATGAATATTCTGCTGGACCTGCCTTCAGTTGCCCAGTTAATACAGTTAAATTCCGTTTTCTGTTTTTATTCTTGCTTTTAATTTTACAAGTTCTTAGTTTATAATAGGAAACCCAAAACTCGCGTGGTTGCTAACCAAAACCCCCAGATAAGTAGAAAAAAATAAAGTGTCTAGTCGTCCGTTCCCCCGTGTTCGATACCCCGTGAACTATACTTGAAGTAATTCTCCGATTTTTGCAGGGATTATTTGGTGCAATACAAATGATCACCAAACGGTTAATCCATGACTAATAGGATTAAAATTTGACATAAATCATGACATCTTACTCCATGGTATGTACGTAAACTCATGCAAATACAGAAGACCAACAAACCCTATTTCTTTAAGGGATGCTATTTGTAAATCACTTAACATGGAAATGTTCTAGCAAAGACAAGCAGGCCTACATGTAACAACAAGAGTAGCTGGAGCACTAAAAAAAATTAACATATAAAAGCAATTATTATGAATAATTTTATTAGCTTAGTTTCACGTTAGGAAGAATTACGTACTCATTCGCTTCGTTGGGCTTCTTCATGTGTTCATGGACTCAACATCTCCTCCTTGATTTCTTTTATGTTTACTAACACGAGCTGGAGGGACAACAACTCCTGCTATCTTCGCAATGTTCTTCCTTTCAAATTAATCATCTAATGGTTTCTTTGACTTCTTCGACATAACATAAACTTTACCTGAAGATTTCTTGGCCTTCTTCATAATATCACAATGTGCATCTGAAGCTTTTGTGGCCTTTTTCCTAATACTAGAAATTTTATCTGGAGGTTTCTTGACCTTCTTCACAGTAGCAGTAACAACTTCTAAATCTCTATCCAAATTTAGAGAATCTGCAACCGAAGCAAGCACGCCAACTCTTATAGGAGGTTCAACTGCACAAGAACGTTCAGCTGCAGATGACTTTCTCCTCCAGCAAGTACTCCAACTCCTATAGCGGAAGAAGGAGCTTCAACTTCTGAAGGACCTTTAACTACTGTAGGATGTTCAACTGCACAAGAGCATTCAGCTGCAGAATGTCCTTCACCTACAGTAGGGACTTAAACTCCAATAACGGCAGAAGGAGCTTCAAGTTCAGATGAAATTTGAACTGCGACAGAAGCTTGACCTGCTGGAGCAAAAGCTCTATCTGCAGTACTCCGGTAATAAAGTGCAAGACAAATTCTTTGTCATCCCCTTCTCCTAGTTGCGGCTACCGGAACTTAGATAGTGGAACCGATGATATAGGAACTGCATTAAAAGCTTCGACTCTAATAGAAGCTTAGCTCTAGCTGCAGTACTCAGGTAAGAAACTGCACGGCAAGTTCTTTGTCCTTCACTTCTCCTAGCTGTGGCTACATGACTTCAAATAATGGAATTCAGGATATAGGACGTGTATTTATAGGAACTTCAACTGCAGCAGCAACATCGACCCCTTCGACATTAACATCAGTAGTGGAGGGGGAACATCTTAGAGTACTGCACGACCTCTTGTCCTTACTGATGGAATAATAGGAGAGGAAGATATTGTACCTTCCTCCGCATATGTTGTAGTTGCTTTGATTGTTGCTCCTGATCAGATCTTCTGATCTGTGTCCCAGTCTTTTTCTTCCTCTGGGTGGTCAGAGAATTGAAGAAAATAATATTATGTCTCTCTCTCAAACTCGTGTGTATGAACGTGTGAATAAGAATGTGTGTTCTTAATTATGAACGGAATACTAATATATATAGACTTTAAAATCCAATATTATATTAATATTTATATCTCATTAATTTAATTATACTTCTAATGAGCTTCCACATAATAAATACATAATATAATTAATTAATCTATTGGGCTATTAATATGTATTAATTAATTGGCCCGAGCTAATTAATTCCAAATAAATAATATTATTAAATAATACAAAATACATTAATCTATTAATAATGATTTTTGAGAGACAATAAATAACTAGGCAACTAATTGAGTTAGATCAGAGATCTAATACAAGAAATAAAGTTGGGCCTCAAATTAATTAATCATCTATGCTCAGCCCAGAGCAAAATTAATTAATAAACACATATTCATTCCACTAGAGAATTCGTGTTGACTTACCCCTTTATCCCAAATTCAGAAAGGACTTGTATTTTAGACTTAATCGATCCTCGTATTTAAGATAGAAATATCCGTTAATTAATTAAGCTTACTGACAGCTTAAATTAATTAACATCTTATTATATTCCTGAGTAGTACCACTCGACCTTATTAACACACATAAACTTAATCAACCGGCCGGGTTTAGTGTGCTAATCCTTTCGAGTTCCTCAGGAGATATTATCAACCCACTTTACTAGGATACGGCAAGATACAGACAACCAGCCTGAGCCACAAATAATTACTAACACCCAAGATACGTAGATCCAGTCAAAGTGATAGATAGTCAAATGCACTCAGGTGAAGTCTTACCAAGCTTAAGACCAGCTAAGTCACCGAGATCTTGATTCTCCACTAAGGTCAGTCAGGAGAACACATCTCATTGTGATCCATCAATACACCACCTTAAGTGTACCGGTAAAGACAAGCAGTCAAGACAAGCCACTTCTTATCTAAACTGCAGCTTAAAACGACAACTTATCCTTAAGTTGTCTCAGTTGTGATAACTATTTATATCTTGTCAGTTCAACCAATTTGTGTAGTCTTCTGTGATATCCGACACACTACACAAATCTAACTTTTATACAAGATAAAGGATTACATGTGTAAATATATATATTTATCAGATAGGAGAATAAAATAGTAGTAAGGACAAAACACATTGTATACAAGCTTAAAAACTGCTTCCAGTATACAAAATCCCAACACTTATCATATTAACCTATCTAATAGTAGAATAAATAAAATAATGAGTGCCAATTGGTATGAGTAAAAGTACCAATTTTTCTAAGGAGTATCAACTCATAGACTAAAAGTATCAAATGAGCTAAGTAAAAGTATCACAAACCTTAATCAATTCTAATTGTGTATTTTCATGCGAATCACAAAAATCATAAATCAATTTAAGAAGTTGTATACACTGAAACCCTAAAATTGGTATAACCGTAACAATTCTTACAATGAGTAAACAATGGAAAAATAAAAGTGTCAATTCATTTGGAAAAAGTGCCAATTCCACTTACTGAAAATATCACAAACTCTAAACCATAAATAAGTAGAATCACACTGAATCAGATGTGCACTAAAATGACTCTGCATTGTATATTGTACAACGCATAAACAATTAAAATGACAAATTTACAAAAGAATTGGGGTGGAATTATGATAAAATTATAGGGGCTATAAAATTACCTCAAACAAAAACACTGTGCTGGAAAACAGTAACTATGATATATACCGGCTGAGAAACAAATGTAACAAAATCAGCAACTAATTCGCACAAAATTAAGAGATGAAGGTGAAGGCAACAATAAAAGCAACATAAGATAGAGCGAAACTATTGATGAACAATATAGAATTTTGAAAGCCAACCTACTTGCACTAAATTAAGTGAGACTGATAGCATGATTGAAGAGACCGTAAAAAATGCAATACCCACGATTTGAAATTGAGATCACATTCGAAGGTAAAATTGTTTTTTCTTAATTAGGGAACCGAGTCAAAAACGTTGATTATAGTCCCTGGTCCGAATTGGTGGTAGGTACACCGGGTGTACTGTAGTTTTTTGTTAGATCTATTATTCGAATTGTAGATGTAGCCCATGATCAATGAAAAATTAATACTTGATATTTTATTAAAATAAAGTGAGAGATTTGGTGAGAAAAATTGATATATGTTTTTTTGAATTTTTCAATAATATTAGCAAACTTTTAATTCGCGCTTGCGCAGTATTATAATTTTACCCAACTTTGCCTTATATATTAATATATTTTATATCCATTTCTCATTTCTCTCTCTCTATCTTATATATACTACATAAAATGATGTATTAGATCATAACGTTATGAATTATATGCGAATATTCTAATGGTTAACATGTGCTTATATGACATGTACTTATATATACGGAGATAATGGTAAGATAGATGTTTGAAAGTGTATTTAGCTTCCTATAAACTTTGATAATTTGGAATAAGTTTGCATCTTTCCAAAACTTAACCTATGTATAACCATAATTATTCAAGTGATACAAAACAGAAATAAAATAAACATGAAAGAAAATTCTAAGAATGTTATTAAAAGAGAATTTATAATGAACCAATATTAATTTGTACTTTTGATCCACAAATTGTTTGTATGTAGTGGTACGGAGAGTTTTCGCCAAAAAAATTCACAATCCATTCTTATTTCTCAGGTGTTAATATGATAGGAATATATTAATATGTATATTTAAACTAAATTGATGAAATATAACAAAATGACATTTGCTCTGGATCTGTAATAGCAAAATATATACTATTTCACATCAATAAAATTGAGTATGAATAATATGAGATGTAGTTTTTAAAGAATACACATAGAAACACTCCATATGAAACTACAAGTTAATTAAGAAAAAACAATCAAAAACATCTGAATTAGGTGATCTTCAAAGGGGGAAGATGTGGAACAAATAATTAAAAAATAAATTCCAAACTTCATGATCTCACAAATTTCAAGAGAAGAATCGGAGTAGCAATAAACAAACCTTACAATAGTTCCATAATGATACAGAAAAGGGAAAAACTATTTAAACGTTTCTTAAGTTCTTCTACATATATAGCAATTCAAATACTCTCGCATTACACAGCTCAAAACTCGGACACATTCACATACAAAATAAAGGGTAAGGATTACAGCAATAAACTTTAATTAAATAATTTGTTAGGGTTTTTTCTAGACTTCACGCGGAATTGCTAGATGAATTACCAATATAAGACTGTCTGTTTTGAGTAAGCATTGTAGTGGGCACGAAAAAGAAGTAGTAAGTACGATCAGAAATAGCATGCACATAAAAAAAACTCATTTTATTGCGAGTATGTAACAATGAGGAAAATAAGAAGTTGGATCAAGGCTAATTCTTTAATATGACAAATCTATAAAAATTCTTGAAGAAAATCAAATTGAAACGACATCATTATACTTCACATGTGTGGCTATTGAGGGAACAAACACAAACATATAAATAAATTACTCGAAAAGCAAAAAAGAAACACAATATTAAAAAATATAAGTTAATCTGAAAAGGATAAGTAATGCGTAGTCGACCAAAATGAGCCTAAACTTCATATATGGGAAAAAGGGCGAAATACGTGGAGGATCAGTGGTCCATCAGAAATATTATCAGGATAGTTGAACATCACTAATTTGGTCAAGAATTCTTATTTTCTAGGATATTAACACAGTAGTTATGATTTTGCTTTTCATATTTAACTTTATGTTCTCTACACGTGTATATTAACTTGATTCGTATAGTAAATAAAATTTACAAAACATAAAATTCCACAAATCTGTAATTATCACCATCTTTAGTTTGTTACTTCAAAATTAATACAATAAGAATTCATTTTTCAATTACACATAGACATACATGAGCCCATATCAATCAAAACATGTTGGTCCAGAGACGACTCTTCAGGTGGGTGGGTGCGTGGGTAGGTGGGGGTGGGGGTGAAGCGTGGGGGTTGAACACATATGAGTCCAAGTTTCAACTCAGACGCAAAAGTCAGTCTTTTACTGAATAGTTCAATTCGCCAATTTAGCTTTCTGATCGCGTGGGCAGAGTGATTCAAGATACTAAACATTGTTTACTAACTTCAGTCAGTCTACAATAAACTCAGTACAAAAGTTATGCGGAAAGTGTAGTCCCAATTTTATTCGTCTCTTTTGGAAAACGTTTTTACAGAAAATTATTTCAGTAATGCTTATGCGTGTATTAAGGTTTTAATGAAAATCTACACTTTATGAATTTTGCAAATCAATTTTATGCAGGATGAACTGTTAATCAATAAAACAGTAAATGACACAAACAGTTTTTAAAGTTATTCATATACGCAAGATCCTACGTCCACTGTCCTGAATAATTAGGAGTTCTTGAATTAATTATACTAAGGAAGTTTCAATCGATCTGTGCAATGGACTGATCAGTAGTTATAGTTCTAGCGACTTTACAGTGGGTTCAAACATAAGGTTTGAGATTCTTCAACTAAGAAGGAGTTCTTTGATTAAGAACACTACAAGATATGAAATCCTTTGATGTCTAAACTTATGATCTATCAAGGTTTGTTTAGAATAGAGAATGAGAACTAGAATACTCTAGAATAAAGAATTGTTTATGATATCTGTCTATGCAGGGAGTTCTTCGGTGGGTTTTTTTTAAGATTGCTAGAACTTAAATGCTTGAATGCTTAGTGTTCTCGGTGTCTTCAACGCTTGAGATCAATTTGTATTTATGGTCTTGACTCGTGAAAAGATTCGTTGCAGGGGACTTGACCACGTATTCAAAAATGGTAGAGATTCTCTCTTTTTCAGTCTTGAGGACTGCTTTATGTTCGTACAAGTAGAGTGTTGGCAGCTCCTCATTGGTTGAGGTTGAATGGTAAGTGAGGCTTGTTCAAACTCCACGACTGATGCTGAGTTGAACTCAACTATTGATACCTTGGACACTTTAACTGAGTTGTCATCTACTGACATTCTTCGAGAGATTCATTTTGTAGGCCGAATCCGTATATACTTGTGTGCAACACATATTTAGTATGTTCTGAGGAATCCTATTGAGTCTTCAAACACTGAGTCCAATCAACAGTCAAGAATAATAAGCTACTGAGCCTATCAACTACTAAACTCTATCTAGTCTACTGAGTTCCTAAAATGTTGAACTCAACTAAGATATTACATTATATAGATTCATCACTCAACTATGGGTTTTGGGATCTTGAAATCTTATACTGAATCATCGTCCAACGAAACACAACTCACTTTGTGCATTTCACTTTCGGAAACATATCACATAATTCAGAACCTCCATTTAAAACAGCATTGTTTTACTTACAATAAAGATTAACAAAAAAATAGATCAGTGGTGGCTGGTGGTCGCCGGCTGTTCAGTGGCGGCGGTTCTTCTCGCTGCCGGACGGGGTGAAGGTTTCCAAGTTCGCGGTCGATTTCTTTTGATAGAGACGATAATGTCGACCTAACACTTAATTCTTCTTACTATGTTAGTTTTTTAATTATATTATTTTTTATTATAGTATATATATAATATTATTGTACTATATAAGTGTTAAGTGTTACTAAAAGAAATTATAATAAATATAAAGTATTATATAAATATATATATAGTATTAATTAAATTTAAATTATAATAAATTATTTAAACTTAAGTACTAGTGATATAATAAAGATTATTTATTTAAGTTATGATAATTTTTATATCATAAAGTATTTTTAAATTATATGTTGAAATGTGTGTTTATAGATTTTTATATAAAAGAATTTTATTTAATTTTTATTATGAATTAACTCAAACGCAAATGTCAGTCTTTTACTGAATATGCTCACTGAATAGTCCAATTCGCCAATTTAGCTTTCTAATCGCATGGGCAGAGTGATTCGAGATACTGAACATTGTTTACTAACTTCAGTCAGTCTACAATAAACTCAATACAAGAAGTTGTGCGGAAAGTGTAGGCCCGATTTTATTCGTCTCTTTTGGAAAACGTTTCTACTGAAAACTGTTTCAGTAATGCTTATGCGTGTATTAAGATTTTATTGAAAATCTACACTTATGAATTTTGCAAATCAGTTTTATGCAGGATTAACAGTTAACCAATAAAACAGTAAATGACACAAACCAATGTCCTGAATAACTAGGAGTTCTTGAATTAATTATACTGAGCAAGTTTCAGTCGATCCATGCACTGGACTGATCACTAGTTATAGTTCTAGCGACTTTACAATGGGTTCAAACACAAGGTTTGAGATTCTTCAATTGAGAATGAGTTCTTACAATAAGAACACTACAAGATATGAACTCCTTCGATGTCTAAACTTATGATCTATCAACGTTTGCTTAGAATAGAGAATGAGAACTAGAGTACTCTAGAATGAAGAATTGTTTAAGATATCTATCTATGCAGGGAGTTCTTCGGTGGGTTTGTTTTAAGATTGCTAGAACTTAAATGCTTGAATGCTTAGTGTTCCCGGTATCTTCAACGCTTGAGATCAATTTCTATTTATGGTCTTGACTTATGAAAAGATCCGTTGGAGGGGGCCTGGCGACGTATCAAAAACGACAGGAGTAACGGTCATCTCAATTTGAATGCTACTTTAGAGATTCTCTCTCTTTCAGTCTTGAGGGTTGTTTTATGTCTGCACAAGTACAGTGTTGGCAGCTCTTCATCGGTCGAGGTTGAATAGTAAGTGAGGCTTTTTCAAACTCCACGGCTGATGTTGAGTTGACTTCCTCTGATACCTTGGATACTTTAACTGAGTTGTCATCTACTAACATTCTTCTGTTCAGCTTGTAGACCAATTCTGTATGTACTGATGTGCAACACATATTTAGTATATTCTGAGGAATCCTATTGAGTCTTCAAACATTGAGTTCAATCAACAGTCAAGAATAATAAGCTACTGAGCCTATCAACTACTAAACTCTATCTAGCATACTGAGTTCCTAACATGTTGAACTCAACTAAGATATTACATTATATAGATTCATCACTCAATTAGAGGTTTTGAGATCTTTGAATCTTATACTGAATCATCGCCCAACGAAACACAACACTTTGTGCATTTCACTTTCTGAAACATATCACATAATTCATAACCTCCATATAAAACAACATTGTTTTACTTACAATAAAGATAACAAAAAAATAGTTCAAACACTAAGAAATATAAGTACAACTAAAAAGCTACTACTACTTAGTAGGAATAATTAGAAAAGGAAGCTATTACCACAAAATCGGAGGCAATAAACCGGACAAAACTTACAATGTACAATAATTTGTAACCCTCTTTCTTCAGTCAACTAACAATTTTACCCTACATCATACCACAACAAAGAATGCCTTGTATGATAGTTCAAAATACCAAGTAATTTGATGATTATCAGAAAAACACATGCCTCTTTGATTAGAAGGCAATCCAATCTCCTCATGCGTTGAAAAACCTAGAAGACAATTGCATTTTTAGATGTAGATTGATATTCATGAACACAAAAAACACATCCTACACAGTACTTTAAAAATTCTTCATATTAAAATTTGACATTACCTGAAAACATGTAACATAATAAAAGCTAAATTATGTATCAAAATGAAATTTGAGACCCCCAAATTTGTACATGCCGAACCTGTAGCTAAATGCCCTTGAGGGAAATAAATGAAAAACCAGTAGTAGTCAAAAGTGTATAGATCCTCCACAACATGAGCAGTCTAGGAAGCTGCAGATGGGGCATCGCCAAATGAGCTTTCAGTGGAAGGATGTTTTTGGGGTTCAAACTCATGTAAGAATTAAAACGTTTATTGTAATAAGAAAATTAGGGAGCTCTTACTAACCGTAAGAAAGTGTAAACAACGTTACTAATAAATCGCTTCATCTAAATTGTAGAATCCACACTTTTACTACTAAAATTCACCTCACTTTTAAAGCCAAGCTAAATGGGACGGAGAGAGTATAAGAATTAGAATACTTCATAGTTAATATGTAAGTCAGGCTTCCTACTAAAGCCGCACATATACATTAGATTTTATCTTATGATTAGTAGATACACAATTTTATATATGTAAATTCATATGAATTCGATTTTTGTGTATAATTGGAGAAAAAATCAATTTTGATCCCATATTGTAGCTTCTTCTAATTTTGGTTGTGCAACTGATTTTGGTCCCACTGCAGGACAGTGTTATACACTTGGCGTCAGTCATATTTCTGGCTACTAGAAGAATTCGAATGAAATTGATTTTGGTCCTAAAGTTTGGCAACATGATCAATTTTAACTTTGCAAAATATTCGATTTTGGTCATGTAATGTGTCATGAGTTGCTTTCTTGTCCTGTACTCCATCTCAATAGGTTTAATAAATAAATATGTTTTTCGAATTATATCTTCCTCTATTTTTTACTTTAAAAAATACGTACTCATAATTGAAGAAAAATGCAAAAAGACCATCCCATGTAGGTGAAATGCATGGCATAAAACTACCTAGTTATATGAATATATAAAAGTTGAAAGCAAAGAAAGGAAAAACTTGATAAATATTTTTATTCATTAAATCTATTGAGAAAGAATAACAAGTATTCTAAAATTATAGAACCAAAAAGAACACATGATACGTTACAGGACCAAAATTAAATATGTTGAAAAGTTACATGACCAAAATTGATCGTCTTGCCAAATTTATATGACCAAAATTGATTTCATTAGAATTTTTCAAGTAAACAATTATATACCCTGCGGCGAGTACAACACACTCTCCGGCAATAGGAACCAAAATTAATAGTTTTATCCAAAATATTAGATCAAAATTGAAAGAAACCACTATACGGGACCAAAAATAAAAAGTGACCATGTGGATTTTTATCTCGGCCTTCCACATGTGACACAGCTAAATAAAAAGAGAATATATGCCCTTTGATCTGTGCAAACTTGCAAAAACTGACAGTATTAAATTAAACAAATATATTAATTTCGATAAATAAAAAATGATATGACCATATATTTTTTTTTCCTCCACTACGTTTTTATAGTTGTATGGATATGGATGAGTCAATTTCGAAGCTTGTTAATACTTTTTCTGCACACACATATCGACATATACATGTCAATTCATGCACGATAAAGAAAAAATATTTATTAGACATAATATTCTCATAAATAATTTAGAAAAAGTTTTTAGCGTTGACATATATAAAATACGCAAGTCGAAATCTAATTAATGCTTCTATGAAATTAAAAAGGGAAAAATAATAAATATGATTATCTCCTTTAAGGGAAGGAAAATTTGCATTATATAGAAAAGGAATTCACATCTAATTTAGGATTCTCTGGTCAGAGTACCATGGTTAGATTAGTGCGATTTGATTTACTTTTCGCCTTGATTTACGCAGGAAAAACTAGTATTTAAATTCATAACGTTTTCATGCAATCCTTATTTATTAAAATCGAGATAAAACAACGTAAAGTAAGTTGAAAACTTGAGACTACGTATTAATGGAAGCTTTTATAGATGTCTTGCAGTACAAAGGCAGTAAAATTAATTGAAAGAAGTGATTTGCTTCACAAAACTAATAATCCAAACACCATCCTACTTCTCGAATAAACCAAAACATGGTGGTCTGCATTGCTGGCACAAACGCCGACTTGGATCTGTCAAGATTTTGCAAGCGCAGCTTCATGATTATATATCACTTTAAGAAAATCATGAAATCCAAAAATGAAAGGAAAATACTACGTGCGGGGGAGGCCTTGCGGTGTTTTTGCATCAAACCTCGGAAGTTTTTTGTAAATTCTTCGATTTCAGAAGCTAAATGAATTTCGGAGCTTTGTCAAGCATTCCTCAAAACAAGTGGCATATTCTTTGCCAAGTAAATTCAATATTTGCTGCAAATTCATCCGCGAAGAAAAGTAGTGCTTACAGATGACGCGGAGAATGTTGGTGAGTAGTGGATATTCTTGTGGGTTAATTTCAACGTTCTCATGACTTGGTGGTTCAAAATCAGAATCTGAAGACTCATGAGACTTCAGCATATCTTACATTTTGTGCCCTATTAATTATTTGTGTACATATATAGTCTGTCCAACAATTCATCTGATGGAAACTGCAGTTGATTGCTCTATTCAAGTAGGTAATTTCCTTTACTTTGATGAATCAAAATCTTCTATAAATGCACATATATACCGGAATTGAAACTTAACAAATAATAATAAGATAATTATCATTGGAAAATGGTATGTTTCTAACTGTTATATACACATGTAACATATTGGGTTGTAATATGAGAAGAAAGGGGAAAGAAAATAAATTTTGACTATAAAACGGATAATTATGCCCACAGAAAACACTTCATAATTTTATTTGCCTTTTTTAATAAGGATATTTATGTCCATTTAAAATAAACATTATTTCTCTCTTTTTAGTGTCTACACAACCAAACAATGAAGATGCAGAAGAAAATAATCTTTCTTTTCTTTCTTCTCTATTTCTCTCAAATCAAATAACATATAAAATCTACTACATTTCTCACCTTTTTTTCTCTTTATTTTCTCTCTCATATTTCTTTCCTCTTATTTTCTTCACGCAACCAAACAAAGGGTGAAAAAGTACTAAACAAAAACATGTGACCATCCATATGCATGATTGTCGAAGATCCCCACTCCAATACAGATCCGCGGATAAGGTACAATTTAAAAATTAATAATAATTCTTTGTTTGTTGACTTCACTAACAAAAGTATCATTTGTTGAGTATTATTTTTTTGAACGCCTGTTACATTACAGATGGAAGTGTCATTTGTTTTAAGTAAAAATTTCATTTATTGAATATCATTTGCTTCGAACAAAAGTGTCATTTGTTTTCTACAAAAGTGTCATTTGTTTTCTACAAAAGTGTCATCTGTTGAGTATTAATTATTTTGAAAATAAATGTCAATTATTTTGAACAAGAGCATTATTTGAAAATTACACGAATGGATTACCAAACTGCCAAAAACAAATATTTTTAGCACTTTGCTAAAATTAATATATCCATTCTTACATTATTTTGCCTAATAATTCTATCTTGACTCTAAAGAACATCAAAGATACTATCTATTTTGAGAATTCGACTGCAAAATGAATTAGTGATACCAAAGAATAACCTAATAAACAATAAATCAATACTTGTTATATCACACCACAATTCCCGAGGGAACGCATTAAAGTTAGGGTGTGACTGGGGGTTGGATAAAAGAAGCGGAAAAAGAAAGGGAAAATTAATAAACTGAAATATATTATATAAAGGGCAAGTAAATAAATGAATACCTCGCAAAGAAAATGGAATATACCAGAATAAAGATAATTCACAAACTAATATTTATGGAGTAAAAATATAACTCAGGACTCTGTATGGCTGGCTATCTCCGGGATGTTTTCAGAAATCTCTCGGGAGGCTCTTGATTGTAATGCTGAAGCCTCCATCCCGATTGATTCTGACTCTGAAGCAGTCTCCGAGTCTTCAACTTCTATTGGAGACTGTTGTTTTTCAGCAGATGGGATGCTGTTGAGTGGTGGGATATCCAAGGGGATCTGATCAGTAGGAATTGTGGGTTCAGCTTCTACCCCTTGGTCCACAGCTTCTCCTTGTTCAGGGGAGACGGCTTTCTCCACTTACACAGTTTTCTCAGAGGACTCAGCCTTGTCCCTGAGTTGTAGAGGCGGTGCAGCTACGACCTCACTGACTTTCTTCAGTCTCTTGGTCGGTGTCTTGGCAATTGTCTTAGGAAGCGACCTCTTCTTTGATGGTGTTGAAGTCTTCTGAGCGCCTGACTTGGGATCAGCAGGCCCTGATCCAATTTGCTGAAGGGTCGCTGCCCTGCTCTGGAACCTTACTTTCTTTGGATTGAAATATAGCTTGTCAGTATAGACGACGTTGTCGGCTCCACAGTGATCTTCTATCATCAATGATAGCTTCAATCCGTAGAGGAGTTTGCCCTTCATGGCTAGGCGGTTGGTTGATCTGTCGAATTTGGCAGCCTGAGTCATGAACTCCTTTAGAAAGAACTCAGTCCAATTGATCTTCGTCTGATCGTATATGGCCATCATCAGCTGAATCTTCGACCTTGATACTTGATCAAACGAACCAGCCTGACTCGTCAGTATCTGAGTCACGATATAGGCTAATGCTCTGAATTGAGGAAGCATAGCGTTCTTTGGGAGGGCGGCTCTGAATGTAGTAGGTTTTCCACAGAATATGTCCAAGTACTCGTCCATTAAATCGTCCTTATAACCAGCTGTGATGAATCCTTCGCTCGGAAGCTGAAAACTTCGCTGAAGTGCTTCCTTAATGGACATCAGCTTGATTTCTGGCGCAACATGGGAGGGATCTCCAATCGTATGAGTGACGAAACGGCATCTGATATCCCCTTCTACTAATTTTGAGTTCAGATACAACTCAGTTATCTGTCGCAGGAGGAAGTATGATGGCTTCCTAGACAGAAAACCCTACAGTCCTGTCGCCCTCAACGCATCAAAGATCTCTTCCATGAAATCGAGATCGCAGGCATCGAATTCCATCATAGGTTCACACCAAACCCGATCCTTCTCGAGGATCTCCTGCATATCCAGAGGACCACTAACATCCCTTCCTGCCATGTTTTGATAATCTGCAAACAAGAAGTATCAGTATCGAAAGAAAAATATTATAAATATCATATATGATACTGAATGATCATTAAAGTTTTACCAAAGTTTTTCTGAGAGATTGAGATAGAAGTTTGCTAGTACACAAGAGCTTTCTCAGAAATTTTAGGGTGTGAAATTTTGCAGAGTAAAATGGCGGTTTCTAAACTGTGAACGTGTTTTTATATGTTAAAGAAGATGAACAGTTAAAAATCTACGGTTCAGTTTAAATCTGCTTTATGAGATAGACGGCTAGGATTTAATGTTATAAAATAGGCAATGATCAATTTAGCCGCCTAAGTCAAAATACAGTTGTAAATAGCAGAAAAAGTAACTTGAAATGACATGCATTTAATGCGCCGCAGAGTTCAGCATGCTTTACATAGAATGTCGTGTATTAAATATAAACTGTTATATTAAATGACAATTTTCTAAGGCATTGAATACGAAGCTGAATCTGAATCATTAATGCACAGAATATTTCATTGGCTACTGAGTAGAGATACGCAAACCTATCAGCTGAACATCGTAGTCAGCTAATACCTCGTGTAAATGGTTGCTGAGTCTCTACGTACTAAATTTATTCAGTACTGAGAGTGAACATTCCCCCTTGTTGAATGCTCCTCTCCTGAATCCACTTACTGACTGGAGTAAGTAGGGGTCCATCAGACCTAGCTCTACTGAAAGTTCTCTGAATCTGGCTTCAGCTAGAGGCTTGGTCAGAATATCAGCCCTTTGACGGTCAGTATGTATCTTCTCCATCCTGATATCCTTCTTTTCGACATGATCACGAATAAAGTGGTGTCTGATGTCCACATGCTTGCATCTAGTATGAAGTACAGGGTTTTGAGTGATTGCAATTGTACTAGAGCTATCGCAGAAGATTGGCACTTCATTCTGAATGGTATCATAATAGCGTAGCTGCTGTCTCAGCTAAAGGATTTGGGCGCAGCAACTTCCGGCAGCCATATATTCAGCTTCAGTACTTGACGTCGCTACTGAATGTTGTTTCTTTGAAAACCACGAAATCAGCTTACTGCCAAGGAACTGACAAGTTCCAGAAGTTGACTTTCGATCGATTCTACATCCTGCATAGTCAGTATCAGAATAACCAGTTAGTTCAATATTATATCTGTTGGATACCATAAACCCATGTCAGGTGTTCCTCTGAGATAGCGGAGAATCTTCTTTGCTGAGTCCATGTGACTCTGCTTGGGATTCGCCTGAAATCGAGCGCAGACACCTACAGCATAAGTTATGTCAGGTCGAGTAGCAGTTAGATATAATAATGAATCAATAATAGCACGAAATTCAGTAAGGTCTACTGATACTCCCTCTTTATCAAGATCAATTTTCATGTTCGTGTTCATCGGGATCTTGATTGGTTTGCCGGATGTGCAACCGAACTTCTTGATGAGGTTTCGAGTGTATTTGCCTTGATTGATGAATGTTCCATTCTCAGATTGTTTGGCTTGAAAACCGAGGAAATAATTCATCTCTCCCATTATTGACATCTCGAACTTATCCTTCATCATTTTCTCAAATTGCTGACATATGATGATGTTCTATGATCCGAAGATTATGTCATCTAAGTAGATCTGCACAAGTAGAATGTCGTTTTCCAGTCGAATGTTGAATAATGTGCGGTCTACTGTGCCCTTCTGAAAACCTTTCTGAAGAAGAAACTCAGACAGGGTATCGTACCAAGCCCTGGGTGCTTGTTTTAACCCGTCTGTAACCTTTACGAGTCCGTCAGACTCGATGTCCCCCGCCGAAAGCCGGGAGACTGTTCTACATAGACTTCTTCTTTCAGCACGCCGTTCAGGAATGCAGACTTCACATCCATTTGATAAACTCTAAATCTCTGATGTGTTGCGTAGGCAGGAATAGTCTAATTGCCTCCAATCTTGCAACTGGAGCGAAAGTTTCGTCGAAATCTATTCCTTCTGCTTGACAGTAGCCTTTTGCCATGAGTCTTGCTTTGTTCCTTACTATA
The DNA here is from genome assembly GCA_028984105.1 of Lavandula angustifolia. Classification (NCBI taxonomy): domain Eukaryota; kingdom Viridiplantae; phylum Streptophyta; class Magnoliopsida; order Lamiales; family Lamiaceae; genus Lavandula; species Lavandula angustifolia. The sequence goes on from CM054818.1 coordinate 114,957, forward strand.
ACGTTGTTTTCATCTCGCTTGTTCTTAAAGACCCATTTAATTCCAATCACATGTTGATGTCGGGTTCTGTCAACAAGCTCCCATACTTCATTTCTCGTGAACTGATTCAGCTCCTCCTGCATAGCTATGATCCAATCAGCATCCTTGAGTGCATCCTCAACTGACTGAGGTTCTTCAGTAGACAAGAAGCAGGAATATAATGCGCTTTCTCCCTGACAGAATCTGGATCTTGTCTTTACGCTTACTGAAGGATCTCCAATAATCAGGTCAGAAGTGTGAGCGTCCGGCCACGATCGACGATGTTTCAACTCTTTATCTGAAATTTGTTCAACACAGATAATAGGTGAGTTAGGCATTTCAGTTGTACTATTCTGAGATTGAAGCAATTCAGTTACTAAAGTTGGGTCTACTGAGTCACCAGGTTCAGGGGCATTTAGCTCAGGAACTTCATTTGTTCCCCCTGAATTATTATCCTCAGTAGAGGTCTCAATTACCACTTGGGTTTCTTCATCGACCTGAGTTACCTGGGATTGACTCTGTTCAGTAGAGTCAATCTGTTCAGCTACTTCTGCTGCTGGCTGAGATTCAGTTGTCTTATCTTCAGTTTCCTCTTGAATCATCATCCCAACACAGCTGGATCTTTTCAACTTTATCTTTCAGGCTCAGATCCTGTAGCTGCTTACTGATGTCCTCAGACTCTGATTTAGAGTTCCTGCTCCTTTCTTCAGTAGCAAACTCATTAAAAACAACATGAGGGCTTTCCTCCACGCAAAGGGTCCGGTAGTTAAAAACTCTGAAGGCTTTGCTGACCCGGGAGTATCCTAAGAAGACTCCCTGGTCTCACTTGCTATCAAAAGTCTTTAACTGATCATTCCCATTATTGTGGATAAAGCACGAACACCCAAAAATATCGAAATAAGATATGAAAGGCTTCCTTCCGTTCCATAGTTCATATGGTGTCTTCTTATGTTGCTTAGTCAGTAGAGATCTGTTCTGAGTGTAACATGCGAGTGTCGGGCCTTACGCCCGCGAATTTGGTTGGGAGTCCTGAGTCTGTGAGCAGGGTTCTTGTAGCTTCTTTGAGTGTTCTATTTTTCCTTTCAGCAACCCCATTTTGTTGAGGCGTGCGCGCGGTAAACGTCTCATGCTCTATGCCTTCAGCTTTGCAGAACTCCTCCACCATCGAATTCAGGAACTCAGTTCCTCTGTCTGAACATATCTTTATAATTTTGGTGTTCTTCTCGACACTGAGCTTTTTCAGAAGCGTAGGTAACTCTGTTTTAACGTCAGACTTGTTGGCAATAAATATGACCCATGTGTAGCGCGAGTAGTCATCAATGACCACTAAAGCATACTTTTTACCTCTGATCGTCACCGGAGAGACTGGACCGAATAAATCTATATGTAGCAGCTGAAGGATTCCATCAGTGGAAAGCGATGGAACAGGTGGATTTTGATTCTTTGTTTGCTTTCCCTTCAGACATGCTTTACACTGAGTGTTTTTGGTGAATACTTCATTCGGCAGTCCTCTTGCTAGAGCGTTTCTAGCTAGCTTGTTGAGCGTCTTGAAATTGAGATGGTTGCGTCTTCTGTGCCAGAGCCACCCCATTCTGTTGTCGTTCTTCGCCAACAAACAAGCTTCAGGTTCAGCTGAGTTCCAATCAGCTACGTAGATATTCTTTTTGCGCGAACCTGATAACACTATTTTTCCTATAGATTTATCAATGATATCACAGAAACCAGCGTCAAAAATCACTCTATTCGAGTTATCACAAAATTGACTAATAGAGAGAAGATTATGCTGAAGTCCTTCAACATATGATACTCTTGGAACTGTAGCGGTTCCAATGCTGAGTGTTCCATAGCCTCTGGTATAGCCTTTTGTGTTATCTCCAAACTCGGTTCGGGTCCTTCTTCAGTAGTATAATTCTTCAGTAGATCCTTCTGGTATGTCATATGTTTTGAGCATCCGCTGTCCACATACCAAGGGTCCTTGTGACCTGCAAAACATAATTATATTTAGGTACCCTTTATTTTTGATTTTGGGTCCTTAGATGTTAGTTTTGGAAACCCATATCCGTCTCACAACCCTGGTGGTCTCAGACAGTTTCTTCCCACTTTGATCAACATACTTGACCACTGAACTGGTCGATGCTGACTTCTGAGGCTTAGCAGGTTCAGGAGTCCTGATCTTCTGAATTGGTGGACTGCTGACCTTTGCCTTATGCACGGCTTTCTTCTTCTTCTTTTGACTTTTAGGTCCTCTCCTGACTATAGGATCATAATAGTATGACCCATACTGAGCTGGATGTATCAGCTGTGGAGGTCCATACTAATCAGCCCATTTGACTTTGCAGGTTCCCCCTTGACTGAACTGGGGTGATTTGGAACTGATCTTCTTGTCAGAGTGCTGATAACAGGGATAAAGTGCCTTCATCTTCTATTTGTTCTTGGCTAGGGGGTTCAGAATCTCTGCATTGATGGTCTCCCCTTGAACAAACCTATCAGCTAGCCGGTTCTCTGAGCGTACGGGGGCAGATGAGGAGGCTCCATGGCAGAATCCAAGTCCCTCCTTGCAGTGCTTGGGCTTGTTGCTGGCTAGCATGGCCTCAAGCTTCTTTTCAGCGCCCATGTACCGCTCTGTCATCAGATTCCTCCAGACATCATCGCTTTTCTTCAGCAGTTCATGCTCGGTCTGAAGTCCTGACAACTCTTACTTCAGTAGACTCAGTTCAGTATCTTTCTGAGTCAAGTCATTGGTCAGTACTAAGATCTGATCTTCTTGATGCTGAGACTTGGCCATCAGAGAGTTTATCTCCTCCCTGAGTCTCAACACAAGTCCTTCTACTCAGTAGCAACCTGACTCTCCTGAGAAAGTCTCTGATTCTCCACTTTCAGGGTATCCAACTCCTAAAGAGTCTTACTGAGCTGCAGGCTCATCTGAATCTGCTCGTCTAAAAGTTCTTCGTAGGCGACTGAGATGTCCAGATTCTCATCTGCACCTGAAATAGTGTCGTGTGTGTAGTGTGAAGAGGAGTTAAATGGAGCATGAGAGTTTACCTCATCCTCTTCTCCCGCCATAAGACGCTTTTCAGCATCTTCTTCAAGCTCTGCGGCCATAAATACCGCTTCATCATCTGATGAATCCATGAAGGAATCAACTTCATCTGAGTCGTCTGAGAGTTCACCAGCTATAGATGTTTGACGCTTCTTGATGAACTTCTCCCTTCGAGCTTTGCGTGCTGCTCTTTCAGCAGTGCTGAGCTCAGGACAGTCATACTGATAATGTCCTGGCTTTTTGCAGTTGTAGCAGGTGGTGACTCTCTCTTCTTTGCTCTCGCTGTCATTCGACTGAGCTGAGTCTTCTTGTTTCCTGCATTCAGAAGTATGTGAATCAGGAGTGCGCTTGGGTGTATATTCAGACTTACCCTTGGAGTCTCTGATGACTCTTGAGAGTTTTCTGCGCCTCTTCTTCTCCTTCTGATACTTTACGGCAAGCAGTGCGTACTTCTTAGCCCGGTTTCCTTCTTGTACGTCACTGAGTGAAGGTTCTTCCTTGCTAGATGCTGGAGCCGCTATGCTGACTGATGCTTTGAAAGCATGGTCGATTTGGGTGTCAGCTTCAGCTCGCTGCTTCCTCTGGGGTAGGCCAAACTCGAACTCCTCAGCTTTTAACTCTTAAAAGATATGGTCAGGAGTAACAATATCTAAATCAGAATGTATCAGTAAAGTAGCAAAGGGAGTCCAATGACCGTCTGGCAGCGCTCTCAAAATCTTGAGATTCATTTCTCGATTGGAGAACGTCTTTCCCAGCCCGTTGATGGTGTTCATCAGATCAGTGAATCTGACGTTAAGATCTTCTATCGTGTCACCAGGCATGAGAGACAGTCTCTCCAGCTTCTGAAGTTCCAGCGCCAGTTTGTTTGCTTTGATTTTCTGAGTCCCCCGACTCAGTAGCGCTAGAGCATCCCAGAGTTCCTTCGCGGACTTGCAGTCCTGAACTCTTCCGAGATGAGAATCACTCAGGGTGGTCAGTATGGCATTTCGGGCAACCTGGTCTAAGTTGTGAAGTTTCTTCTCCTCAGGGGTGAAGAGACTTCTATCTTTGGGGATCTTCTTCCCGATCACCATGCCTCCTCCTTGTGTTGGGTCCTGAGTTACGACACTATCAACCATCGGAACGATAGGTCCGTCCTCCAGTACCTCTGGCATGCTATCGTGGAGGGAAGTCAGATGTGCCTCCATTCAGACTCGCCATACCCCGTAGTTCTCTACTGAGAACATGGGTACCATCCTGATTCCTGACATATCAGACATTGAAAATAGTGATATGAATGAAGAATGATATGCAGTGAAAATGTTTTCTGGATCCGTTCAAGCATACCAGTTTCAGAATAACAAGAGTCTAAGAGAACTCCTGCTCTGATACCAATTGTTGGTCTCGAGATTAAACGTTCAGGTGTAGAGGGGGGGGAGTGAATACACCTTAAAATAATTTCTCAACTTGAAACGCGAACAATCCTTTTCAGGAGAATGTCGTATTGAACAAGTTCAGTAGACCAAATAAGTTGTTCTGAATCGCGTGGCAGAGTGACTGACTTCACTAAGGCCTGCTAGCTGACTTGAGTCAGAATTCAGTACCGTTCAGCTGAAGTTGAGTAAGTGCGGAAATATGTAGACCCAAATTCAGTTGAGTTTAGAAAATGTTTTTAAGAAAACAGTTTCAGTATGTTAGAGCGATCAGTTAAGCTTTGCTAAAACTCAGTTGAATGATTTTAGAAATATTTTCAGTATGAACAGTAATCAATGCAACAGTAAAAATACAGAACACAAGCAATTTTAAAGTGGTTCAGATCCAACAATTGGTCTTGAGATTTATACTGAGCAAGTCTCAGTCGGTTTGTGCACTGGACAAACACTGGTCTTGAGATTTATACTGAGCAAGTCTCAGTTTACAAGATATCAAACTAAAGTGTTTGACAAACTCTCCAACTATGAAGGAGTCATTTACAATAAGGATCAGTTCAAAGATGAACTCTTTCGTTCTAAGCTATGGATATAGTCTACTGAGCTTAGGTTAGAGGGATAGGGAATGAGAAAGTAGCTTCTAGAGCGACGAACGGTTAAGTATAGACTTGGGTTCGTATTCAGTCGCTTGGATAGTAGAGGCTTTATGACCTGGTTCAGCTTGGTTCCCTATGAGCAAGTATGTCGCCTTTCCCTGGAGATTACTCTATGAAATTCTTGCGGAAAGCTTAAGTCATTTCTGAGTTTGCTCGTGAATGCTCTTGTGTTCTTCTGTGTTCTAGGTGAGCTTCAATTTGAAATCTTCCCTCTATTTAAAAAGCAGAGACATGGATAGATCCGTTGGAGACGATGATCCATGTGTCTCTCTCTTTTGGGTAGCTAACGGCTCTTTCAAAGTTTGGTGGCAGAGTCCTTTCCCTCCATTTCTGGAAAGTTGTTGACTTGCAGCTTTAATTAGAAAGTAGACAGTTGGCCGCTCGTCATTGGTTGAGACTGAAGAAAGTAGGTGAGACAAACAGACTTCAAGGTGGATCTGAAGCTGACTTCTCTATACCTCGTATGACTCTACTGATTTGACTTAAGATATCCTGATAGTTAGAAGACTGTCTAGCCGTTGTTGAGTCTGATCTTTGTTCAGTATCATACTCCGGCTGAGTCATCTCTACTGAAGATCAACTCTGAGTTCAGTGAACTACTCCTACTGAGTTCAGTTCCACTGACTCCTTTCAGTATACTGCTCCTGCTGAGTCCAGTACTATTGAGTCTTCTTCTTCTGGTGCTGAGGCTGATAGTCTGCTGAAGAACCAGCGGACAGAACTAAGCGCCTGAACCATAAAGAAGAGTGTCTACTGAGTCTGAAAACCTCAGAGACAGAACAAACAAATTACAACAGAATGGTTCATCAGTCAAAGTAGGGTTTTGGGATCTTCAAATATACTGAGCACTTAGGCTACTGAGTTATACTGAATCATCTCCCAACGGTACCATATGCTTCCGTTGTCGGTAGCCTCATATATGCGATGTTTTGTACGAGACCAGATATCTTATATGTTGTAGACATGGTCTCAAGATATCAGTCTAACCCTGGAAAGGAGCACTGGACTATGGTCAAGCATATTCTCAAGTACCTTAAACGGACTAGAGATTATATGTTTGTTTAGTCACACACTCTAATACCTTTGGGTTATACAAACTCAGATTTCCAGGCTGACAGAGATGAGAAGAAGTCAACCTCGGGTTATGTGTTTACCTTGAGCGGTAGAGCCATCTCATGGAGGATTGCAAAGAAGAAATGCATTATGCACTTAACCATAGAAGCAGAGTATGTGGCTGCTTCAAAAGCCTCGAAAGAGGCAGTTTGGCTCAAGATTTTCCTCTTGGATCTTGATATTGTTCCGAATTTGCCTAAGACTATCACAATTTTTATTGTGATAATTCGGTGCTGTGGCAAATTTAAAGGAACTCAGATTCCACAAGGCGTCTAAACACATAGACAGGAAGTACCATGAGGTCTGTTTTGGTAGACAAGATTGGAACTGCAAACAATCTAGCTGATCCTTTCACGAAGAGCTTGCCCATCCCAGCTTTCACGAAGCATGTTCATGGCTTGGGAGTGTGTAAGATGCCCCCTACTTAGGACTGCAGAAACTTTTGTATAAGTGGGAGAAGTAGTGATAGATAGCTTAGTTAGTATTTTTGAACTAACACGTTGTATACTAAAAGCTTACTTTAGTATAAGTGGGAGAATTGTTGGAATTTTGTAACTTTTTTGCTTGTATACAATGTGTTTTCTTTTCCACTATATTATTCTCCTATCCGATATATATATATTCTCACATATAGTCCTTTATTTTGTATAAAAGTTAGATTGTGTAGTGTGTCGGGTATCATAGAAGACTACATAATTGGTTGAACTGATAAGTGTTGGGATTTTGTATACTGGAAGCAAATTTTATGCTTTTATACAATGTGTTTTGTCTCTACCACTATTTTATTCTCCTATCTGATAAATATATATATTTGCACATGTAATCCATTATCTTGTACAAAAGTTAGATTTGTGTAGCGTGTCGGGTATCACAGAAGACAACACAAATTGGTTGAACTGACAAGATATAAACAGTTATCACAGCTGAGACAACTTAAGGATAAGTTGTCAGTTTAAGCTGCAGTTTAGATAAGAAGTGGCTTGTTTTAGCTGCTTGTCTTTACTGGTACACTTAAGGTGGTGTATTGATGGATCACAATGAGATGTGTTCTCCTAACTGACCTTAGTGGAGAACCAAGATCTCAGTGACTTAGCTGGTCTTAAGCTTGGTAAGACTTCAGCTGAGCGCATTTGGCTATCTATCACTTTGACCTACTATGGTGAACGTCATCACGACTGGATCTACGTATATTGGGTGTTAGTAGTTATTTGTGGCTCAGGCTGGTTGTCTGTATCTTGCAACCGTATCCTAGTAAAATAGGTTGATAATATCCTCTGAGGAACTCGAAATGATTAGCACACTAAACCCGGCCGGTTGATTAAGCTCATGTGTGTTAATAAGGTCGAGTGGTACTACTCGGACATATAAGATGTTAATTAATTTAAGCTGTCAGTGAGCTTAATTAATTAACGAATATTTATATCTTAAATACGAAGATCGATTAAGTCTAAAATACAAGCCCTTGCTCAATTTGTGATAAAGAGGTAAGTCAGCACGGATTCTCTAGTGGGATGAATCTGTGTTTATTAATTAATTTTGCTCTGGGCTGAGCATAGATAATTAATTAATTTGAGGCCTTGCTTTATTTCTTGTATTAGATCCCTGATCTGGCTCAATTAGTTGCCTAGTTTTTTATTGTCTCTCATAAATCATTATTAATAGATTAATGTAATTTTTAAATTATTTAATAATGTTATTTATCTGGAATTAATTGGTTGGGCCAATTAATTAATAAATATTAGTAGCCCAGTGGATTAATTAATTATATATTATGGGCTAATTATATGGAAGCCCATTAGGAATATAATAAAATTAATGGGCTACAAATATTAATATTATATTGGCTTTTGAAGCCTGTATATATTAGTATTCTGTTCATAAATAGTAGACACACACACATAATTATTCACGCACGGCGTGAGTTTATGGGGAGATAATAATCTTATTTTCTTCAGTTCTCTGACCACCAAGAGGAAGAAAAAGGTTGGGACACAGATCAGAAGATCTGACACACGAGCAACAATCAGAGCTGCAACAACATACGAAGGAGGAAGGTATCGTTCCTAACCTCTATTTTCTTTCAATTGGTATCAGAGCCAGGTTTAGGCTCTGATTGTTGTTTTTTGGAACATGATTAGGGTTTATTTCCGTCGTTATCGAGCTAATTTCGTGTTTGGGGCGGCCTGCGAGCCAGTGTACGGTCAGGTGTAGAGGGGGGGGTGAATACACCTGATTCGATTTCTCAATTTCGAACTTGAACAGTCCTATTCAGGATGGTGTGCTGCCAAACAGGGTTCGGCCAGGACTAGACAACCGTTTCCGAATCGAGTTAAAGGCTAAAAGAGTACTGACTCAGCTGAGATCTGCTAACTGACTAGGTCAGAATTCAGTATTGTTCAGTGAGAGTTCAGTGTGCGGAATTGTGTAGGCCCAAATCAATTTTTGTGAGAAAACGTTTTAAGTCTCAGTTCAGTAGATTTAGAAGTTCAGTATGAATAGTAAAATCAATGCAACAGTTAAGAAAGCAGTAAGAGACACAGGATTTTTAAAGTGGTTCGGATATCGCTCAAATCCTACGTCCACTGTCCCGAATGATCAGGAGGCTATTTATTATCCCGAGTTAGTCTCGGTCGGCTTGCACACTTGGGCAAAGCCGCGTCTTGGTTTTTATATCGATCCAAGTCTCGCTTACAACACTATCAAACTTAAAGTGTTTGACAAACTTCTCCAACAAGTGAAGGAGTCCTTATACAATAAGGATTGGGTTCAAATATGAACTCCTTCGTCTAAGCTATGGATATAACAAGTGAGCTTAGGGTTAGAGGGATAAGGAACGAGAATGTAGCTATCTAGAGCGACGAACAGCTGAGGGTTTAGCTATAGGTTCATGTCAGTCGCTTGGATACTAGAAGCTTATGTCGGTTCAGCTTGGTTCCTTTTGAGCTGGATGTAGTCTTTCGCCGGAGATAACTCGGTTGTTTCTTGCGGAAGACTTAGTCGTTAATTTCGCTCGTTTGAATGCTTTCTCGTGTTCTAGGCGCGCATTCTCTCGTGTTTCAAATCTTGAATGATCCCTCTATTTATAGAGCAGAGATTGAAATAGATCCGTTGGAGACGATCTTCTTCTCTCTCTCTCTTTTTGGTAGCAAACGGCTCTTTTGGTGTAGGTAACAAGTGTACTTTCCCACCTTTTTAGGTAAAAGGTTGACTGCACTTTAGCAGGTGAGAAGACACGTGTATGTTTGTCATTCGTTGAGGTGAATGAAGTGGTTGAGACAAAGACAAACTTCGAGACAGTCAAGGCGACTTCTCTCTTCCTCGTACATGACAATGTTGATTGTCTTTCAAAAAGATTCCGACAGTCCCCGAAGACTATCCGCCGTTCTTGAGTCCGACCTTGTATTCGTAGATAGACTGCCGAGATAAGTCTATCGAAGATCGCTCGAGTTCGATGAACTACTCTCGCCGAGTTCGGTTCAACCGACTCTCTCGGATATCTTGCTCTCGCCGAGTCCAATATCACTGAGTCTTTCGAGATATCTTGCTCCCGCTGAGTCCAAGATCATTGAGTCTTCTCGTACCGGTGCCGAGGCAAATAAGCTACCGAGCGCCTTGACCAGGAGCAGAGTGTCTACCGAGTCCGAAACCTCGTAGACAAATACAAATACAAAGGAATGGTTCACCAATCAGATAGGGTTTTGGGATCTTCAAATCTTCTCAACGGTTCAGAGCACGAGGCTACTGAGCATGATTCAGTATGGAAGATAAGAGTCATTTCCCACAAGTATGGTCATGCTGAGGATTGAATCATCACCCAACAATTTCCCCCTATTTGATGATGCCAAAACCTATCATCTATGTCCTATCAACTATGCTAAACACTAACTTACTCAGGAACAGAGCTCCTTACAAATATTACAAGTAGGATCAGTGGAGTTGTCTGGTAAGTGCAAGACTACTGAGGGAGACAGGGCAGAACAATTTCCCCCTTTACAATAATTTCCCCCATGCAACAATTTCCCTTAAGAGAAATAATAACACTCCGAAAGTCTAGTCTATCAGAGATCTAACCGAGCAAAAACTGACAAGTAAATAATCAACGTGTGTGTGTCAGTAATCACTTCAGTGATTCTGAGTGTTAAAGCATAAAGCAAACACGGCTATTTAGACAACAAGTAGTTGTCAGAGCCAAAAGAAGATTTGTATATATATAATACACAGTTCAGTACATTACAAATCTTGCTAAGCTAAAAGAAGAACTAAGAGGGAGAACCCTTAAACTGCTGAATCCTATTCATGAAACCTTGGGATTTATCTTCAGGCAGTGGAACTCCATACATTCTGAACGTGTTCTTCCTCAGCTTCAGATATTCGGCGAAGTCTGCTGGATCATCTTGTTCTAGTCCTCTGTTCAACGCAGCATTCTTCACTTCTTGTTCAATCATTCTGAGATCTACTGAGTCGTCTTGTCTTCTGGGTGGAGGAATGATCATTGCTTCAGGAACGCTGACTACTACCCCTTCAGTTACTGCTCTGTGCATATATTGGTAAAGATCAGGTTCAGTAATGGTCATCCACTCGACATAGGCATCAGCCTTAGACATTTCGAGCCGAATTGCCGTAAATAATTTCTCTTGATAAACTCTATCTTGGCCGATTCCCATCTCTCGATTGAACCGAATAGGCATCCATTCGTCCGATCTTGGCCATCTATGTGTTTTCGATCGTTTGGCTTCCCGAACCTTCGTATCGATAAGGAATGTCGGCTTTCGAAGGAACTCTCGGCTGGCCTCTTGTTCAAGCACGCTTCCCGAGTGCCTCAAGGTCTCGCCAAATGTATCCTCTATCCGGCAGCCTCTATCCGTCTAGCTTCCTCTCCTCTCGTAGAGATATCTATCCATCTCGAGCAAAGATTTCTTCAATTTACGCATCTTGCTCTTGAGGCTTCGAGGAGCTTGTTCGATTCAGCGGGGGTACTAGATCTAGATTTGGATGTACCACGCCTTTCGCATTCTCGTTGTCGCCGCTCCTTTTCTTTTTCTCTCGTCCTCTTCATCTCGTTATGATGAGCTTTCTCGAGAGCGCTCTAGCGGTTCTCTTTCCTCCTCCGGATGGAGCTTTAGTCTTTCCTTTGGCGAGGCTTAGATTTTGGCTTGTTAGCTACTTCGGCCTCTGTAATTTCTCTGGCCAGCTTCTCATCCGCAGCTATTTGGGCTTCCTCCTCAGCAGATATGTATCTTAATCTCTTTGCTTTGGAGGGGTTGGAATTTTAAGCTTCGTTTGCCCTTGCCTTCTTGAACCGGTGGTGGAATAGGAGCTTCTTCTTCTTCTCGAGTCCTCCACCGCACGTTCGGCCGTACTCAAGCAACCTCTTTAATAATGTCTTTGGGAGTCTGGGTTGCCTGAGTAGTCTGCTGGGGTCCTGAGCGACTTGGGCCGGTTTCAGCTGTGCTCGCAGCCGAAACACCCTGGGCCTCACCCTTCTGAGACTGAGTTTGAGGCAACTTCTCAGTACTCTTCTTTCCTTCCCTTTTTCCTTCACTTTCCCCCTTTTTGGCATCATCAATGAGCACCGGGGTAGGGACTAGGACTGACTTCTTCAGACTTTTGTAGGAGGTTGACAGCTCATCAAGACGATCGTGGAGCTTAGTCAGAGCCTCATGTAACTCGTTCCTCTCCATGGTAAGGTGTTCCTTGTATCTTGCTTGTGAGAGAGGTCACCGCTTCCTTGAAGTCTTTCAGCTTCTCAGTGATCTTGTCTTCCAAGGCCAGTTGGATATTCTCAAGTCTTTGTTCAGTGGCCTCGGATTGTTCAGTGATAGCGTCAGTATGAGCCAGTTTAGAGGCCAAAAATTCATCTAGTAGCTTGGCTTGGCTCTCCTGAAAGATCTTGAGCCGAGCTTCGAATTTGACTTGTCTGCGAGCCAACGCTTCGAAATAAGCGCGGAAACATCGGGGCGGCCGATGAAGAGACGAAGACTTCACCCACGAATTTCTTTAGTCGTGGCTTGAGCGATGCCGCTTCCATGTCCTATGGATAGCCTTCGCAAGATCTCGATTTTTGATCCCTTGGGCGGTTAAGGCTTTGGCCATCGATCGAGATCGCTTTGCGGTCCGGGCCGTGGCGCCGCTTCGAAAGTCGATCGCGGCAAAGAGCCGAGCGGGCTCTGCGAGGACGAAGCACCAGCCTTGGACTTCTCGGGACCAAGGATACCGAGAGGTGGGGCGGTTTCGGTATGGGTATCCTTGTCCCGTGGATGTCCCTCATCGAGCTTTCCGGGGCTCGAATCACTGGGTGGGTCGTCATGGTCTGACCCATCAGAGGGTGTTGGGCCGGAGGCGTGCTTTGCCGATCATGAATCATGGCCAGCATTGCAGCCCTCAGATTGTCCATTGAGCTGAGATCTTCAGGCTCTGAATAGCCTATCTCCTCTCTCAGTCTCAATTCCTCTTCATGCAGCTGCTGACAAGAGTAGTGGAGGACAAGGCGCTGTAGACGAGGCCACTCCTAATGTCGCAGCAACATGTGGAGCCTTGCTGTTTTGGCGATGAGCAACAAGTCTGAGTAGTCAGCAAGCTTCGGAACTAGTTGTAGAATTTCTCGGGATGCTCTGGATATAATCACTGAAGCTTCCATCCCGATTGATTCACCTTCGATGCGCCTCGGGACTCCAAGTCTATGTGTGAAGTCTCGCTCTTGGTTGGAGGGACTCGAGCCGAGTGGAAGGACGAAAGGGGGGCCGTCTAGGCGCCGAATATCTCGCGCTCCGAGCTGCGGAAGCATCCCCTTGGTCCCTTTCGGTGGAAACAATCTTTTCCATCGACCGAGTCTTCTCGAAGACTCGGACTCATCAACCAGCTGCATGGGCTGAGTAGTCTTCTCAGGAGCCTGTTCAGCAGGCACTTGTGGAACCTCCTCAGTAGCTGGTACCTCAACGGCTTTCTTCAGTTTCTTTGCCGGTGCCTTAGGAGTTTTAGCGGGAGGAGTTCTTTTCTTTGTAGGCGTAGCCTGCTGAGACTTTGATTTTGGAGAGACTGCTGAGGGTCCTGACCCTATCTGCTGAAGCGCTGCTGTCTTGTTGTGAAATCTGACCTTCTTCACATTGAAGTACTCCATGTCACTGTAGGTGATAGGCTCAGATCCACATAAATCTTCGATCATAATGGATAGTTTGAGTCCATACAGCAATTTGCCCTTTGCGCTCAGCGTGTTCGATGCTTTGTCGAACTTAGCGGCTGAGCCATGAATTCTCGGAGAAAGAACTCCGTCCAATTTATCCGGGCTCGGTCGTATATGGCCATCATTATCTCGAATCTTAGGCCTCGACACCTGGTCAAACGACCACGCTTGGCTTGTCGTAGGCTGCGTCACTATATAGGCAAGTGCCCCGAACCGAGGCAACATGTTTGTTCTTCGGAAAGGCGGCTACGAATGTAGTGGGCTTTCCACGTAAGACGGTAAGGTATTCATCAACTTGGTCGTCTCTCGTACCCGATCAGACGGTTCCTTCGGAGGGCGTATCAAAACTCCGCTTCAAGGCATCCTTGATGGACATTTGCTTCAGCTCCATAGTGGCGTTTTGGATAGAATGGGCAACGAATCTCGCCACTATATCTCCGGACAACTGCGTCCGAATTCAAATACGGCTCGCAACCTTGTCTCTGGGAGGAAGAACGAAGGCCTCCTAGACAGAAATTTCTCCGGCCACGACTCGCGCGGAGCCGAGAAGATCTCATCCATATACTCCGGATCGCATGAATAGAAATCCATGGTGGGTTCAAACCACAAGCGATCCTTCTCCAGAATGTTCTGCATATCCGCTGGAGATATCATAGAGATATTGGTTTCCGCCATTGTACCTGTGACAAGAAATGAATCACTACTATTTTTGGATAGAACAGTGCTGTGCAATGCGATACATCGAAACATATAACAAATACATTAACGATATAAAAGCATACCAATGGATAAAATTCGAGATAAGATTGAGAGTGTAATAGCAAGTAAGGATTGCGAATGCGAGATCTCGGATTTTTCGGAATTTGAAAGTTATGAAGTATGCTAATGGCGGTTCTTAAGATTTGATCGAATATATATCAACTATGAAGGTGAACGGTTTTCGATCGAAGGCCGAATGTAAACTTGCTTTATGATATGGACGGTTAAGATTAGAAGTTAAACCAATAAGCAATGATCACAAAAGGCACCTAAGTCAAAGCCGCTTGTAAAATAGCCTAAGTAGTAATCGTGAAAAGACATGCATTAAATGCGTGCGCAGTTCAAGCAAGCTTATGTATGGAATGTCGTGCAATAAATGTGAGTCGTTAATAATAAAGACAAACCAAAAGATATTAATGTCATGCTTGAATCTTTGCCATAAATGCAAAGTACTTGTTGTATTAAATTACTACCGAGTAGAGATACGCAAACCCGTCACCGAACATAGTAGTCACCGATACCTCGTGTAGATGGTTTTCCCAATCTCTATGTACCGAACTTACTCGATGCGAGAGTGATCATTCCCCCTCACTGGAATGTTCCTCTCCTGAAACCTTATTACTGACTAGGGTCAGTAGGGTCCAGCAGACCTAGCTCTATTGAAAGTTCTCTGAATCTGGATTTAGCTAGAAGCTTAGTCAGTATATCAGCCCTTTGCTTGTCAGTATGGATCTTTTCCATCCTGATATCCTTCTTTTCGACATGGTCACGAATGAAGTGATGTCTAATGTCCACGTGCTTGCATCTTGTGTGAAGAATAGGATTCTGAGTGATTGCAATAGCACTGGTACTGTCGCAGAAAATCGGCACTTCATTCTGAATGACGTCATAGTCTCTCAGCTGCTATCTCAGCCAAAGGATCTGGGTGCAACAACTTCTAGCAGCCATGTATTCAGCTTCAGTAGTCGACGTGGCCACTGAGTGCTGTTTCTTTGAAAACCATGAGATCAGCTTGCAGCCAAGGAACTGACATGTTCCTGAAGTTGATTTTCGGTCGATTCTACATCCTGCATAGTCAGCATCAGAATAACCAGTTAGTTCAATATTATCATCAGCTGGATACCATAAACCCATGTCAAGTGTTCCTCGTAGATAGCGGAGAATCTTCTTTGCTGAGTCCATATGACTCTGCTTGGGATTCGCCCGAAATCGAGCATGCACACCTACAAAGATAAGTTATGTTAGGACGAGTAGTTGTTAGATATAATAAAGAACCAATTATAGCACGGTATTCAGTTTGGTCTACTGATACTCCCTCTTTATCAAGATCTATCTTCATATTCGTGTTCATCGGGATCTTGATAGGTTTGCCGGATGTGCAGCCGAATCTTTTGATGAGGTCTCGAGTGTATTTGCCTTGGTTGATGAACGTTCCCTTTTCAGATTGCTTGACTTGAAAACCAAGGAAGTAGTTCATTTCACCCATCATTGACATCTCGAACTTATCCTTCATCATCTTTTCAAATTGCTGACACATGATGACATTCTTCGAACCGAAGATAATGTCATCCACGTAGATCTGCACAAGTAATAAGTCTTCTTCCAGTCGAATGCTGAATAGAGTGCGGTCTACTGTGCCTTTCTGAAAACCTTTCTGAAGAAGAAACTCAGACAGGGTATCGTACCAAGCCCTGGGTGCTTGTTTTAACCCGTACAGAGCCTTTCTGAGTCTATATACTTGATGTCCCTGCTGAAAGCCGGGCGGTTGTTCCACATAGACTTCTTCTTTCAGCACGCCATTCAGGAACGCAGACTTCACATCCATTTGATAAACTCTGAATCTTTGATGTGTTGCGTAGGCTAGGAATAGTCTAATTGCCTCCAATCTTGCAACTGGAGCGAACGTCTCATCGAAATCTATCCCTTCGGCTTGACAGTAGCCTTTAGCCACGAGTCTTGCTTTGTTCCTTACTATAACGTTGTTTTCATCTCGCTTGTTTTTGAAGACCCATTTGGTTCCTATGACATGTTGATGCTGGGGTCTGTCTACAAGCTCCCATACTTCGTTTCTCGTGAACTGATTCAGCTCTTCCTGCATAGCAATGATCCGGGCCAAGATCTTTAAGTGCATCCTCAATATTCCGAGGCTCTTCGGTAGACAAGAAGCGGGAAAATAATGCGCTTTCTCCTTGACGTAACTGGATCTTGTCTTGACATGTGCTTGAATGATCTCCAATTATAAGATCAGCAGTGTGAGCATCTAGCCACGATCTACGATGTTTTAACTCTTCATCTGAAATTTGTTCAACACAGATAGTAGGTGAGTTAGGCATTTCGTTTGTACTATTCCGAGATTGAAGTAATTCAAGAACAAGAGTATGATCTACCGAGTCACTGTGTTCGGGGGCATTCAGCTCGGGAACATTACTAGACGTTCCCCCCGAGTTGTTATTCTCGGTAGTGTTGGTCTCAAGCTTACCTCTACGGTTTCCTCATCGACTCGAGTTACCCCGGGATTGATTCCGTTCGGGAGAATCAATCGCTCGCCTACTTGCTCACCGGTTGAGATTCGATAGATTTGTCTTCGCTTTCTTCGTCTCGAATCATCATCCCAACATAGCCGGATCTTTTCGCATTTGTCTTTTAAGCTTAGATCCCGTAGCCGCTTCGATGTCCTCGATTCGAGAATTTGAGTTATTGCTCCCGTCTTCGTAGCAAACTCGTTAAAGACAACATGAGGGCTTTCCTCCACGCAAAGAGTCCGATAGTTGAATACTCGAAAGCTTTGCCGACCCGAGAGTATCCTAAGAATACTCCCCGATCCGACTTGCTATCAAAAGTCTTCACTGATCTTTCCCATTATTGTGGATAAAGCATGAACAACCAAAAATATGGAAATAAGATAGAGAAGGCTTCCCTGTCGTTCCATAGTTCATATGGTGTTCTCTTATGCTGCTTTGTCGGTAGAGATCTATTCTCGAGTATAACATGCGGATCGTAGCTTCGCCCGCAATTTGGTTGGGAGTCCCGAGTCCGCGAGTAGAGTCCTAGCCGCCTCTTTTAGAGTTCTCGTTCTTTCGTTCGAGCAACTCCATTCCCGCCGAGGTGTGCGTGCGATGAAGTCTCATGCTCTATTCCTTCGCTTGCGTAACTCCTTTACCATGGAATTAAGGAACTCGGTTCCTCCGTCCGAACGTATTTTTCCGATCTTGGTGTTCTTTTCGACACTGAGCTTTTTCAGAAGCGTTGGTAACTCTGTTTTGACGTCAGACTTGTTGGCAATGAATATGACCCATGTGTAGCACGAGTAGTCATCTATGACCACTAATGCATATTTTCTGCCTCTGATCGTCACTGGGGAGACTGGACCGAACAAATCCATATGTAGCAGCTGAAGGATTCCATCCGTGGAAGGCGATGGAACCGGAGGATTTTGATTCCTTGTTTGCTTTCCCTTCGTACATGCTTCACACCGAGTGTCTTTGCTTTGAATACTTCATTCGGCGTCCCCTTGCTAGAGTGTTTCTTGCAAGCTTGTTGAGCGTCTTAAAGTTGAGATGGCTGAGTCTTCTGTGCCATAGCCACCCCGTGCGGTTGTCATTCTTCGCCAATAAGCAAGCTTCAAGTTCAGCTGAGTTCCATTCAGCCACATATATGTTCTTTCTGTGCGAACCTGATAACACTGTTTTCCCTGTGGATTTATCAATAACATCACAGAAACCAGCGTCAAAAATCACTCTATTTGAGTTATCACAAAATTGACTAACAGAGAGAAGATTATGTCGAAGTCCTTCAACATATGATACTCTTGGAACTTTGGCGCTTCCTATACCGAGTGTCCCATATCCTCTCGTGTAGCCTTTGGCATTATCTCCAAACTCAATCGGGTCCTTCTTCGGTGATATAATTCTTCGAGACTCCTTTGGTATGTCATGTGTCTTGAGCATCCGTCGTCCACATACCATGGGTCTTTACGCACTCCGCAAAAACGAATTATATTCGGGTACCCTTTATTTTTTATTTTGGGTCCTTAGATGTTAGTTTTCATAACCCAAATCTGTCTAACAACCCTGGTGGTTTCAGACATCTTCTTTCCACTAGAGTCAACATATCTGACCACTGGACTGGTCAAAGGTGACTTCTGAGGCTTCTGAGGTTCAGGAGTCCTGATCTTCTGAGTTGGTGGACCGCCGACCTTAGCCTTCTCGTGTGGCTTTCCTTTTCTTCCGACATTTGGAGCCTCTTCCGACTATAGGTTCATAATAGTATGACCCATACCGAGCTGGATGTGTCAGCTTTGGAGGTCCATACTGATCTGCCAATTTTAATTTGCTGGTTCCCCCTTGACTGTACTGGGGTTTCTTGGCACTGATCTTCTTGTCAGAATGCTGACGTGTGGGATGAGGTGCTTTCATCTTCTGTTTGTTCTTTGCTAGGGGATTCAGTATATTTGCGTTCATAGTCTCCCCTCGAACAAATCTATCGGCAAGCCGTACTTCGAGTGTATCAAGGGCGGATGTGGAAGCTCCTAGACCGAATCCAAGTCCTTCCTTGCGGTGCTTTGGCTTATTGCATGCTAGCATAGCCTCTAATTTCTTTTCAGCACCCATGTACCTCTCGGCCATCGGCTCCTCCGCACATCATCACTCTTCTTCATAGTGTCGTGCTCGGTCCGAAGTCCCGACATTTCTTGCTTTAGCGAGCTCGGTTCAAGATCTTTCCGAGTCAATTCATTGGTCAAAACTGAAATCCGATCTTCTTGATGCTGAGACTTGGCCATCAGAGAGTTTATCTCCTCCCCGAGTCTCAACACAAGTCCTTCGGCCTCGGTAGCAACCCGACTCTCCCGAGAAAGTCTCCGATTCTCTATTTTCGTGGTATCCAACTCCCGAAGAGTCTTGCTCGAGCCGTAGACTCATCCGAATTTGTTCGTCGAGCGCTTCTTCGTATGCGGTTGCGACGTCCAAATTCTCATCCGCACTTTGAAATAGTGTCGTGTGTGCAAAGGTGAAGAGGAGTTAAGTGGTTCATGAGAATTTACCTCATCCTCTTCGCCCGCCATCATGCACTTTTCAACGATTCTTCGCCTTCAAGCTCTAAGGCCATGAAAGCTGCTTCATCGTCCGATGAATCCATAAAGGAGTCGACCTCTTCTGAGTCGTCTGAGATTTCACCAGCTATGTAGGATTGTCTTTTCTGGGCGAATTTCTCTCTCCTTGCCTTACGTGCTGTGCGTTCAGCACTACTGAGCTCAAGACAATCATACTGATAATGTCCCGGCTTCTTGCAGTTGTAACAAGCGATGACTCTTTCTTCTTTGCTTTCGCTATTCTTTGATGGTTCTGAGTCATCTTTCTTTCTGCATTCAGAAGATTGTGAGTCAGGAGTGTGTTTCGACATATAATTTGACTTACCTTTCGTTTCCCGATAGGCTTTAGTCACTTTTCTGCGTCGCTCCTTCTCCTTCTGATACTTTACAATGAGCGCGCATATACTTCCGAGCGAGACTTCCTTCTTGTAGATCATTGAGTGAAGGTTCGGGCCTTACTCGTCGTTTTGCTCGTTGCTTTGGAGATGCTTTGGCTTGACCGATGCTTTGAAAGTATGGTCGATTTTTGTGTCAGCTTCAGCTCTCTGCTTTCTTTGAGGTCTGTCGAACTCAAACTCCTCTGCCTGTAGTTCTGAAAAGATATGGTCAGGTGACACAGCATCTAAGTCAGAATGTCGCAATAGAGTGGCAAAAGGTGTCCAGTGTCCGTCCGGCAGTGCCCTCAGAATCTTCAGATTCATCTCTCGGTTGCTGAATATCTTTCCCAGCCCATTGATAGAGTTCATCAGATTGGTAAATCTGACATTCAGATCTTCGATTTTGTCACCGGGCATGAGAGACAAGCTTTCCAGCTTTTGGAGTTCCAACGCTAATTTGTTGGCTTTAATCTTCTGAGTCCCTCGACTCAGTAGCGCAAGAGCATCCCAGAGTTCTTTAGCAGTCTTGCATTCCTGAACCCTGCCAAGATAAGAATCACTAAGGGTGGTCAGTATGGCGTTTCTGGCAACACGGTCTAAGTTGTGAAGCTTCTTCTCCTCAGGAGTGAAGAGACTTCTGTTTTTGGGAATCTTCTTCCCGGTCACCATTCCTCCTCCTTGAGCTTGGTCCTGAGTCACGACACTATCAATCATAGGAACGATAGGTCCATCTTCAAGCACTTCAGTCATACTGTCATGGAGGGATGTCAGATGTGCTTCCATTCTGACTCGCCATACTCCATAATTCTCCACCGAGAACATGGGTACCATCCTTATACCTGACATATCAGCCATGAAGAGTATAGATATGAATGTAGAGTGATATGCAGTGAAAACGTTTTCCCTCGGATCCGTTCGAATAGACCAATCTCAAAGATAACAAGAGTCAAAGAACTCCCGCTCTGATACCAATTGTTGGTCCCGAGTGTACGGTCAGGTGTAGAGGGGGGGTGAATACACCTGATTCTATTTCTCAATTTCGAACTTGAACAGTCCTATTCAGGATGGTGTCTGTCTGAAACAGTTCAGCAGACTAGACAACTGTTCTGAATCGAGTTAAAGGCTAAAAGAGTACTGACTCAGCTGAGATCTGCTAACTGACTAGGTCAGAATTCAGTATCGTTCAGTGAGAGTTCAGTGTGCGGAATTGTGTAGGCCCAAATCAATTTTTGTGAGAAAACGTTTTAAGTCTCAGTTCAGTAGATTTAGAAGTTCAGTATGAATAGTAAAATCAATGCAACAGTTAAGAAAGCAGTAAGAGACACAGGATTTTTAAAGTGGTTCGGATATCGCTCAAATCCTACGTCCACTGTCCCGAATGATCAGGAGGCTATTTATTATCCTGAGTTAGTCTCGCCGGCCTTGCACACTGGGCAAAGCCGCGTCTTGGTTTTTATACTGATCCAAGTCTCAGTTTACAACACTATCAAACTTAAAGTGTTTGACAAACTTCTCCAACAGTGAAGGAGTCCTTATACAATAAGGATTGGGTTCAAATGTGAACTCCTTCGTCTAAGCTATGGATATAACAAGTGAGCTTAGGGTTAGAGGGATAAGGAACGAGAATGTAGCTATCTAGAGCGACGAACAGCGAGGGTTTAGCTATAGGTTCGTGTCGGGCCGCTTGGATACTAGAAGCTTATGTCGGTTCAGCTTGGTTCCTTTTGAGCTGGATGTAGTCTTTCGCCGGAGATAACTCGGTTGTTTCTTGCGGAAGACTTAGTCGTTAATTTCGCTCGTTTGAATGCTTTCTCGTGTTCTAGGCGCGCATTCTCTCGTGTTTCAAATCTTGAATGATCCCTCTATTTATAGAGCGTAGATTGAAATAGATCCGTTGGAGACGATCTTCTTCTCTCTCTCTCTTTTTTGGTAGCAAACGGCTCTTTTGGTGTAGGTAACGTGTACTTTCCCACCTTTTTAGGTAAAAGGTTGATTGCAGCCTTTAGCAGTGAGAAGACACGTGTATGTTTGTCATTCGTTGAGGTGAATGAAGTGGTTGAGACAAAGACAAACTTCGAGACAGATCAAGCCGACTTCTCTCTTCCTCGTACATGACAATGCCGATTGTCTTTCAAAAGATTCGACAGTCCCCGAAGACTATCTCGCCGTTGCTTGAGTCCGACCTTGTATTCGTAGATAGACTCGCCGAGATAAGTCTATCGAAGATCGGCTCCGAGTTCAATGAACTACTCCTCGCCGGAAGTTCGGTTCAACCGACTCTCTCGCATATCTTGCTCCCGCTGAGTCCAATATCACCGAGTCTTTCGGATATCTTGCTCCCGCCGAGTCCAAGATCACCGAGTCTTCTCAGACCGGTGCTGAGGCAAATAAGCTACCGAGCGCCTTGACCAGAGCAGAGTGTCTACTGAGTCTGAAACCTCAGAGACAAATACAAATACAAAGGAATGGTTCACCAATCAGATAGGGTTTTGGGATCTTCAAATTTTCTCAACAGTTCAGAGCACGAGGCTACTGAGCATGATTCAGTATGGAAGATAAGAGTCATTTCCCACAAGTATGGTCATGCTGAGGATTGAATCATCACCCAACACACTATTTTGACCCCGTTGTAACGTTTTTCTCGTGAGAAATTCCACAAGTAGATCATAGGACCTATATGTTATTTTTTGTACTGTAATTGGTCCGAGAGACACAAAAATCGAGGCGCGATGGTGCGGAAGGATGGAAAAGGGCGAAACCCTAGTTTCTGGTAGAACGCGACCGCCGACTTCAAGATGCGTGTGGGGGCGCGTGCTGACTTATTTTTTCGATCCGTTTGGATAGTTTTGTTCATTTTTTCGTTCGCTTCGTCTGGATAGGTCGCATGACCTATTCCGATTTCTGGTTTGTCCAGAATAGCGTCGGAAAGAAGAAGTGGTCGTGCTGTCTAGAAATCCCCAATTCGGACGAAAACCCTAATTCAGCTAGGGTTCCGCCGCATCTTGCGGTGGCGATTCTCGGCGGGTCCGGGGTCCGATTTCCAATTGGCTTGAACCGATGGATTCCTCGTCACACGAGCTTCGCGTCGATAGGTCGTAAGGGGTCATCGATCCCGGATACGACCGAAATCGACGTCTGAAGTTGCTGCTCTAATTTATGTTTTTCCGGCGAATTAATTCGAAATTGAGGGAAATTGATGGAAGATTCATGGTGGCCGAAAATCATCCAAGGATTGTTTCCCCTAAATCAATTGAGCGAATCGCGAATCGGAAAGAGGCAAAATCGAGCGGCGAAGAAGGCGGCGACGGGCTGCGTAATACGCTGTAACCCATCCGCTGCAACAGTTAATTTCGGCCAATCTTCGCAGCCTAGACGTCTGGACAATGTTGGGCGTGGCTGGAGACGACGTAGATAGGTCGGAACGGCCGCATCGGGGGCGGCCGCGCGTGTGCGGAAGGCCCGACAGCGCGCAGCTGTGTGCGTTCCTGGCAGTTTTCCGGCGCCGGTAGTGCCTGGTTCGCATCGGCGGGGCTCCAGGGACGTCGGGCAGGCGTCGACGGGGCGCCAACGGCGGCGGAAAGGCGGCGGCAGCAGCTTCTGCACGTTGAAGAAGACGCTGACGTGGTGTGCTGGCATAGCACGCCACGTCAGCCCTAGCTGACCAGGCATACACGTGTCTGCCACGTGGCAGACGCCCTGATGACGTGGCGACGTTGCAGTTTTCAGATTCGAAGGTTTTTGAAGATTTCGAAGAACTGTATTTTGATCGGACTATGTAATAGTTAGAAATTACGTGTTTTAAGCCCGATAACGACGTTTTAAAATTCCTATTTGCGCATTTATTTATGATTATGCTTTATCATGCGATTATGTGATTAATTGCGCTTAGAAAAGCATGTAAATAGGATTTATGTCGTTATAAAGCATGTTTTAATTTTCGCGAGCACATTTTATTATGTGCGCTTAGAAATTGCATGCTTTAGGAATTATGTGGATATGCATGATTCAAAACGAACCTTTTGAAGAAAAAGACTAAGCGAATAATAAATTAAATATTTAATTGGATTCCATTTAAATTGGAAATTAAATATTTAACCGGACCTCCATTAATTGGACCCTACACCAAAGTGGAACAATTATATAAGTAAACGTCCGCCTGAGTGGCTTGCTTGTATTTTTGAACCACGAGTTTTGTGAGATAGATTTTCTAATGTAATATTTAATTATTATTGAGAAGTGGGAGCGAAGCCGTAAACGTCCACCTGAGTGGCTTGCATACCTAGTAAACACGAGTACTCTAGCAGATAATAATTAAATAAGATGATCAATTAAATCAAATTGAATGCAGTATGGTTTGCGTAAGTATGCCAATTTCGAGAATTTGATGTTAATTCGGTCAAATTAATGGTCAAAGCTTAGATGTCACCGCGGGTACAACTTCCTGAGAAGTCCATTCCCACGTTTTAATAGTGACATGGTCTAGAGATTTCGGATTATTAATTTCATTCATCTTAAGAACCTATGGCGTGGATTAGAATTAAAGAGCTAGGTATATAGCTTGGTCTAGGGGTACACGAGTAAACGTCCACCTGAGTGGCTTGCGAGTGTGATCTCTAGGGCTATTCGAGTATTTAACATCATTGGTTTTTCAAAAGGTTACAATGATGGTTAATTACGAATTATGTGCAAATATAAATTTCATACATGCTTTTAAATTATATTTTTCAGACATGTCTGTTCGAATATTTTTCGAGTTCCTAAACAGTCTCACCAACCAAATATTAACGGGTTTAACAATTTTAAATAATTTCATAGAGTGGAAGAGATATCTTACCTTCCCAATAAATGCTCTGCAAAGGTCCTATAAGAACTTTTGTTTTAGGACCGCTATGTCTAAGAACGAGTTTACTATGAGTATGTTACTCAAATCTTTGGTAGCGGTCAAAGAGGTTATAGGAAAGGACAAGAGTGCTCAAGTCTTGAATATCCCTAGCAGTTCAAGGAATCCTCCGAAAGGCGGAAACCAAAAAAAGAGCAGAAAGGGTGGACATTTCAAGAAGAGCAGTGGGAGTAAGAAGACGGTCCTTACCAGCGACATGCGAATGTCAAAGGAGAAAGGAAGGTTCTTCAAGAGTGGTAAGAAAGGACACTGGAATAATTATAATCCAGATGTCAAGGCAAAACAGAAAGAGACGCGAGTCGCTCTTGTAACTAAAACTGTTCTGGTTTCCTCTTCTACCCACGAATGGGTAGTGGATTTCGGGGCAACTGATCATGTTTGTTACACCTTGCAAGGTTTCTTGCATAAAAGACAATTGAGCAATGGCGAGGTGGTAGCCTCAATGGGCAATGGCTCGAAAGTTCATGCAATTTCCATTGGAGATTTAAATCTATCTTTTGATAGTTCTGTTTTAGTATTTAAAGAAGTTTAATATGTTCCTGAGTTTAGCCGAAACTTTATTTCTGTTTCAAAAGTCTGCACCATGGATGGTTATAAATCAAGTTTTGATAGTGAAGTTTCGATCATGAAAGACAATGATTTTATCTGTGGTGGACCATTAAACGGATCTTTATATACTATTACTTGTAAACCGCGTAGTTCTGTTAATATTGCTTCCTCATCATCAAATCCTAAGAAAAGGAAAGAGTCTTCTAAGGTAAACCAAACTTAAATGTGGCACTTAAGACTAGGTCACATCAATCTTAACATGACTCAAAGGTTGGTGGAATATGGATCATTGGAGTCTTTCCAAGTTGAACCATTTCCATCTTGCGAAATCTGTTTGGAAGAAAATATGATGACTATGCCTTTTGAAGGCAAAGGGTTATAAAGCCACAGATGTATTAAGTTTGATACATTCTAACTTGTGTGGGTCTATGTCTACACAAGCTCGTGGAGGGTATGAGTACTTCGTCACATTTACTGACGATTACTCGAGGTATGGATATGTTTACCTTCTTCGCCACAAGTTGGATTGCTTTGAAACCTTTAAGGAATTCAAGGCAGAAGTGGAGAAGAAGCTAGGTAAAGAAATCAAAACACTACGATCTGATCGTGGTAGGGAATACCTATCCAATGAGTTCAATGACTACATGACAGAATGTGGGATTACATCCCAGCTGACAGCACCGGGCACGCCTCAGCAGAATGCTGTGTCAGAAAGAAGGAACCGAAGTCTCTTAGAGATGGTTCGGTCGATGATGAGTTATGCAACTTTGCCAGTTTCCTTTTGGGGATATGCCCTAGAGACTGCAGCATACTTGCTGAACCGTGTGCCTTCCAAGTCGGTACAAAATATCCCTTTCGAGTTGTGGAGCGGGCACAAACCCAGTATGTGTTGGGTTTGTATACTGAAAGCAATCTACGTATTTGCTTGTATACAATGTTTCCAGTTACCACTATTATTATTCTCCTATCTGATTATTATAATTGCACAATTTAGTCCTTTATCTCACAAGAGTTAGATCATACAGTGTGTTGTAGATCACAGAAGACTGTAGTGATTGGTTGAACTAGTGGGACATAAACAGTTATCACAGCTAAGGTAACTTTAGGACAAGTTTTCGGTTTAAGCTGCAATATAGATAAGAGGTGGCTTGCCTTGGTCATTTGTCTATGTTGGTACATTTTATGTATTGACGGATCGCGATGAGACGTGTTCTTCTATTTGACCCGTGTGAAGAACCAAGGTCTCGGAGACTCAGCTATTCTTAAGCTTGATGAGATTTTAGCTGAGTGCATATGACTAGTAATCACTTTGACTTACTATGGGTGAATGTAATTGCGACTGGATCTCTGTATCTTGGGTGACTGTTGTTGTGTGTAGCTCAGGCTGGTTATCTGCATCATGCATCCGTATCCTGTTACAGGGTTGATGATATCCCCTTGAGGAGCTCAAAAGGTTTATCATACTAAACTCTGCAGGTTGATTAAGTTCAAGTATGATAATAAGGTCTAGTGGTACTACTCAAGGATAAGATATTAATTGTATTAAGTAGTCAGTAAACTTAATCAATTAATGGATATTCGATATCTTAAATACGGGGATTAACTGGAGTTAAAAATACAAGCCCAGACTCAACATTTGGGAATAAAGGGGTAAGTCAGCATAGATTCTTTAGTGGAATGAATCTATGTTTGAGAATTAATAATACTCAGGGCTGAGTATGGGAAATTAATTCTCTTGAGGCCTACTTTATTTCTTGTATTAGGTCCCTGGACTGGCCCGAACATATGCCCAGTTGATGTTGACATTTTATAACAAACTCACAAGGATACTTTCTAGGTTACTCAACTACCTGGAATTATTCGGTTCTTAAACGGATCAAAATAATTGGTAATGGAGTAAGTTGGGCTTGCAAATAATTGGCCCAATACTATTAGGCCCATTAAGGCCCAATACTATTCACCCCATCTCCCTATAAATAGGGGGCTTGGGGATCACTTCTAAACACACCCAAGTCTTCGATAACATCTGAACGACGTTTCTTCGAGGCATTCCTTGAGTGAAATATCGGTGGAAGTTTTTCGAGCTTGAAAGTTTGTGAGTCAGTGTTATAGTCTGTCAGGAGCTTTCTAGCGTCTCCGTCCATCCGAAGTTGGAAGCTCGGGCACGGGAACAGTCCAAAAGACCTTTTCTGGACCGAGTC
Organism: Lavandula angustifolia; assembly: GCA_028984105.1. Taxonomy (NCBI): domain Eukaryota; kingdom Viridiplantae; phylum Streptophyta; class Magnoliopsida; order Lamiales; family Lamiaceae; genus Lavandula; species Lavandula angustifolia. The sequence goes on from CM054818.1 coordinate 142,248, forward strand.
AAGAAGATCGTATTCTAGGACGATCTAAGGTATGGGACAATCTTTCCCTACAGTATGCATCATTTAAGGATTTGGGGTTATCCTACTTATGTACTAAATAAGCAGGCCGACAAATTGGAATCACGTTCAAAAGTGATGTTGTTCATAGGGTATCCGAAGGAAACGAAGGGTGGATACTTTTATGATCCTAAAGAACAGAAGATTGTTGTTAGCCCTAACGCTCGGTTCTTAGAAGAGGATTACATTAGTAACCATAAATCTCGAGTCGACATCATCCTTGAGGAATTACAAGGTGGTCGAGTTCCACTTGAACAGCCAGTTGTGCAAGATAGTACTCCACGAGTAACTGCACAATCTGTTAACACAGCGCCTGACACTGTTCAACGTAGTGGGAGGGTGATATTTACACCTGATCGATATATGTTCACTGGGGTGACGTTTGATCATCTCCCGGAAGATGAACAAGATACCGTTGATCCATGGACTTACAACGAAGCAGTGGGAGATGTAGATGCAGATTCCTAGCGAATCGTCATGGACTCAGAATTTAAGTCCATAATTGATATGGATGTATACGAGATCACTGAACTACCTGAGGGCTGCAAGGCTATTGGTAGTAAGTGGGTATACAAGAGAAAGAGAGAAGACCGGATGGAGAGATCATGGCGTTTAAGGCCAGACTAGTGGCGAAGGGTTTTACCCAGAAAGAAGGTATCGATTACGAAGAGACCTTCTCGCCTGTAGCAATGATCAAGTCCATTCAAATTCTCCTTGTCATAGCAGCTCACATGAACCTAGAGATCTAGCAAATGTATGTCAAAACCGCATTCCTAAACGGTCACCTTGAAAAAGGTAGGGACATCTACATGAAACAGCCAGATGGTTATGTGAAGGAGGGCGAAGAGCATCTAGTTTGGAAGCTTAAGAAGTCTATTCCTTGACTTAAGCAAGCTTTTTGGTTATGGCACCAGCGTTTTCGGCGAGGTAGTCAAATCCTATGGATTTGTATCATGTCCTAACGAGGTGTGTGTACCGTATTTGTGTTAACGGATTAGTGGTGTTTCTTGCATTTTACGTAGATGACATCCTTCTCATTGGAAACAATATTGAAGTGTTATCAGACGTAAAGACGTAGTTATTCGAGCAATTTCAAATAAAGGACTTAGGTGAAGCTGCTTACATCATTGGGATCAAGGTTATCTGAGATCGCCAGAAAAGGATGTTAAGCTTGTCACAAGCGTCCTACATTGACACTGTTATTGCTCGTTTTAGCATGCAAAATGCCAAGAGAGGTTCAATACCTTTCAGACATGGCATTTTTCTATCCAAGAATCAGTGCCCTAAAACGCCTGAAGAGATAGAAAGTATGAGGCTAGTACCATATGCTTCCGCTGTCGGTAGCCTCATGTATGCGATGCTTTGTACGAGACAAGATATCTCATATGCTGTAGGCATGGTCTCAAGATATCAGTCTAACCCTGGAAAGGAACATTGGACTGTGGTCAAGCATATTCTCAAGTACCTTAAACGGACTAGAGATTATAAGTTTGTTTACCAGTCAGACAGTCTAGTGTCTTTAGGTTATACAGACTCGGATTTCCAGGCTGACAGAGATGAGAAGAAGTCTACCTCGGGTTATGTGTTTACCTTGGGAGGTGGAGCCATTTCATGGAGGAGTGCCAAGCAGAAATGCATTGCGGACTCAACCATGGAAGCAGAGTATGTGGCTTCTTCAGAAGCTTCGAAAGAGGCAGTTTGGCTCAAGAATTTCCTCCTGGATCTTGATATTGTTCAGAATTTGTCTAAGGCGATCACGATTTATTGTGATAATGCGGGTGCAGTGACAAATTCTAAGGAACCTAGATCTCACAAGGCGTCTAAACACATAGACAGGAAGTACCACATTATATGAGTATTCATGACGTGGTGATTGACAAAATTGGAACTGAAGTCAACCTAGCTAATCCTTTCACAAAAAGCTTATCACTCTCGGCTTACGAGAAGCATGTTCGTGGCTTAGGAGTGGTAGAGATGCCCGCCACTTAGGACTACATAAACTTTTGTATAAGTGGGAGAAGATGCAGTGATAGATAGGATAGATAGCTGAGAGATAGTTGAGTACTAGTTTGTACCTAGAACTGACACATTGTATACTAAAAGTTTACTTTAGTATAAGTGGGAGAATTGTTGGGATTTTGTTTACTGGAAGAAAATTTTATGCTTGTATACAATGTGTTGTGTCCCTACCACTATTTTATTCTCATATCTGATAAATATATATATTTGCACATGTAATCATTTATCTTGTACAAAAGTTAGATTTGTGGAGTGTGTCGGGTATCACAGAAGACAACACAAATTGGTTGAACTGACAAGATATAAACAGTTATCACAGCTGAGATAACTTAGGGATAAGTTGTCGGTTTAAGCTGCAGTTTAGATAAGAAGTGGCTTGTCTTAGCTGCTTGTCTTTACTGGTACACTTAAGGTGGTGTATTGATGAATCACAATGAGATGTGTTCTACTAACTGACCTTAGTGGAGAACCAAGATCTCGGTGACTTAGCTGGTCTTAAGCTTGGTAAGACTTCAGCTGAGCGCATTTGGCTCACTTTGACTACTATGGTGAACGTCATCGCGACCGGATCTACGTATCTTGGGTGTTAGTAGTTATTTGTGGCTCGGGCTGGTTGTCTGTATCTTGCAACCGTATCCTAGTAAAATGGGTTTATAATATCATCTGAGGAACTCGAAATGATTAGCACACTAAACCCGACCGGTTGATTAAGCTCATGTGTGTTAATAAAGTCGAGTGGTACTACTCGGACATATAAGATGTTAATTAATTTAAGCTGTCAGTGAGCTTAATTATTTAACGGATATTTCTATCTTAAATACGGAGATTGATTAAGTCTAAAATACAAGCCCTTGCTCAATTTGTGATAAAGGGGTAAGTCAGCACGGATTCTCTAGTGGGATGAATCTGTGTTTATTAATTAATTTTGTTCTGGGTTGAGCATAGATAATTAATTAATTTGAGGCTCTGCTTTATTTCTTGTATTAGATCATGATCTGGCCCAATTAATTGCCTAGTTTTTTATTGTCTCTCATAAATCATTATTAATAGATTAATGTAATTTTTAAATTATTTAATAATGTTATTTATCTGGAATTAATTGGTTGGGCCAATTAATTGATAAATATTAGTAGCCCAGTGGATTAATTAATTATATATCATGGGCTAATTATATGGAAGCCCATTAGGAACATAATTAAATTAATGGGCTACAAATATTAATATTATATTGGCTTTTGAAGCCTGTATATATTAGTATTTTCTTCATAAATAGTAGACACACACACATAATTATTCACGCATGGCGTGAGTTTATGGGAAGACAATAATCTTATTTTCTTCAGTTCTCTGACCACCCAGAGGAAGAAAAAAGGCTGGGACACAGATCAGAAGATCTGACACACGAGCAACAATCAGAGCTGCAACAACATACGAAGGAGGAAGGTATCGTTCCTAACCTCTATTTTCTTTCAATAAGATATAAACAGTTATCACAGTTGAGACAACTTAAGGATATGTTGTCGGTTAAGGTGCAGTTTAGATAAGAAGTGGTTTGTCTTGGCTGATTGTCTATACTAGTACACTTAAGGTTGTTCATTGTCGGATCATAGTGAGATGTGTTCTCCTAACTGATCTTAGTGGAGAACTTAGATCTCGGTGACTTAGCTAAATTCAAGCTTGATAAGATTTCGGCTGAGTGCATTTAGTTATCTATCACTTTGACTTACTATGGTGAATGTCATCGCGACTGGATCTACGTATCTTGGGTGATAGTAGTTATTTGTAGCTCAGGTTGAATATTTGTATCTTGCATCCGTATCCCTATTAAATGGATTGATAATATCCCTTGAGGAACTCGTAAGGATTAGCACACTAAACCAGGCCGTTTGATTAAGTTCAGGTGCATTAATAAGGTCGAGTGATACTACTTAGTAATATAATAAGATATTAACTAATTTAAGATGTCAGTGAGCTTAATTAGTTAACGGATATTTGTTTTTTAAATACGAAGATCAATTAAGTCTAAAATACATGCACATGCTCAAGTTGGGATAAAAGGGTAAGTTAGCATGGATTCTCTAGTGGAATGAATCTGTGTTTATTAATTAATTCTGCTCTTGGTTGAGCATAGATAACTAATTAATTTGGTGCCCGATTTTATTTCCTGTATTGAATCCCTGATCTGGCTCAATTAGCTGCCTAGTATTTATTCTGCTCTATTTAAAATTATTATTAATAGATGAATGTATTTCTATATTATTGTAAAAATTATTTATCTGAAATTAATTGGTTGTGCCAATTATTTGATAAATAAGTGGCACAGTTATTATTAATTATATTATGGGTTGAATATTACTCCCTTCGTCCCGCTATAAGTGGCAACGTCCCAAATTAGTAAAAAGTTACCATCATCTTTCCTACTTTAACATCTTATATCTCCACTTTATCCTCTACTCTCATTATTATACTCATTTCTCTCTTCTACTTTATTATTTACTATCATTATCTCATTTATCTTCTCTCTCATTATCACACTCATCACTCTCTCCTATTTTATTATCTATTCCTCTTTCATACTCTATCACATATTATATTAATTCCCGTGCCGAAGAGAAAGGCGCCACTAATAAATGGGACGGAGGAAGTAATTTATTAGAAACACATTAGCAATAAAATTATTAATAAGCCACAATTATAATATAATATTTTTATATGTTATATTATAAGTAGAAAAACACGTTCAGAAATCATTATTATTCACGTTATTCTTCACATTGAGAATGTGTTTTTCACGAGAGAGAATCTTTTTCTTTCAGTTTTATGTCCACACGGAAGAGAGAAAGGCACGGGACATGGATCAGATGGTCTGAAACGGGAGTGGTAATCAAAGCAGCGACAACATACGCGGAGGAAAGTTACAATTTCTTCCTCGTATTCTATCACATGAAATGAGATACTAGTCTCGTACAAAGCATCGCGTACATGAGGCTACCGACAGCGGAAGAATATAGTACTAGCCTCATACTTTCTATCTTTTCAAGCGTTTTAGGGCACTAATTCTTAGATATAAAATGTCATGTCTGAAAGGTACTAAACATTTCTTGCCATCTTGCATGCTAAAACGAGCAATGACAAAATCAAAGAAGCAGCATATTGAGAAGGAAAGTAACTATCATAATTTTTTGTCTCAAAATGTTTTGTTTTTTTTCCAGCGCGCAACGGCATGCAGGTTGAATTTTCAAGTTAAGGCGATTTATTGCTGAAGCGAGAAGCGGCATTTCGGCATCCCTGCGAAACCAACGAAGAAGAAGAAGAAGAAGAAGAAGAAGAAGAAGAAGAAGAAGAAGAAGAAGAAGAAGAAGAAGAAGAAGAAGAAGAAGAAGAAGAAAATGCGACGGGGAATTTAATTTCCTTTTAGTTAATAGCTACAGATCCACCTCTTCTCTCTCTCTCTCTGTCTAGAACAAAATTTATTATCTCTTTTGTGAAATACGAATACATCTTAGATATTAAACTAATGCATATACTCTGATGTTATTACATGCTTAATGCTTAAAATATGCTTGAAAAATAGGTCATTTCTTATATTTTTGGAAACAAGAAACAAAATCCGCTCGTAGTGTTGTGAACTGCTTCCATAGATCGGAATGTGACACTCTCTTTTAAGACAATTGACACTTTGTTTATTACGATTGACACTTTGAATAACATTTCTGGTTATTATTTTAATCATATTTTGTTTGCTAAATCACTGAACGGTAGTTTCGTGTGTTTATTGTATTAAAGTGACAAGTTCATTAATTATAATTGACACTTTAAGATTAAAAAAAACAATTTTATTAGTTGCAATTGACACAGTATGAGTATGTAACACTCTCTTTCAAGACAATTGACACTTTTGGTTGTTCTGTTTGACACTTTTGGTTGTTCTGTTTGACACTTTTAGTAACATTTTGTGGTTATTAAGCTTCATATTTTATTGTGTGATTATTGAATTAAAGTGACACATTTCTTAATTCTAATTCACACTTTACTTCAGTAGAATCAACACATTTGTTCACTACAATTGACACTTATTTTCAAAATAAATGACACTTTTTTCGAAGACAAATCGCATTTTTTTCAAAAATAGTCAATAAATGATACAAATGACACTTTATCCAAATACAAATAAAACTTTTGTTCTGAAACAAATAATCCTCTACAAATTGCAATTTTCTTCAACATAAATGACACTATTGTTCCTTGCATAAATGAAGCAAATGATCCTCTACTAAATGGCCGCAATTAAGTCCGCGCGGATACTGTTGCGTGCAACAGTTGCGCACTATTCTTTTTGTTCTCTAAATCATTCTTTCATTAATTGGTGTTGAAATGTTTAATATAATGCCAAATACATTCAAATACTTGAAACGTAAACTACATAGTAATTGGCAAACAAACAGCCTATTAATATCTTGCAGTAAAAAAAGGTAGTAAAATTAAAACATCGCAGCAGCAAGAAGTGGCTACAAGATCAATAAGATAAAAAATAACTGATCATTTACTTCAATTCTGTTGCTCGCTTTGTTACTTTAAAACAAAAAATAATAATAATAATAATAATAACAATAACAATAATAATAATAATCCGAATACATTGCTGAAATCATAATTCCCACATAAACAAATTATGGTCTTCTTGCTGGCTGGAATTCTTCACACTTTAATTTGTCGTTGGTATGATGATCAGTCCGCTGGCCAGACTGCGAACTACACAAGCAAATATTTCACTCAATTAACTTGAATATATAAAAAAATAGTATCCAATAAGCATTTGTAATAGTTGAGAGCAGCAGAATCATGAAATCTAAACGAAATTCATGTACCTCAGGCAGAAACGCTGTGATCCTGGCGGTGTTTTAGTATCAAATTACGAAATCTTTTTGTAAATTTTTCAATTTTTGCGGCCATATAGAATTCGTTCATGGAAATAAGAATCCATTCTTCCTCAAACGATCCGACTTGTTTTTCGCCAACTAAGTTCAATTGTTGTTGAACCTCCTTGGGCGGACTAAAGCAGTTATTACAAATACAGTGGAGATAGTTGGTGAGTAATGGACATTTTTGTTGATTAATTTCCACTTTTCTGCTCCTCCTCTTCTTCTGGCGATGACGAACACTCTTAATTGGTTCATAATCCGAATCTGAAGACTCGTAAAATTTCCCCATGTTTACTGTATTGTATGTACCTATTATTATCTGTTCAAATTCTATTGTAATTATGATGCACACAATTAATACGATGGCAAGTGCAATTAATTGCTCTACTAAAATCGGTATAAATCTCATTTTTTAATTTTTTATGCAGCAAAATCTACTTATAAAATACAAGCATTATATTGACGCGAGTCTTCCTAAATTATGTTTGGCTTTGTAATCTATTCATTTTATAACTATTACTGAAATCTTTGTAGTTTCTAACTATTAGTACTATATACTGGCTGTAATGCTCTGAAAAAGGTAACCGTATCCCGGAGAAGAATATAATGGATTGGATACTTATAAATTATATTGATATATAAATATGGGAACATTAATTAATTTACACGAGTCTTCCTAAATTATGTTTGGCTTTGTAATCTATTCATTTTTTAATAAGCAAATTTATTTTTTTATACTACGTAAGAAAATATTTACAAGTTACAACATAAATACAAGTATATACGTGGATAAAACACTCATCAAGTAAATTTAGTGAGAAAAACACGAAAACATGTGTTCTACTATGTGCTATTACCATTACCATTAAAAGGTAAATTATTTGAACATGGCTTTATTTTTATTTCATTACTTATTTTTACAATTATTCTAAAAGTGCAAAAGAGATCGCTAGACGCAACCTTTCAAATTCTTCCTTCATATCATACCATAAGTTAACTGCCGAAAATAATTCTATTTTATATTTTTATTTATCTATTTCATACTCACCATTTTCAATCGTGGCCTTCGATATACTCAATCTTTCAACATTCTCATCTCTATCCGACTCTTCTAATCGCCTCTTCACACCCTACCATCTTTTCGTTCCCCTTTTCAAGCAACTTTTTTGTCTTCCCCTGTTCAATGTAATGCTAATTTCGAAACAGTAGCACAAAGGAATATAACCAGTGCGGTTGTTGCTGAGTACAAGCTGCTATTACAACGAAATCGATAAGTCGGAAAATAAAAATAAAAGAGAACTAGAAATGTAAGCTTCGTCAAGTCGAGAATGGCCTCTATCGCAAGGCGAACTACGCCCCGGTAGTGCTCTCGATTTTGGCGAATCGTCCCCAAAGATAAAATGACGTTCGTCTCGAAGATTGCAAAACCGCAAGATCGTCGAGCTCCGGCGAACTGGACAAAGGAGAGGGCAAAAACTGCTGGACAACTAGAGCTCACAAAATGCAGAAGAGAAGAGAATGCTTGATGTTATGGTATGTTGAAATGCCATGCAAAATAGTCTATTTATAGGCTGTTCCACCCAGGTGAATAATGTTGGAAATAAAGACTACCAATTATGGCAGGTAGTGGGGAAGGAAAGTGGAGAGCTGGAGACTTCCCAACAGTCTCATTCCAGAAACTTCCAAAAAGAGACAATCTGGTGCAGGAGGAACACTGCATCACGAGCTGGATCAGATCACAAATACGAACTAGGTCAAAGCCCACAAGTAGCCCACCAAGCCCAATGTCAAAGCCCATCTGCCAAGGCCCAACAGACAAACTCACGGACTACACAAAGGACCAATTGTTAAGTTCAAGTCCAAGTCGAAGGCCACGGATACGGAACCGGAGTCGGAGCCGGAGCCGGGGCTGGGCATGGGCGAGGGCGCGCCGCGCCGCGTGTGAGGCGGTCGGCGAAAAGGCTCGCGCGCATGAGCATGTGTGGCCCAAGCCCACCACATGTCACTTTGTTATCTCCTTCAAGGTGGTAGAGACTTAAATACCACAACAAACTTTACACATTAATCAATTTGGAACATTTGTTAATATAATAAATCTCCAAAACCCGAATAAGGTAAGTTTCTCCACTTTAGGTAACATATTAGTTTTATCCCCCAAACTTCGAGTCACTATTTCTCACTCACCGAAAATCAAAATTGAGAAATTAAGCACAGTACAATTATCTACTCGAAACATAGATCGATGTCATATTTCTTAATTTGCAAATTGGATATACATCGAGGCTCGAAAAGGCGATCAAAAGAGCTGAATTTTGTCCAAGTCAAAGTAGCATTAAATGCTCACTTAATTTCCATAATACAAAATATATATATAAATGTATTTTATATTGATTTATTTTTCCAACAATCCCCACATGAGTGGAAATAGTCAAATGCATGCATGCAGACACACGACTCTGTCCTCAAGAGACAATAAAGCATCAAGGTAGGCAGGGGCGGATCCAGGATTTTTGGTTAGGGGGGACGAAATTTAGTGGTGTATGATACTTCCGGGGGTTCGGGTTCGGGGGCGGAGCCCCCTAGAAAAAAAATTTAGGACATTTTTATACGTAAGTCTAATTATACTTACTCTTTTTGTCTTATTTAAACTATTATATTCTTCTTCCATAAATAACTGCTATATTCTTCATATTTATTCGAAAAATATCGTACACAATCTTATTTTGTCAGTCTAAATTTAGTTGGAGAAAATTATGAAGACTAACAATATCTAACTTAGGAGTTAATTAAGTATTTAAATGATAGTTTATTTACACTTGCTAATTTTAGATCAATCAAGTAATTAAAAAAAATGAAACATAATATATTAATTGCATAAAGTTATATATGTAACTCTATTAAAATAGATGTATAGAACTCTAAATTAAACATTGCCACTAAAATAAGTTACACTTAATATACTTTTTTTAATATTTTTAGAAGTTCGTAGTCACATTAACACTAATTCTTCATTGTTACTTTAGTTTAGGATAATAAATTTAAAAATTTCGGGGGGGCGAATTCGAAAAATTACGTGGGACAAACATATAAATTACTCGAAATAAACGAAAATTCGTAATAATGCACGAAAATTCGGGGGGGCGGTCGCACCCACCCGCCCCCCCTTGGATCCGCCCATGAAGGTAGGTGGCTTGTGACATTGAACCTTCCTTAGTCAGTGCTATCGAGCATACCGGCGGACTAGTGGACACGTGGTCTTGAACTATTCCTCCATGGTGTGTACTTAGACAATAGCATCAATGCTATAAAATCTCAACCTCGTATGTTCTCACGTTTGTGTCCTTTACAGGCTATGGACAACCTCTTTAGATTCATAAGTGTTGTCAATCAATTAATCAAATGTTTGTTTTGCTTAACTACAACTCAATAATTCATATTTTACAGGATAATTGTTGCAGTCATTACAATTCTTGAAAAAATTGGCTATGTATTTGTATCATGGTATTGGCTATGTATTTGTATTATGGTAATCTAATTTGTGTTCCTACAAGCATATATATATAAAATCTATAAAAAGCAACATTTATTTATTATATATTTGTATGCATGCGCACGAAGACGCAACCTAGGTTGTTAGAATATGTTTTCTTACACATTGTCTTTCTTTTTTTTTTTTTTTTTTGATACGTGGAACCCGCAGCCGCTACTTTTGGTGCGCACTGGGTAAATCCCGTTCCTTGTGCAGTAGCCTGCAAACCACACAGGAGAGTTCAACCACCCTAGGCTAACCATATGTAACAGGCTCCACAAAGTTGCTTCCAGTGGGATTTGGACCCAGGACCTATCGGTCCCGGGCCACCCACCTTCACCAACTTTGTCATCCCAAGGGGACTACACATTGTCTTTCGTGTTTGCAGGTTCTGGAGAAGTTACAAGGTTTTGGTAAATCAAAGAGAGATAGAGGACTTAGTTGCCTATTGTAAGCTTAGAAGGTCAAGTAGTAGAATGAAGATGAAAAAGAAAAAGATGTGACATAGCAGGGCAAATGTTCTGGTATTACATTGCATACCCTTTAATTGAGATGTTTCTATATCAAAAACTCTGTTTTTTATCTTGCAATTCGTAGTTCAAGTTTTCTATTTTTTTGCTTGTTTTGTTCAGCAATAGTGGACGAAATGGACAGGAAGGGAAATTTTCTTTGATTAATGAGGCACGCTCCATGTTAATAGATGTATCATTTTCCTACACTGATGAAGCGCGGAATACGATTCCGAGCAATTGATCCAATTGTAACATATTAAAGAAGAAGATAAAAACCCTAAAATGAAAGAGAGCCACTATTGAGTTCTCAATGCTTAATAAAACATAATGTGCTCTAGATCTCTACAAGTCTTCCTTAAATACTAAGCCCATTATATTAAAAGGTCCATTATTACTATTATGTTGGCCCAATTTTAAATCTAAAGAATTGGGAGGGGTAGCATGGATCTAGGGAAAGTTGTCCTACATCATACACTTTTATCGTTCGTTATTTCACCTTGTGGTCAATAAAAAGAATTACACTCACTCATTATTCTGAAGAGTCAAATTCACCATATCCACAACTTAGTTGAAGATATATTTCGTTAAGAAAAATTAATATTGCTTTTGTAGGTTATAGGATTCGAACCCCTTTGAAGTACCTCCAAACTAGGGGTGGCAATTTTGTGGGTCGGGGCCGGGTATCATTGGATCCGGATCCGCCCCGCGCCTTAAAAAATGGACCCGGACCCGCCCGCACGGGTCCGGAATTTAGGACCCGGCCCCAGACCCGTGCAGGGCGGGTAGACCCGCCCCGGACCCGTGCGGACCCGCAAATACTTTAAGAATTAATAAATTTAAAATTATGTTTGTACAAGAATTCGAACCCCGATCATCCGAAAATTTACAAGCATTCTTAACCACTAGACCAACAATTTATTTGTTAAATTTAGATAACCATAAAATATACTCCCTCCGTCCCATTATTTATGTCTCGTTGGGATTGGGCACGATAATTAAGATAGTGGAGGTAAATGTGTAAAGTTGTGGTGTAAAAGTATAAAGGGGTGGGGTCCACTTGCTTAGATTGATTGTGGTCCACTCATTTATTTCCTTATTTGGTATGGGACATAAATAATGGGACAACCAAAAAAGGCAAGTGGGACATTAATAATGGGATGGAGGGAGTATATAATTTTAAAGTGTTATTTTATTAATTTTAATTTAAAACATAAATAAAAATGTAGTAACTTTAATTAAATATAATGATTGTAGTAAGCATGACTGATATTTCATTTGAAAAATAAAAATAAAACACAAAAACAAAATCATCTTTCAAATATATTTTGTTGCTTTTATTCATCATATTTTTTTAATTTTTTTCGAATATACTTTCATATGTTATGATTCTTATTAAAGTATGAATTTCTTATGTATATGTTATGATTCTTATGAACTTATGAATGAAAAATTCATGAATAATAAGAGTATACTTTTTCATTTGTTATAAAAAATTATTGTAAATTTGTAATTTTTCATTAGTCATAAAGAATTTTAAATTGTGAATTTATAATTTTTCATTAGTTCATGAATACTTATTTTTAATATAGATAATGTTAATCTCGATTAGAAATTACAAATTTGAATATAATATAGGCAAATTGGCACAGATGGTCCCCAATGTTTGCTACTTTGGATGAATTGGTCCCTAATCTTTTTTTTTAGTTTATTGATCCTCAATGTTTGTTAATTTGGATAAATTGGTCCTTCTGTTAAATTTTAACTTAATTAAGTGTTAATCATAGGGGTATTTATGGAATAAAAGTTTGAGGGACCAATTCATCCAATTTTTAAATTAAACTTTTTTTTTAAAATTCTGATCTTTTTCAGAAAATAAATTAATTTTTCAAATAATGTTTTTAAAAAAATTTATTTTTTTCAACTAATTTTTTTTCGTTTTTTTCAAAAAAAAAAATTTGGTAAATGAAAAAAATTAATTAATAATAATTTTAGGGACCAATTCATCTAAATAATTTTTTGAATTAACTTTTTTTCAATTTTTTTTATTTAAATAAAAATTAAGTAAATTTAGATTAACTAATAATTTTACGTTTGACGGTGAATGAGGAGAGCGGGTCAACACAACAGTTGGGGAATGTGTTATATTCTTCGAGGAGAGGAGCAGTTGGACGACTTTGAGGTGGGAGGCTCCTCTCTCACGACATCTTCGATCTCGAAGAACACGAAGAACATAATACCTTCCCCAACTGTTGTGTCGACCCGCTCCCCTCCTCCCCGTGAGACGCAAAATTATTACTTAATCTAGATTTACATAAGTTTTTGTTTAAATAAATTATTTATAAAAAAATTATTTTTCGAAAAATATTATAATTTTAAAAAATATCTTTAAAAAAAGAAAAAAAATTAGTTGAAAAAAATTATTTTTCGAAAAATATTCTAATTTTAAAAAATATCTTTGAAAAAAAACGAAAAAAATTTGTTGAAAAAAATTAATTTTAAAAAAAATTATTTGAAAATTAATTTATTTCTGAAAAAGATCATAATTCTAAAAAAAAAGTTTTAAAAAAATCAAGTTTAATTTAAAAATTGGATGAATTGGTCCCTGAAACTTTTATTCCATAAATACCCCTATGATTAACACTTAATTAACTTAAAATTTAACAGAAAGACCAATTTATCCAAATTAGCAAACATTGAGGACCAATAAACTAAAAAAAATATTAGGGACCAATTCATCCAAATTAGCAAACATTGGGGACCATTTATGCCAATTTACCTATAATATATTGAAATCTAGAAAGTTAATATTTATTTTATTTTCGTTAGATGTATTTTCACTTGTTATAAAAAGTTTTCAATTGTAATTGTTCATTAATCATAATTGTGTTTATACATATAATCCATTTCAATTAAAGAATAGAAAATTAGAAATGAAAAATAGTTTTAAATTTAAATTTTGGAAATGAAAATGTTATCATTTTCGAAATACATGCTCGTAATTACAATTTGAATATAGTATATTGAAATCTAGAAAATTAATATTTATATTTTATAAGCTAATTTTTTGTTAGATTTATTAATTTTTTTTATTTTAGTATATAATATTATTATATATAACATGTAAAATATTAACAAATGTGAACAATAGCTCAAACGGCATAAGTGCATGTAAAGAAATTATTGATGCGGGTTCGAATCTCACAAATAACACTTTTACACTTATAAATTCTAATTTGTTTCGGGGTGGGTCTATACGGGGCAGGGCAAGTCCGCGACAGAAATCGGAACCGCCCCGGACCCGATACGGGTCGGATCTGGAACCGCCCCACACTCGTACGGGGCAGGTATTACCCGCCCCATTGCGTGCGGGTCCAGGTCGGGTCCGACGGGTCCGGGTCCTTTTGTCATCCCTACTCCAAACAGATTTCTAAGGAAGATTGTTTCGGGGCGGGTCTATACGATGCGGGGTGGGTCCGCGGCAGAAACCGGAACCGCCCCGGACACGATACAGGTCGGATCCAGAACCGCCCACACTCGTACGGGGTGGGTCCAAGTCGGGTCCGACGAGTCCGGGTCCTTTTGGTATCTATGACCGTCGGATTGCGCGTTTACCAGTTTGAAATGGCACAGTAAGAAGCGCTATAACGCGTCCCGCATATGCCTCGCGTTCGTCAGCGAATCTACCTCACCAAAAGCTGGATATCCTCGGTTTGACCGATAGAAGTTGTTACATCTGTGAGTTAGCTTCGCGTTGCTATCAAAACGGGGTCAATCCGGTGACTAACGAGGGAGATATGACCAAAATCGAGAAACCACGCAAGTTGGGCCCGACGTCCTTACGCCTCTCCGGTAGGCGTCTGCATTTTACACCATATCTCCCTCGTTTCTCATCCATTTGACCCCGTTTTTGCATCCTCACAAATCTAACTCAGAGGCTACGAATACAGGTCGGCTGTGATCGTCGGATTGCGCGTTTACCAGTTCGAAACGGCACAACAAGAAGCACTATAACGCATCCCACATATGCCTCGCGTTCGCAATCAAATCTACCTCACCAAAAGCTGTATATCCTCGGTTTGACCGATAGAAGTTGTTACATCTGCGAGTTAGCTTCGCGTTTCCATCAAAACGGGGTCAATCCGATGACTAACAAGGGAGATATGACCAAAATCGGGAAACCGCGCAAGTTGGGCCCGACGTCCTTACGCCTTTCCGATAGGTGTCTGCATTTTGCACCATATCTCCCTCGTTTATCATCCATTTGACACCGTTTTTGCATCCTCGCGAAGCTAACTCAGAGGGCTACGACTACATACTGGCTGTGGCCGTCGGATTGCGCGTTTACCAGTTCGAAACGGTACAGTAAGAAGTGCTATAACGCGTCAAGCAGATACCTCGCAGTCATCATCAAATCTACCTCACCAAAAGCTCGATATCCTCGGTTTCACCGATAGAAGTTGTTACATCTACGAGTTAGCTTCGTGTTTCCATCAGAAGGGGGTCAATCCGATGGCTAACGAGTGAGATATGATGAAAATCGGGAAACCGCCCAAGTTGGGCCCGACGTCCTTACGCCTTTCCGGTAGGCGTCTGCATTTTGCACCATATCTCCCTCGTATCTCATCCATTTGACCCCATTTTTGCATCTTCGCAAATCTAACTCAGAGGGCTACGACTACAGGCTGGCTGTGATCGTCGGATTGCGTGTTTACTAGTTCGAAACTGCACAGCAAGAAGCACTATAACGCGTCCCACATATGTCTCGCATTCGGCATCGAATCTACCTCACCAAAAGCTGGATATCCTCGATTTGACCGATAGAAGTTGTTACATCTACGAGTTAGTTTCACGTTGCCATCAAAACGGGATCAATTCGATTACTAACGAGGGAGATATGACCAAAATTGGGAAACCACGCAAGTTGGGCCCGAAAACCTTACTCCTTTCCGGTAGGTGTCTGCATTTTACACCATATCTCCCTCGTTTCTCATCCATTTGACCCCGTTTTTGCATCCTCGCGAAGCTAACTCAGAGGGCTATGACTACAAACTGGATGTGATCGTCGGATTGCATGTTTACTAGTTCGAGATGGCACACCAAGAAGCACTATAATGCATCCCACAAATACCTCGCGTTCGTCATCGAATCTACCTCACCAAAAGCTGGATATCCTCGATTTCACTAATAGATGTGGTTACATCTGCGAGTTAGCTTCGCGTTTCCATCTAAATGGGGTCAATCTGATGACTAACGAAGGAGATATGACGAAAATTGGGAAATCGTGCAAGTTGGACCCGAAAACCTTACTTCTTTCCGGTAGGCGTCTGCATTTTGCACCATATCTCCCTCGTTTCTCATCCATTTGACCCTATTTTTGCATCCTCGCGAAGCTAACTCAGAGGACTACGACTACAGGCTGGTTGTGATCGTCGGGTTGCACGTATACCAGTTTGAAACGATACAGCAAGAAGCACTATAATGCGTCCCACAGATGCCTCGCGTTCGCCATCAAATCTACCTTACCAAAACCTGGATATCATCGGTTTCACTGATATAAGTTATTACATCTGAGAGTTAGCTTCGTGTTGCCATCAAAATGGGGTCAATCCGATGACTAACGAGGGAGATATGATGAAAATCATGAAACCGCGCAAGTTGGGCCCGAAAACCTTACTCCTTTCCGGTAGGTGTCTGCATTTTACACCATATCTCCCTCGTTTCTCATCCATTTTACCCCATTTTTACATCCTCGCGAAGCTAACTCAGAGGGCTATGACTACAGGTTGATTATGCCCCTCATATCACGAGTCTACCGGTTCAAATCAACTTAGCTAGACGGCCAAGAACACGTCCCACCGATGCCTACATTCGTGGTCGTATCGATTGGACCAAGAATCCTAATACCTTGGTTTTGCTCATAGAAGTTGTTACTCCTATTCGATGTGTAACGAGGGAGATATGACCAAAATCGGGAAACATATCTGCATTTTTCACCATATCTACCTTGTTACTCATCCATATGACCCCATTTTTACGGCGTTGCGAACCTAACTCAGAGGGCTACAACTGTAGTTGATTGTTTCTGTCAGATCATGAGTTTACCAGTTCAAAACAACTTAGTTAGACGGCCACGAACGCATCCCGCCAGTGCCTAACATTCATTATCGTATCGATTGGACCAAAAGTCTGAATACCTCAGTTTTACTGATAGAAGTTGTTACGCCTACGAATCAGCTTCACAACGCCATGAGAACGGGGTCCATCCGGTGAGTAAGTAGGGAGATATGACCAAAATTGGAAAATTGCGCAAGTTGTGACCGACGTCCTTAGGCATTTCCAGTATATGTCTGCATTTTGAACCATATCTCCCTTGTTACTCATCCATATGACCCCTTTTTTGCGGCATTGTGAAGCTAACTCAGAGGACTACGACTATGTTGATTGTGTCTATCAGTCGCGAGTTTACTGATTGGAAACAACCTAGCTAGATGGCCCCGAACACATTCCGATGATGCTTGACATTCCTTACCATATCGATTGGACCAAAAGTCCGAATACCTCGGTTTTGCATATAGAAGTTGTTACGCATACGATTTAGCTTCACAACGCCACGAGCATGGGGTCCATCCGATGAGGAAAGAAGGAGATATGACCAAAATTGGGAAACCGCGCAAGTTGTGACCGACGCCTTTATGCTTTTCCGGTACATGTTTGCATTTTGCACTATATCTCCCTCGTTACTCATCCATATGACCCCCTTTTTGCAGTTTTGCGAAGCTATGGCACAGGTATACAACTAAAGGTTGATTGTTTCCATCAGATCGCGAGTTTACCGATTCTAAACAACCTAGCTAGATGGCCACGGCTGCATCCCGTCGATACCTGATATTCCTTACCGCATTGATTGGACTAAAAGGTTGAATACCTCAGTTTAATAGACAGAAGTTGTTACGTCTACAAGTTAGCTTCATAACGCCATGAGAATGGAGTCTATCCGATGAGTAACGGGGGAGATATGACAAAAATCGGGAAACCGCGCAAATTGTGGCCGACGTCCTTATGCCTTCTCGGTACATGTCTGCATTTCAGCCCATACCCCCGTTACTCATCCATATGACCCCTTTTTGTGAAGTTGTGAAGCTAACTTTTAGGGCACGACTATAGGTTGATTGTGTCCATCAGATCGCGAGTTTACCGGTTCAAAACAACTTAGCTAGACGGCCACAAACGCATCCCATCGGTGCCTGACATTCCTTGCCATATTGATTGGGCCAAAAGTCCGAATAACTCAGTTTAATTGCAAGAAGTTATTACGCCTATGAGTTAGCTTCATAACGCCACAAGAACGTGGTCCATCCGATAAGTAACGGGGGAAATATGACCAAAATCGAAAACCGTGCAAGTTGTGACTAACATCCTTACGCCTTGTCGGTACATGTCTACCCTCGTTGCTCTTGATTTACCTCTTGCTCTTCCATCTAGCTCGTCCCTCTTTTTCTCTCCCTCTTGCTCATCCCTCTTACTTTCCCTCTTACTTATCCACTTGCTCATACCTCTTGCTTTCTATCTTGCTCTTCCCTCTTGCTTTCCGTCTTGCGCTCTCCCTCTTGTTCTCCCTATTTCTCTTCCCTCTTGCATTTCCCTTTTGCTCTTCCCTCCCTCTTGCTTTACCTCTTGCTCTTCCGTCTTGATTTCCCTCTTGCTCTTCCATCTGGCCCGTCCCTCTTTTTGTCTCCTCTTTCTCTTCCCTCTTGATTTCCCTCTTGCTCTCTCCCTCTTGTTTTCCTCCCTCTTGCTCTTCCCTCTTGCTTTCCGTCGTGCTCGTCCACTCTTCCATCTTGGTCATCCCTTTTTCACTCCCTCTTGCTCCTCCCTCTTGATTTCCCTCTTGCTCTTCCATCTAGCTCGTCCCTCTTTTTCTCTCTAGCTTGCTTTCCCTCTTGCTCGTCCCTCTTGTTCTTCCCACTTGCTCTTTCCTCTTGCTTTCCCTCTTGCTTTTCTTCTTGTTCTTCCCTCTTGCTCTTCCCTCTTGCTCTTCTCTCTTTCTCTCCTCTCTTGCTTTCCCTCTTGCTCTCTCCCTCTTGTTCTCCCTCTTGCTCTTCCCTCTTGCTTTCACTCGTGCTCATCCCTCTTGCTCTTCCATCTTGCTCATCCTTCTTTTTCACTCCCTCTTGCTCCTCCCTCTTGCTTTGTCTCTTGCTCTTCCATCTAGTTCGTTCTTCTTTTTCTCTCCCTCTTGCTTTCCCTCTTGCGCTTCCCTCTTGCTCGTCTCTCTTGCTCTTCCCTCTTGCTCTCCCTCTTTCTCTTCCCTCTTGCTCTTTCCTCTTGCTTCCCCTTTTGCTCTTCTATGTCTCTCTCCCCTCTTGATTTCCCTCTTTGTCTTCCCTCTTGCTTTACCTCTTTATTCCCTCTTGCTCTTCCCTATTGCTCTTCCCTCTTGCTTTACCTCTTGTTCTACCCTCTTCATATCCCTCTTGTTTTACCTCTTATTATTCCCTCTTTCTCTTCCCTCTTGCTCTCTCCCTCTTGCACTTCCCTCTTCCTCTCCCTCTTCTCTCCCTCTTGCTCTTCCTATTGTTTTCCCTCTTGCTCTTTATCTTGTTCTTCCCTCTTGCTTTCCCTTTTGCTTCTCTCTTTCTCTTCCCTCTTGATTTTCCTCTTTGTCTTCCCTCTTGCTTTACCTCTTGCTCTCCCCTCTTGTTCTTCCCTCTTGCTTTACCTCTTGTTCTTCCTTCTTACTTTTCCCTCTTCCTCTCCCTCTTGCTCTTCGCTCTTCTTATCCCTCTTGTTTTCTCTCTCTTTCTCTTCCCTCTTGCTCTCTCCCTTTTCCTCCCTCTCTTGCTCTCTCCCTCTTGCTCTTCCCTCCTCTCCCTGTTGCTCCTCTCTTGTTTTACCTCTTTTTCTTCCCTATTGCTTTTCCTCTTGCTCTTTTCTCTTGTTTTACCTCTTGCTCTTCCTTTACTTTTTAAAGGAAATGTCTGTCGTGTCCCTACTGTTATTAAACAATTGAATTTATAATAAAATAAAAAAAGTTGAGAAGTTGTTCATACTCTATATTCATTTTTTCTTTATAATTTCGATCTAATATTATAAAATTATACTGATCTTTACAATCCGTTTAATTATATTTTTTAGAAAAATAAAATTAGCATCAACAGACTAGCTAATTAAATTCATAACATTTTTTTACAAAATTTAGGGTTAAGGTTATTTTTGGAATTAAATAAATTTATCGAGAGGTAAATTTGTCCGAAAAATTCAAAAAAGTGTAAACTCGGTTAAGGCAGCTTAAACAACTTTTAAAATTTGTAAAGAAATAAAAAATAACAGCTTAAAGTTAAGTTTCCAAACACCAAAAATACTGTTTTAAGCTATAAATTATGATGTATAAGTTGTTCCAAACATTTTGTAATAAGATAATGTTGATAAAAAAAATTAAAAAGGAATTAGCTTTTGAAGTTTTTCACATTTTTTGTCCTCTTATCCAAGAAATTTTCCATTACATACTAGTTAAATATTTTCCAATTACTGATATAAACCCCCGCTTTTGAACCCTAAATATTGCCGTTCTAGACGCACACTGTCGTGACTGTTCTTACTCATACGTTTTTTTTCAAAATTCTCCTACTAATCGCTGCGAGATGAAGACGCCCCATGATCGCCATCATCGTGGAACTTGAACTCCAAGTGCCAGCGACTGCTGCAATTTCTCAAGTTTTCAGGGATCATCTATTCACACTATCATCTCTGAAGTATTAAGGTAGAGTTTTTTGTTCCCTATTTTGCATTTTTCGCATTAAAAAAAAAAATATAATTATACTGTTGTGTCCTTAAATCAGTTTAGGGTGAAATGAGACTGATTCGCAGTGTCTATCGACCTACTAATGTCGGTTTGTCTCATCGGTTTGAACGATGCCAAGATACCAAAATTTCAAGTGCTCGTCTGCATCCGGGTAAAATGTGATTTAATAGTTTTAAATGATAAATTGCTCAATGTATTGCTTATGTTTATGGGAAAGTAATTTGTAGAATGTTTTTTTCGTGAGAGATAGATATTATGGTTTTTATACTTTTGCAGCCCTGCTAGGTTAAGTGATTATACACTTGTTTCTGATACACATTGAAATGATCTGTTTTGGAACTTCACTAGTTCATTTTAGTTTTTTTTGCAGCCCTACTAGGTTAAGTGATTTCACACTTGTTTATGATATATATTGAAATGGTCTGTAAGTTATTCTTTTGGTTATATTCTAGCTCATGTAATTTGCAGAATGTTTTTTCGTGAGAGATAGATATTATGATCTGGTATGGTATCCTAAATTTTTGGAACTTCACTAGTTCATTTTCTTACTTTTGCCGCCCTACTAGGTTAAGTATTTTACACTTGTTTATGATACATATTGAAATGGTCTGTAAGTTAATCTTTTGATTTATATTCTAGATCATGTACTACAAATAACCTTATAAAGTATTTACTTTTTCACAGTTCAGATTTACTGACGTTTGATGCATATCGTTGGCAGTGTCAAATGAGACATCAAATCTTGTCTATGGATTAAATATACTGGGAATTGATCGCTTATATGCTGCTTCTGCCTCTTCTGGTACGCTGGAAGACAGAAAGCCACAGAGAAGGCCATCAAAGAATGAACGAAAAACTATGGTGGAAAACTATGTTAACAGGTATGTATCAGCAACTTTCCTTACTTTCCGGTCGATAACTTGATTGCTTATTTTAATAGCAATATCTAAGCTATTTTAAACGGATGTGAGTAATGTATGGTACTGATATCTATTTCCTTTCTTCTTTTGGTATCGATTGGTCATGATATGATCATATGAAAGGTAAAACTTGATTTATGTTTCAAGTTGTATTTTCTTCTTAATTTTGAGTATTTATAGGATACAGACAAAGATTTCAAAATTGTAAAGAACATTCAAATACAAATGAGCACCATAAACAAAAGAGTTCCACTAGGTTTTTCTCCTGCCCAACGCTCCAAATTATCTAGAATAGAAGTAATTAAAAAGTATTTAGTGGGATCATCCCTGATTCCATTCTGAAGTTCGTTAGGGAAAACTACTAGGTATCCCGAGAACGAACTGCTTCATCACATGTGAGGAAACACATTCACCTCAAAACCGACTTCTGTGTACACTAATCCTTATGCTCACATAGCACAGGACCCGATCGATTTAATTATTTTTTTTGCAAAGCCAATACTGAACTGGTAGGAGCACTTATCCAATAGAGAGTAAAAACATTTAACATGGATATTCATAACTCTTCATAATACTTTTCTCAAAATAAAACACACTTGATCTGTGGAAAATATCTTAGTATCAATTCTGGGCTTTGTTCGGTTCTCATGTATCCTTGTCTCTGAAGGACCTCTACTTCACCTTCGTTGACTATGTCAACTAATGAAAGAAAAGCTTGAGGAATTGAAGTCATGCTTGTTCTTAAACAACACAAGCTTTGGATATGAATAAATGGACTTAATTTAGATACGTATATGGGTCGAGAAAGAGATAAAATTGATTTGATGATAAGGAAGCGAGAAGCTTGGATGGAAATGGCGTTGGGTCTATTGATATTTATAGAACTTGAGGTGATGAATCACCAAGGCTACAAATAGCTTTGCCTACGGAGACCTTCAAGCTTTGATTTACTCATTCCACCTCATGCTTAGTAGACATACGTGGTGAAATGAAGTTTAAGGGTATGATAGCCTACTCATCATTCCTTATCTAAATCAGTACATTTAGGAAGTATCATAATATATATATATATATATATATATATATATATATATATATATATATATATATATAGCCAAGGACACATGGAAGAAAATGGAAAATGTTTACTCATAACCAACCATGCAAATAAAGCCACCTTTTAACATATTAACTAATTATTTATTCATAATGAAGTACATAAAGAATGTTGTCACATGAGTACTAATTATTATGAAATCCTATTTCATGAGACGTGAGGTTTGGGGAAATGTTCCACTTAATCACCTTCACGAAAAATTAACCATATACTCATGTTTAAGCACCATTGATATATCCATTCTAATCTATAAAATCCAGACTTTTGCTGGAATTGGAAAAGGAATTTTACTAAGGTGCAAATCATATGACTTTAGACCTTAAAAGGAGGTCAAAATTTCTGAAATATTTCGATAGGCTCATCTAAGTTAAATTAACTATCTAGAATAATCGGGGTATTACATGGCCAGTCTTTGTTTTTTGAGAAATTATTTCATAGTTAGAAAACTGTTTGAGAATGTAACATACTGTTTCCAACTTTGTAGTCCAGTTATTGTTACAAATTCCTTTTCGTAATGTGATTTCGCAGTTTAATATCCTCGAAATGAGACAATGTATAAATATTTTTATTTCATATGCCTTTTGCTCAGCATGTTTCCTTGGTTTCTTATTCCTTTGTTGTCGCTGCTTTAAATGATGGGCTTCACCTGCACAGTTTTTTTTCTTTGGGGATGTGGAGGATGTTTTATGAAGAAAATTTTTAGACAATCGAATATTAACCGCTATAACAAAAAAAAAAAGAACCTCATTCTTTACGAGCACATTAGTTGTACTTGTCTTATTGCATATCTGACTCATATTGATAAGTTTATCACAATACATGCAAAACGAGAATATCATGTTACAAACTGGTCAACAGGTACAGGGAAACAAATGACGGGAAGTTCCCATCTGTTTCTGATACTAAGAAAGATGTTGGTGGGAATTACTATGTTGTCAGACAGATCTTACAGGAAATAATCTACAGTTCCAAACAATCATCCATAAATTCTAAGGATACTTCCTTGGAGAAAAGCGCAACAAAAAAGAATGAAATAACATACAATTCAAGTAATTCTGTATACATTAAGGATGTTTACTTGGAGAAAAAAACAATTAAAGATCCTGAGATGGCATGCGATCCTGAAGAACAGTCTGTGTGTACGGAAACTTCCTTGGGGAAGAGTGCCGTAGAAGGGTGTGATATATCCACCAAGTTCGAAGAGGTTCTTGAAACCATGGATCTTGGTGAAAGTACCAGACCAATCTTGAAGGATATTGAGAATTCCAGTTTTATGTTATATCAATCAAAGCGAGGCCAACAATCTTCTGTCTCAGTTGAGGTAACTGATGAAACCCCACCCATCTATTCCCAGTTCCCACCATTATAATGCTGACAGTTTTCGACAAATATGATGTCCTGGTTCTTTTGTATGCATTTTGATGCCCCAGTTTTTAAGATTGATTGATTATATAGCCCAAAGTTTGTCTTCGTTGGGTATATTATATAACGATGTGTTATGCTCTCTGTGTTGTATATATTTGTATATCCATTTCATTTAAGCCTTTTCCCTATTTTTTAGATTACAAATGTTTTAAATTAATATTCCTGTTTTGGCAGACTGATAAACCAAAAGTTGATGAACTTCAAAGCAGCTGGAACCTGGATTATGAGAAGGATGTAAAACAGGAAACACTTGATGGCCATGTGAAATCCAATGCATCAGAACGTGAGGTTGGGCCACGGGAGCCCATGGAAATATCTGGAAGGTAATTATTTTGTTTCTTTATGCAGGCATCTAAACCAGTTTGCTTTTGGCTTCAAATTGGTTAAGGGTGTTTAGGTTGATGATTTCAAATAATGCAAGTGATGTTGGGAGAATTTCAATGCCATCTAATGATGGAAATTAAAAACTGTAGCTGGTTAAAATTATTAAAACAAGTGTATGGATTTGGTGTTAGCCAGCCAACATCCTTGCTTTCAACAGATCATTCTTGAACCCCTGATGCCCACCCCCAGTTAAATAAAGGCAGATGCATTTTAGTTTTGCATTCCTGAACAGTGAAATTATAAATATCTGAACTTGTTGGATATTTTTTATTTTTTGTTAAAAGTATATGTATATATATTCCATACTTGTACCCTACTGCTTATTATCATATGTTCTTTTCTTAAATCATCAATAATTTAGGGGGCTGCAAGGAGTGTCTTCCGCTGATGCAGAATCTAAAAGGAAATCCTCAGTGTGGAATAATTTCAAGTCTTTTGCCAACGGGATTTTGAGCATATGGAAGAGATCTTAACTGAGCGGGGATCTACTAAATCAGAAGTATGGAGTCTGTCGTCTTCTTGAGAAATCAGAAATTACAAGAGACTGAATTTAACATGCAAGTATTGCATTAAATATATAGCAGCAGGTGAATTAATATGTTACAGAAGATGAGTCTTTTTTTTCTTTTTCTTTTTTTGTTACATTCGTTGGGTTGAGATGAAATAAGCAGTGCAAGTATCTCAGAAATAGAATCTTTACCATAGTAAGTATTTTATTTATGTAAATTTGCATTGTAATATGTATTAATAAGAGGATAATTAGGACTGAATGGGCCGCCATGCACGTGTTTGGTAGCAGAGTAACCTCAGCATTACCTTATAAATTCCAAGTCCAAGTCCACTAAGGCGTGATTTCTTCATTATAACCACCACTAAACGGCCACCGGGCAGTTTCTAATTATATATATATTTATAGTTAATTTGTTTGGATATATCCGTATTAATTTGTTGTAAGGACCGATCTATCTATCTATTGGATTTGGATTTGGATTTGGTGGAGAATGGGGGACGTGAGGATAGTGTGTACATGGTGAAGCTGGCGGAGAAGTATGAGGAAATGGTTGAGTTCAATGGAGAAGGTGTCGGCATCTGTGGTGGAGAAGGAGGAGCTGAGCGTGGAGGAGCAGAACCTGCTGTCAGTGGCGTACAAGAATGTGATCGGGCCCGCCGGGCATCGTGGCGGATCATCTCGTCGATAGAGCAGAAGGAGGAGTTGAAGGGAAACGAGGAGCACGTGAGCAGCATCAAGAGCTACCGGTCGAAGATCGAGTCGGAGCTGTGCAGTGTGTGCGACGGCATCCTGAAGATGCTCGACGACCGCCTCATCCCTTCTGCTTCCTCCGGCGACTCCAAGGTGTTCTACCTCAAGATGAAGGGCGACTACCACCGGTATCTGGCTGAGTTCAAGACGGGGGCTGAAAGGAAAGATGCCGCCGAGAGCACCCTCACTGCCTACAAGGCTGCTCAGGACATTGCCAATACCGAACTCGCCCTCACCCACCCTATCCGCCTTGGACTCGCTCTCAACTTCTCTGTCTTCTACTACGAGATTCTCAACTCCCCGGATCGTGCTTGCGGTCTTGCTAAACAGGCCTTCGATGAAGCGATTGCCGAGTTGGATACGTTAGGGGAGGACTCATACAAAGACAGCACCTTGATCATGCAGCTTCTTCGTGACAACCTTACTCTATGGACCTCCGATGTGCAGGAGGAAGGAGGAGGGGCAACTGATGAGATCAAACCTGAACAACAACATCCTACTAATTAATTAATTAATTAAGTCCTTACTTTATTTCATTCTTAATTATTACTATATATATATATATATATGCTGCTAGCTAGCTATTTCTGGTTTCTTACAGCTGAGGAGATCGACGATGGGATGTTATTCTTTAGATCAAAACTGTAGCGCCCCAATTTTCATAACTTAAGTAGGGACGCTACTTCATACTTAACATGTATATTTCAATTCTTTAAAAATATTTTCATGGAAAGGAAACATTGCAAAACTCAGGCTATTTTCATACTCAACGAAGTCTTAAAATAAAAATAACTACGACTACTAGTTCTCTAAAATAAAATGCAAAATTCATGATAAAACTAGCTTAATGCAATAATGAGTTTGATGATAGGGATGAGTACGATTACTCAGTGGGAGATGTACACATTTACCGAAATTATATATCATACCGATAAGACATGAAAAATTAGATCATGAAAGAGATACTCGATCAAACAGACCATAAACTTTTCAAATGGTCTGATTTCGGCCGACGGCCTGATTTTGACCGATTTTTCATAGAGGATCCGATTTCGATCCAAATGTCCGATTTCGAACCTTCATTTCATGTCTGTCATAAACACATGAAATTTCGAGCATAATGTATAATAAAGATAAACAATAACATTCCTCACCTTAACCTTGACTTGAAGAAAATAATGGATATCAATGTTTAAGTCATGCGCGCCGATCCTATACATGAAAATTTATCTTAATGACTCATGCATGTATCTACAATTTCAATAATTTATAAATTAACATAGATCAAAATAATCAAACACATGTATATTATACATAATCTACTTATTAACATGCAACTTTAATGGCTTCACATAATAATAAACTTAAATATATTAAACATAATCTTACTTTTATTGATAATTCAATCGTGCATTGAGTAATTC
The DNA here is from genome assembly GCA_028984105.1 of Lavandula angustifolia. Classification (NCBI taxonomy): domain Eukaryota; kingdom Viridiplantae; phylum Streptophyta; class Magnoliopsida; order Lamiales; family Lamiaceae; genus Lavandula; species Lavandula angustifolia. The sequence continues at coordinate 169,620 of CM054818.1, forward strand.
GGCAATTCATGAAATAAATTAATGAAATGAAACTTATCATAATCAAGAATTCATTTAGTAGTAACATGAAAAATTTTGTTTTTCAATATATATGTACGTTGACAAAAGAATCTGGCACACAAAGAAACAAATTAACAAATAAATAATAAACGTATCCTAAAAATTCTATATTTTAACATGAATGACCTAACATGTATTATATCCCACTAAAATTCAGCATGGTCGAAAACAACATAAAGAAAACATGAAAAACAATTTTCCTATCAAGCTCATGGACATGCTGTCAAAAACAGGCATGTTACGAATAACAATTTTTAATAAATACTTCTCATCATTGAAAAATTCTAAAAACATAATATAGTATACTATACATACCTAGGAAGATTATCCTAAATTTTCACGATGATATGATGACGGAAAAATGTGAAAATAATTTTCGGAACAATTTTCAGTTTTGCTGGTAGAATTTCGAAAATCTCATGTGAAACTACATTATGATCGTATTTATACGCCTAAAATAAATTATCCAAAGACCTTAATTATAAAAGGTATCAAATATATTTTATCTATACTTATCATATAAGAGATTCAATTAGGATATGGATAAATACAATTAGATTTGACATAAATATATATTTCTATCATAAAACATTATTTTTGTATTAAATATATTTTATCTATACTTATCATATATATTTTATCTATACTTATCATATATCACAAATACAATATATATTTCTATCATAAAACATAACTTCTATAATATAAAATATTATAGGTTTAGGAAATCCGACATAAATAAATATTATTTTTGTCTCATGATTTCTATCTCAATAATAGACCATATAATCATAATATGATATAAATAAATACATTGAAAGTTCAAAATAAATTTATATAATAAAAATAATTTAATAACAAATAAAATAAATACTATAATTTTTATTTAAATTTTTAAGGCGCGACTTACAGAACTAAAACACTTGATAACATGCATGAATAGATATGCAGTGCAATTTGTATTAAAAAATTTGGGTCGTTACAAAAACATGTGGAAAACATCACTTGTATGTGAACTTATGACATCAAAATTTAAAAAGGAAAACATATCACCTTCATTTATCATTTTAACCGTGATGGGTTAAAGAGAAGAAAGTGATTGACATAGTTTATAATGAACACATAGTGATTATTAGCCTTTTTCCTGCATAAACAGGGAAAACAAAAATAAAATACTTACGACCGTATTTTAGAAAGACGCAATGGCTATTGGAATTGTGCTCATAATATTTAAACCACATGTATCTCGATAGAATTTACAACTATTTATCAGAATGACACTTGAAATTAGGAACTTCAGAAATATACACTTATCCTCTTCCAAATAAACTCCGACAACTCCTCCGTCAGCCGTCTCATACCGCCGCATGCGCCGATTGGTTAGTCTACCTCTTTTCTATATACTATCATTTTCTAGCCTTCCAAAATCAAGTTACACTGCTGTTAAAATCAGCTGAATTATTTTCATCTTCTTACTGAATTGCCCTAGTCTATCGCTCGCCGCGTGATTTCGCTGTCTCATAAAGTCCAGCGATTCCCAATTAGTTCAAATTAAGCCGTAGAATGCCGTTTGTTTTATGCACAACGCGTAGTGTGTGTGATCTGTAACTTGAGAAAACGTTGGTATACTCAGAGCACGATTTTGTGCCAAGCTCCTGGACTTTTCGGTACTAGATCCCGTTGAGTGATTTCTTATTAAGTCAGATTTGCTAATGATTCAATTTGATGGTACAGACCTCATGAGCATGGACTCTGATGATAAAAACTTACTCAAGGTAGTATAAGCTAATCAATAACATGGACAGAATCATTATTACTTTTTGAAGTTTTCTTGAGCACGAAAACGAATGGCCTTGGAGAGAGGACTAAACAGATAATATTAGATAACATATACAAGACTTTAGAGACTATATATAGATCCTCTGGTGTGTGTTTCTGTCACATGATATTGATATTTTTATCATCCTCATTGTCAGCGGCTCGAATCCCATCGCCCCATGGTAACCATTATAACAAGTAGCGCAAGAAACCCATGTTTGGTCCCCCGAACTTGCTTCCATCACATAGTCCCTCCATCCAGATTGGCTGTATTTCCAAGTGCATTAGCAGGAGCTGCTGTAGCTGTGAAATGCAGCAAAAATGGCAGCCCAGCTAGTGATGAGGGCAGTTTCAAGGACATTCTGTCGAATATAGTTGAGGAGAGAGTTGATCAACTTCTTTATAAAGAGGAAAACCGGGCTTTGTTAGAGGGATTGGAGCAAGCCTCGTGCAGAGTTGAAATCGCCAAGAGAAAGCTGGCTGAGATCGAAAAGCAAGAAATGGAGGTGAAGATTATGAACGAGTATATTAATCAGCTCGAATCAAGGGCCTCTGAGGTACCATCATTTTTTATCTAGGAAAATGTACAGTGTTCTCATTCTTGATTGCTGGGGGAATTGATTGAGGGGAAATGCTAGTATGAATGAGTTATCAGACTATATCTTGCTTTAAACACAGGGCAATGGTTGTGGTTTAGTTGTTTTTTACAGTATGCATATATGTTAAGGTTGAATGAAGGGCTTCAGTGATTGTATAGCAGAATGAAGTACAAAACAAATAAATGTTGATGAAAACTTTTGATCAGTTGTAATTCACAGAAAGATAGACATGGAAGGCCTACTTCTTGACTTTCTTTATTCAATTATGCATCTATATGTTACATACATGCCTTATTGTCTTCACAATTGCATCTGCATATTTCTGAAGTGAGCTATTTTACATCATTTATTATTAAGGATTCTGATTGGTTTAATTCTTGAAGATTGCAGAATGCCAGAAAGAAATCGCTGAAGCCAGAGCTATGGTGGAAGAAGCAGAGTTATCACTGGAAGGTGTTGGTGGAGATGCTTCAAGTGGATTTTCGAACAAAGACGAGGAGAGACTGCAGTCTGTTAAAGCTGCTTTAGTGACTGCTGTCGTTGGCACTCTTGTAGAAGTTCCCATTTCCTTATCCCGGGTTACGAGCAGTTCCCAGCTGATACTTCCTCTGGCTATCACCTTCGTCAGCTGTGCACTATTTGGAGTAACTTTCCGTTATGCAATCAGGAGAGACTTGGATAATTTTCAGCTAAAATCAGGGACATCCGCAGCATTCGGCTTTGTCAAGGGTAAAACTTCCTTCTTCCTCGATATCGTATTAATGATGGATTATTCAGAGTAATGTGGGTGGTGCAGGGCTAGCTATGTTGGAAGCTGGACCGGCGCTGGAGTTGGATGCCAACAGCATTCTGTCCCATTCTTTTAATGGTGCGGTTTATATTTCTGAAGGTCTATTGATTTTCCTGTTTGCTGGAGTTGCGCTTGATTTATGCATTAAGTTGGGAATCCTAAGTCCATTTCCAATTGAGAGTAATTCTTAATGGTGTTCCATCGTTGTTGATAGAGGATAGCAGTGATACTTGTAATATTTGGTTGAATTAGTTACATGCAAATGATGGATTGATTTGTAATGCGATGAATGAAATCTTCACTTGAATCATATCATATGGCGACACGGTGGACAGTAAGATGACGTGAAGCAAGGCTCAACTATTAAATTTTTAATATTATTACAATTAAAAACAAAAAAAAAATACCTTAAAATGAAACTCAGACAACTTGAAGAGAGTTGAAGTAACGTTAATTGTGAGTAAATTATAGCCATAAAATTTTGACAAAACAAACAAACAAACGAAACGAAATTTATGAGATTATCTGGTAATGAAATTGTTGATTTATTCTCGATATATTAATTAATTAAATAATGTATATAAACCATAATTTAGAGTATTACCATTTATTCTAGATATATTAATTTATTAAATGATGTATACTAAACCATAATTTAGAGTATTACCATATATGTTCTTAAATAACCGCCGAAGGAATTTTAGCCACAAAGGTTTATGTATACTATATCATTTGTATATACTTGTGTATACCACACTACAAGAGTATTGATATGTGGTAAATGTGGCCCAATTATTTTAATTAAAAATTCTACATGTCAATATTCTTGTGATGTGATACACACAAGTTTCCCGGTAGATTTAAGCAGGTAGACAGCATAAGTCTGGGTTTCTTTTATTTAATCCAATACTGAAAATTTACAAATTTTAAATAAAGAAAGAAGCTTTTCTTGCATTCATACAGCCTCAGTGCTGTAACTGAAAGTCGTCTACTTTTTGATTCAGAATTTTGTTGACTCCTTTTCTTTTCACGGTCCACGACAATTCCCAGATTACTTATAAAAAAAAAAAACATGCTTCTCTAGTTTTCTTTTTTAATTCCAAGTTGTGAAATCGAACCGCCATGGCGGAGGATAATGGCGGAGGAACACTGCATCAAACTGCTCAAGAAGATGAGAGGAATCTCCACGGAAGCTTTGATCAGGTAGGTCACTTTATATTTCTTTTTTAGTTCGGCAACAGTTTCCCCTTTAGTTCTTTGAGTTGGTAGATCGAAATTTATACCTTTTCGTTTGTTTGATTTGATGGATTTCTGGGTTGGAACTATTTTGTAGTTAATTATTCTGAAAAAAATATGAGTTTTTATTCTCAAGTGAGCTCTAAACTTTCGTTTACAGATTGCATTTCCTCAAATCAAGCGATTCTATTAAAAAATTCTGAATCGATTTTCCTGTGTGAGAGTCGGTTTGCTCAGTTTGTGGGTTGAAGAGGGGCGGGGAAGCTTTTGGTAACTTCAGATTAGATGTCCAGCAGTTTTTTCCCGTTCCTTTTTGTATGATTGTTGAAGAACTAATTTGTACATGAATTATATCAGAAATACGAAAGAGAAGAAGCCACCTTAATGCCACCGAGACGCCCAAATCTATCGACCTTGGAAATACCGGAAAGGTCATTGGAGACTGCATTGTCTGATTTCACAAGGATAGATATTCCAAGTCCCAGTTCTAACAGAGCTGGACTGCCTCCCAGACCCTGCTCGGCTAAACTTAAATCATCAGTTATGAATATGCTTTCTCAGAAGAGCTTCAGGGGTAAACACCCATCTCAGGAAGCTGAAAAGACGGTTCTTATTATCCCTGACAAGCCCATTTTAGACAAGCCATCAACTTCAAGGTCATTTTCCTTAAACAAACTTCTGTTCTCCCCATCAACGAAATTGGTGCATTCTTTACCGGTGACACCAACATCAAAGGCCAATGATCTTAAGCCCACACTGGAGAATCTAGGGGATTTGCAGTCGAAAACACTTGTAAATTTGTCTCCTAATTTATGCCTAAAGCACATCGATTTTCTGTTCAGGTCCATCTAACCGGACTTTGTTTTCGTACAGCAAACTGATGCTAAGAAGTCCATGACACGCTCTTTCTCAGTTCCAGTAAATGTTAAAGCGAGAAGCTTGAGGCGAACAGAATCTTCTGGAGGTTTGATACGTGTGATATCAAAACACCATCACCTTACAACAGTGGAAAATGCCTCCCCAGATATATCTCCCGAACCAGTAGTAGGTATAACATTTGCATCTGCGATCATATCCCAATTCTACATGTTAGGCATTAAGTAATTTATAGATGATCTTTAGTAATTTACACCTTTAAGGAATAATTCATTCTAAGATCCCATAAGGCAAGATCATGAGTGAGGTGAAACGGATGTAACCTTCCTGAAGTGGGTAACGTGAAGGTAGACGTGTTTGCCTGTTTCTTGAAGTTATAATATGATTCATTATATTCATTGGACTATTTACAGACATAGATGCTGGGGAAGACATTCCAGAAGAAGAGGCTGTTTGCAGAATTTGTTTGGTAGAGCTTGGAGAAGGGGGTGAAACACTGAAGATGGAGTGCAGCTGCAAAGGAGAGCTTGCACTTGCCCATAAAGAGTGTGTTGTTAAGTGGTTTAGCATCAAAGGTAATAAGACTTGCGATGTTTGTAAGCATGACGTGCGCAATCTTCCAGTGACATTGTTGAGATTACAAAATCCTCCTAATGTTGTACGGAGACCATCTGCAGCTGTACCACAGCACGGGGATGTGACTCGTTACAGGCACGTTAATCCTTAATGTTATCTCAATGCATTGATAGTATTTTGTTACTATTATTTCTCTGGCTTACTATAAACCCAATTACAGGATCATGTTAAGAATATTACATGAGCTATCTTCATTGTGAATTTGTACTCGTAACATACAATTGATTTTGCCGTTAAGGACTTTGAATTCACATTTTAAGGAATCATGGTAGTAAATCAAGTCAAACCTGACCCAAGGTCGAACTCCAAAACAAGACGAAGTCTCGCCCCAAGTGTTCATTTCATTTCAAAGATAAGATACTGCAAAAATAGGAGCCAAAACCTAGTAGCTAAGTAAGAAGAGAGACTTAGTTGCTAAGTAAGCAAGGAGAACGAGGGATGTGGCCGTGGGCCTTGGGAGGAAATGCAGTCGGGGTTGGGGGGAGTCGTGTGATACGCCAGCAGTTATTATGACATATCGGAGACGGGGAAGGAAGAAGAAAGACGTGGAGGTGCAGCAGAATGAGTTGCAGGGGAAATGATGATGATGAAGTGTATGGGCCTTGGGCCACTTATTTATTATTATGTTTTTATTTTGTTTGTTGTATGGGCCCAGGTCCATTAGGGTGTGTTTCTCTTTTATGTAGCTGCACGTAGGTTAATTGGCAGCAGCTGAAAATTAGTGAAGAACTGTCATCAACTCCGGAGTACTCCCTTACTCGAAATGGGGCTTTTTTCATTGTGATCTTTCATTGTAATCTTTTGGTTGTTAATGCAAGCAGCATATTCGATAGTTTGCAAAGTCTACAAATTGTGTGTTGTTACAGTTGTTATCGTCTTCAACGTGTACAACGCATCAAACTGGTATCAGAGCAGGTATCTGCGCCGAGAGGAATCGTCTGATCCTTCATCAGATCAGAGAGGAATCGTTCAGAGAAGAACCGTCTGATCCTTCATCAGATCAAAGAGGAATCGTTGAGAGGGACTGGAATCGAGATAGATCAGAGTTATATCGATGGCGGCAGCGGCAGCTACTAAACGAATCGAGGGACTGGAAGCCGATGTCAGCATGATCCAAACTCAAACCACAGAGATCCAAGAGCAGCTTCAGGCACAAGCTACGGAGATGCGCAACAAGCATGAAGAGCTTTCCACCAAGTTGGACAGACTCATGCGTCTTCATGAGGAGAATCCTAAATCATCGAAGTCGTCAGCTAAGAGAGAAGGCGAAATGGAACAGAGCAGCGACTCCGAGGCTGGGGAGAGACAGCGACACAAGGGGAAGGAGAAAAAGAAAACGAAAGAGCATTCTCGACGCTCGGATCGAGAGAAGGGAATGAGATCGAGTTCTTATTATTCAGAGAGTGGGGATAGAGAATATCGACATAACCGACGCCGCTATCGGGGCGGAATCAAGAAGCATGAATTACCGTCATTTAACGGCACAGATCCGGACAATTGGGTGTCTCAGGTACAACGATATTTCCGATTGTTTAAGGTGCCGGAAAGGGAGCAATTGGAGGCAGCGTGGATGGCCTTGGAAGGGCGGGCCTTGACTTGGGTCGATTGGGTCATTACGCAGCAACCTATCGAGGAGTGGATAGAGTTGAGAAATACATTGTTGCAGAAGTTTCGGTCAGCAAGAGACGGAAATCTCTACTGTCAATGGTCTGCCGTTAGGCACACGGGCACGGTGGAGGAATACATCGATCAATTTATCGAGAAGTCAGCGCCTCTCATCGGAATACCAGATGATGTGGCCATGGGCAATTTCTTAAATGGACTTCGGGAAGATTTGATGAAGGAGGTGGAATTATGGGAGCCTAGATCGCTGAAACGAGCTATGCGACTGGCGGAGAAAATTGAGGCAAAGAACTTGGCCACCACAACAAAAGAAAGAAGTCATGGACCTAGCCTAAAGATTCCCACCATTTACTCTAGTGGGGGACGTAGTTCGAATACCGCGTCTACCCGGAATTTTGGTTCGGGGCCCGTTATTGGGGAGCGAGTAGCCGATTCACAAATTGTTCGTCTCAACACCAATGCCCATACTCTTACGGGACGCACAGGGGCACCCGAGAAACTTGTATACAGTGGGGAACGCCGGATGACTGAGGCCCAAATTCGGGAGAAAAAGAGACGTGGTCTCGTGCTATCGCCGCGACGCCTTGAGTGGCACATGGGACATGTATGCAAAACGAGTGTAATGTTCTTTTGATAATGGGGGAAGGCGATGAGTACGCAAGGGAAGTGGTGACGAGAGGATGAAGAAAACAAGGTGGAAACAGACCGCACTCGACGGCCAATCGAAGTGTCATCTAAATCAATAGCCGGATTAAGCTCACCAAAAACAATCAAAATCGGCGGCCTTATCGGCGAGACCCCAATTCTCGCATTGATGACACGAGGAGCCACGCACAATTTCGTGTCCGCGACACTAGCGAACGGTTGAATCTCACCCGTATGGATACGGGTATGTATGGAATTTGTGTTGGCACAGGAGATAGAGTTCTAAGTAAAGGGTTATGCCCTTCGTTAGAAATACAGTTGGGAAGTATAATCATTACTGATGACTTCCTACCTCTACGGTTGGGAAATGTAGATGTAATATTGGGTGTGAAATGGTTGGAGACTCTAGGTATGCTGCGAATTGATTTACGGGCCAAAACTGTGGAATTTAACGTTGAAGGACAGAATGTTCTCTTACAAGGGGTTTCGAGCTTGGAGGCAGCGATGGTGTCTCTCAAAACTCTCTCCAAAGACTTCAAACAAGGAATTCCTGGTATTATGATTGAATTAGGAAGCATGGAGTCAACAGAGGAAGTCCCTCTTCCGTTTTTTCTCCGGGATTCAGTAGAGGAGTTTGCCGGAATTTTTAGGGAACCTCAAGGGCTGCCACCGCGCCGGGGTCACGAACATCGCATCGAGCTCCGCCCAGGGGAAGGACCAGTCACTGTGAGGCCGTATCGCTACCCCCACTTTCAAAAGGCGGAAATAGAACGTTTGGTGGATGACATGTTGAGGGTGGGAATCGTGCAGCCCAGCAGAAGTCCTTTTTCGAGCCCGGTCCTTTTGGTGAAGAAGAAGGATGGCTCGTGGAGATTTTGCGTCGATTACCGCGCCCTAAATCGCGCTACCATACCCGACAAATTTCCAATACCCGTCATTGAGGAATTACTTGACGTGTTACATGGAGCTGCTGTGTTTTCCAAGCTCGATCTCCGGTCCGACTATCATCAGATTGGAATGAACGAGGCCGATATTCCCAAGACAGCCTTTCGCACTCACGACGGCCACTATGAATTTCGAGTAATGCCATTCGGTCTGATGAACGCTCCAGCCACGTTCCAGAGTTCGATGAATGACATTTACCGCCCTTATCTTCGCAAGTTTATTTTGGTATTCTTCGACGACATTCTTATTTATAGCAAGGGGGAGGAGGAACATAAACTACATGTCAAGGCAGCATTGGAGACGCTAGAGAGGCATCACTTATTTCTTAATCGGAAGAAGTGTGAGTTCGGGAAACGTAGAATCTCGTATTTGGGACATGAGATATCCGAGAAGGGGGTGGCGGCTGAGAATGACAAAGTCAAGGCAATGACTGATTGGCCTATACCCACAAACCTCAAACAGCTGCGGGGATTCTTGGGGCTTACGGGCTACTACCGTAAGTTCGTGCGGAGGTATGCATCTATCGCCGAACCCCTTACTAATCTGCTTCGTAAGGGGAAATTCGCATGGAAAGAGGAGGCTACGGCAGCGTTTGAAGCCCTAAAAATAGCCATGAGTACGGTACCGGTTCTGGCCATGCCAAATTTCCAGCATCCTTTTTATGTGGAAACGGACGCGTCCGGTTTTGGGTTGGGGGCGGTACTCATGCAAGGTCAGCAGCCGTTGGCGTATTACAGCTCGGTTCTGGGGCCACAAGCCCAACAAAAGTCGATCTACGAGAAAGAATTAATGGCGATAGTGAAGGCGGTATTGAAATGGCGACCGTACTTGGTTGGGCGACGATTTGTGGTTCGAACGGATCAATTGAGTTTAAAATATCTTTTGGAACAACGAATGGTGGGCAACGAATATCAACGGTGGGTGTCCAAACTCATGGGGTTCGATTTTGAGGTCCAATATAGGACGGGGGCTATAGAGTGGCAGACGCCCTCTCTCGCAAGGGGGAAGGGGAAATTGAATGTGTAGCGCTGCAGCTCGGTTGTTGGATTTTTTGGAATGACATGAAAGCGGCATTGGAAGCAGATCCTTTCATTCAGAGGGTGAAAAAAGAGTTAGTTGAGAATCATAAGAGACATCACGGGTTTTCTCTTTTACAGGGCAATCTCTTCTACAAGAATCGGCTCGTCATTCCCACCAACTCCACATTTATTCCACAGATACTTGCTACTTTCCATGACTCACCTGTCGGAGGCCATGCCGGAGTCACAAAGACATACCACAAATTGACTGAGGAGTTGTATTGGCCGGGCATGCACGAGGACGTTCGTGCTTACATTGGTCGTTGTGATGTGTGTCAGCGAAACAAAGTATTAAATACTTCACCGGCGGGCTTATTGCAGCCGCTTCCGTTACCGAACAGGGTATGGGAGGATATCACAATGGATTTCGTGGAAGGATTGCCGCGCTCCGAAGGGTGGGATACGATTTGGGTGGTTGTCGATCGCCTCAGTAAGTACGCCCATTTCATTCCGCTGAAACACCCCTTCACGGCCACCAACGTCGCTGAAAAATTCATGAAAGAGATCGTACGTCTACATGGGCTGCCCAAATCGGTAGTTTGCAATCGGGATAAAAATTTTCTTAGCAAGGTATGGACAAAAGTATGTCGACTTCATGACATTGCCCTCAAAATGAGCACTGCCTATCACCCCCAAACCGACGGACAAACGGAGGTTGTAAATCGTTGTCTTGAGACTTATTTGCGGTGTTTCAGCTCGGAACAACCCCGAGCATGGGCGAAATGGCTTTTGTGGGTTGAATTCTGGTACAACACCTCACACCACTCAGCCTTGGGTACTACTCCGTTTAAGGCGTTGTATGGGCGCGATCCACCAACTCTCATCCGTTACGAAGGACAGCACACCCCTCTTGACGCGGTGGACAATTTATTGGAGGATCGAGATGCTATATTAGACGATCTGCGAATGCACCTTATGAGGGCTCAACAAAGAATGCAGGATCAAGCAAATCGCCACAGGGTGGATCTGAATTTTGACGTCGGCGAATGGGTATTCTTGAAACTTCACCCATACCGCCAACGCAGCTTAGCAGTTCGCCGTTTCGAAAAGCTGGCAGCCCGTTTTTACGGACCCTACGAGATACTGAGTAAGGTGGGGCAAGTGGCTTATCGCCTTGCGCTGCCACCATCGTGTTACATACACCCGGTTTTCCATGTTTCCCAACTTCGACGAGCCGTTGGAACACCCAACAATCAGACGACTATACCACAGCAGCTATCAAAAGATATGGAGTTAATTGTATACCCTGAGGCGCTGTTGGGCATTCGTCCCAAGCTTGGCAGTCGCACTAACGAGCAAGAAGTTCTAATACGTTGGTCGGGATTGGGAGATGAAGAAGCAACTTGGGAAGACTTCAACAAATGTCGGGATCATTTTCCCATGTTCCACCTTGAGGACAAGGTGGCAAGTTGGGATGGAGGTATTGATACGCCGGCAGTTATTATGACATATCGGAGACGGGGAAGGAAGAAGAAAGACGTGGAGGTGCAGCAGAATGAGTTGCAGGGGAAATGATGATGATGAAGTGTATGGGCCTTGGGCCACTTATTTATTATTATGTTTTTATTTTGTTTGTTGTATGGGCCCAGGTCCATTAGGGTGTGTTTCTCTTTTATGTAGCTGCACGTAGGTTAATTGGCAGCAGCTGAAAATTAGTGAAGAACTGTCGTCAGCTCCGGAGTACTCCCTTACTCGAAATGGGGCTTTTTTCATTGTGATCTTTCATTGTAATCTTTTGGTTGTTAATGCAAGCAGCATATTCGATAGTTTGCAAAGTCTACAAATTGTGTGTTGTTACAGTTGTTATCGTCTTCAACGTGTACAACGCATCATCGTGATACATTAATCTATAGGCTAAAATACAACTAAACCTTAGAAAAATACAATGTACTCAACTTTCCGCTTCACAACATGCTAAACACGGTTTGGAGATGTTATTCCTGGCTAAGCATTATCCGTGCTTATTGTGGAAGTAGTTAACTAATGAATTGCTCTGCTGGTTCATGGAGCTGAGTATTAAAGTCTATACATGGCCAAGATGTGTGATCGAGTTGTGTAGGTTCAAGTTTATTTTATTAAATATGCTTATTCTTATTTCTGATCTTTATGGTTATGTTTTTTATCATTCAATAATCTTGGACCAGTAAGCAGTTATGAGGCTATCCATAGGCTTTAGGAGTAGTATGTTATTTATTTACGTTCTAGCATCTAGTAGGATTTAGTTATCTGAAGCATTTACTCAACATCGTGTCAAAGGGTATTCATGGTCACATTCATTCTAATGCTGCTTATATATTTGATAGTTGATACTTGATATCATACATTTGGCTCAAGAAAGAGTCATTTGGGAGGATGAAGACAAAGAGGGTCTCGTAGATTAGGATAGACTGATGATGGTTGTTTTCTACATTACAACCTTGAAAACAAGACTATTTGCTAGAGGGCCGCATTGATAAGGATTGGATTGTGCCATTTTGGGAATTTATAGCGAATAGTTGAAGCTGAAAGGGGAAAAGTTAAGGCTTTTTGGCCATCACTGGAGACTACCCTAGCTAATGATATAGTCAATAACACGTCAATGAAGTAAAAGCAAAACCTAATCGGTCGGTTGTTTAATGTAATTATAGATCCTACCCAAGCTCATTGTGCTACAAAATTCCAAATGAAAAGGATCTGTTTATTTATCTCAATCCCATTCTGGATGTGTTACAACTTAGACTTGCTCTTACGTTGTGGTTTACTAAGTAACTTGGTTTTCTTGGTGACACATACATAAGCTTTTTAAAGTTCAATGGTAGGTAAATTCTAATCATTCCTTTGACACCTTACATTGAGTATAAATTTGACAGTACACTTGATGTAATTTTGGTTTATGGATCTGTAAGCCTTGCTGGATTTGTAATTACTTCAATTCTGAAACAGGGTCTGGCAGGATGTGCCTGTTCTCATCATGGTCAGCATGCTTGCATATTTCTGCTTTCTGGAGCAACTTCTGGTAGTCCTCTTTCGTATTTTATACTCCCTCTGTTTCACTCCATTAGTCCACTTTTCCTTTTTGGGTCGTTCCACTCCATTAGTCCACTTTCCCTTTTTAACTTAAAATAATACTCTAATATATTCAAGTGGACCCCACTACTTTATCTATTTTACACACAACAAACAACTTTCTTAATCTCCGTGCCGAAAAGAAATTGGACTAATGAAGTGGAACGGAGGGAGTATTTTACATGTCTCGTCATGCTATAATATCTGATATATTTATACTCTTTATGTTTTTTGTTTTTTTCTTATAAATAATAATAAGCTACTTAGAAGATTTGGAAGTTTGTCAATAGGCTATTAACCTGGAGGTACTTTTCTTAATAATGTAAAGTAGCTAGTAACTTGGCTGAGACTTCTATTCCAGGTTATTGATAGATGGAGATATTTCTCATTGTGTTGTATTAAGTAGATTAATGTACCTTTTTTTTTCATTTTGATGCTGTTACTCTAATGACTTGATCCTTCACAACAGGTGGCTGACATGGGACCTCGAGCTCTTGCCATTTCTCTGCCTTTTTCTTGTGTTTTAGGTCTCCTTTCCTCCATGATAGCATCTACTATGGGTAATTTTATAAGCTTGTTTCCATTCACTTTTATTCCCAATGTTTTTTTGTACTTCACAAATTATGGAGTTTTAGTTTGTTTCTGATGCTATGCTATCCAGCTCTAAATTGTAACTATACTCTTCTGTTGCTCGACTCATGAAAATATTGCTGCTAAATAATCTGGATTGTATTTCTTAAAAGGGCGTGTCTTTAATAGCAAAACGATCTTGCATAGGCTTTTGTTATGATCAATGGTGAGCTTGTTTTGGGCATAAGTTGAATGTTGATGTGATGATTGGCAGTGAGCAAGAGTTTCATATGGGCTTATGCTTCTTTCCAGTTTGCAATAGTGATCCTCTTTGCTCATATTTTCTATGCCGTGGTAAGAGCTAGATGCTGCTTCTTCCTCTTGTACTCTTTCTCGTTTAAGAATATAACCAACACCGTACGTCTTGCTTGGTGCAGTTGAATGTGAATGCTATTCTTTCGGTGTTGCTTTCCTCTTTCACTGGCTTCGGCATTGCAATCAGCACCAATTCACTTCTGGTGGAGTACTTAAGATGGAGAGCAAGCCGGTCGTTACCGCAACAGATAAGCAGCGGTCATCTGCACGAACCAAGGCTCCACCAAAATAGTCGAGCAATGCAGGCTCCAGCAACACTTGTTGTGTCATCAGAAAACACATGAGAAGCAAACAGCAGGGAATGCATGCATTTGTGTCAAAGATGCTGGCAGCTTAATACGTAGTAGTTTAGTCATGGATCTTGATTAGCAGAGGTATTGATTGATCTGCGATCTAGTTAACAGCATATATATATATATCAATTTTAATGATATGTGATCTACGATTTTACAATAATGGTGCGGAATCTGCAATTCCAAAAGATTAATATTCAATTCGGATAGTGAAATAATAATTTTTTTTTTTAAATATAAAAAATTGTTCAAAATACAATTTTGTAAGAATGGTGTAAAATCTTCAAACTTTAAGGATAACCTATTTGAAAAATAGGCAATTCGGATGGTGAAATAATAAATCTTCCAACTATAAAAATGATGTGGAAATCTACAATTTTCAAGGGGTTATTTATAGCCTTCGAAATTTTGTACAATTTTGAAGATTTTGCACAATTTTTTTGTACATAAAAATCAATTATTATTTTAGCATTCGAATTGCAAATTTTTCAAATGGTTAACTTTTAAAATTTTGGAGATTTTTTTTATACTTGAAAAAAATATTATTTTGTCATTCGAATTGCAAATTCATCAAAAGAACACCTTTAAAATTTTGGAGATTTTTCACAATTTTTCTATACTTGAAAAAAAAATACTCCCTCCGTCTCAATTATAATGTCCACTTTGTTTTTTGTAAGATTTTTAAGGAGAGTTGTTAGTTGTGAGTAGAGATGTGTACATGCATGGGTCCTTCAAAAAAATTGTGTAAGAATCTGCTAAAAATGGAAACTGTGCATTATATTTAAGACAGCCCGAAATGAAAAATTGGACATTATAATTGGGATGGATGGAGTATTATTTTGTCATTCGAATTGCAAATTCCTCAAATGGGTCAAAACCTTTAAAGTTTTGGAGATTTTTCATAATTTTTCAATACTTCTATTTTTTTTCATTCGAATTGCAAATTCAGCAAAGAGGTTAACCTTTAAAATTTTGGAGATTTTGAGCAATTTTTATATACTTGAACCCAATTTCTCAAAGGGGTAACACCTTTATAATTTTGGGGATTTTTCACAATTTTTCTGTACTTGAAAAAAAAATATTATTTTGTCATTTGAATTGCAAATTGATCAAAGGGGTTAACCTTTAAAATTTTGGAGATTTTGCACAATTACATACATGAAAAGAAATTATTATTTTGACATTCAAATTGCCAATTCATCAAAAGGGTTAACCTTTAAAATTTTGGAAATTTTGCACAATTTTTATATACATGAAAAAAAATTATTGTTTTGTCATTCAAATTGCAAATTTATCAGAGGGGTTAATCTTTAAAATTTTGGAAATTTTGCGCAATTTTAAAATTGTTTTATTGCAAATTTTAAAAATATTTTTTTTAATTTTAAAAATATATAAAAATTGTTCAAAATCTACAAGAATAATGAGAAATCTGCAAATTTTCAAAAGGTTGAGAAATATGCAATTTAAATAGTAAAATAATAAAATTTCCAAATATAAAAAGATGTGAAAATCTATGACCTTACGAGAATTGTGCAAAATCTGCAATTTCAAAGGAATTAAATGCAACTAGGAGACATTTTTTTTTACAAATTTTACACCGTTCTTATAAAATCGTAAAATTATAAATTTCCATATCCTTAAAAATTTTCAGATTTAGTACTATTCTTATAAAATTGTAGATTTTACATTTTCTTTTTCTATATTTGAAAATTATGTTATTTATCCCCCTTTGAAATTGCATATGATTCGCTGTCCCTACCTGTTTCTATAAATCAACCATTTTACAACTCAAGAAGCTAAGAACCGTCAAAACTCCTAGAAACTATGGACCATTTCCAGCTGCAGCAACAGAATGTGGTTATAGGCACAAAGACCCACAACTGGTATAGAAAAATGTCAAGGAATAACAAAAGAGTGAAGTAGAAATACAATCATGATATCAAAATTTAGAAACTTATGAAAAGCAAGAGGGAAGGGAACAGGCAGCACACTGTAAATTAGTGAATTAGGAGCTCTCTGAAGCATATACCAACCTCATCGTCAAAGTACTATACTTCTAGAATTTGGCTTAGTAAAAGCTTCAACGAGACGGTACATCCATCGATCTAGCATCCCTGCATAGTAGAAAGCAATGCCAGCTCATATATCCCGAGATAAAACCAAAACAGTTGACGAAATTTATGCAAGTTCCTTGATGCTTCCATACAGATTGCAGGCTGTTAAAATGTTATGGTAGTGGGATTTGGCTCTTTGGGATTTAGATTATTAAAAAAAAAAAAAACATTTTAAAACTAAAAACAGGCTAGGGTCATTTTTTATTCTCCCATTATATGCTATCTTTGAATATTGCAGGAAGACTTGAGCTTGCATCAAGCAAGATATACATATAACTACGAGTTTACACCTATTCTGGTAATCAGAGCATCTGCCCCGCATCGAAATCAAAGGAACAAGATGCTTCTAGCTTTTTAACTTTTCTTACCAATACTATGAAGGGTTTCAGGCTCACATTTTTTTCGGGTCAATCACAATTTTAATTTTCTGGTAGATTACCAGAATATCTAAAGAAGTTTAACAGTTCATACTTACGGAGCTATCTAAAAAGTAAAATGTACTATAATGAACAGACAAATATCTCCTTTTCACTAAGGAAACAAATATAGACAAATTGTTCAATATCTATTTTTTATAAGAATAGTGAAAAATCTACAGAATTTCAAAGGGTGACCTCTTTGAAAAATATACAATTCGGAAGGCGAAATAATAAATATAAAAAAGATGTGGAAATCAATGATTTTACCGGTGCAAAATCTACAATTTCAAAGACGTTAACATGTAATTTGAATGGCAAAATAATAATCTTTTTTTCAAATACAGAAAAATTGTTCGAAATTTTCGATGAAATAAGAATAGTGAAAAATCTGCAAAATTTAAAGAATAAACCCTTAGAAAAATATACAATTCGAATGGCAAAATAAAATTTACAAATATAAAAACGAGAATGGTGCGAATCTGCAGTTTCAAAGGGGTTAATATGCATTAGGATGACAAATTACAAAATTTCAAATATAGAAAAATGGTGCAAATTCTAAGATTTTATTACAATGATGCAAAATCAGCAAAATTTAAAAGGGTAACCACTTTGAAAAATATGCAATTCAGATGGCAAAAATAATAAATTTTCTAAGTATAAAAAAGGGGTGGATATATACGATTTTACGAGAATGGTGCGAAATCTACAGTTTCCAAGGGGTTAATATGCAATTCGGATGGCAAAATAATAATATATTTTCAAACATAGAAAAATTGTTCAAAATCTGCAACTGACAAATAACAATATTAGGCTGACTACGGCAAGTGTTTGATATAGATTCCTAGGGTATAAGCAAGAAATGAAGATGCAATTAAAAAATATAAATTACTCCCATGATTCACATACAACCATTCACCACAGAATTAAGTAAATAGACATGCATGTACATGCACTTTCAGAGACAATCAGTGGAAACAAGTGAGCGCACCTGTTAAGGCAAATGTTCCACCCAGTACTGCACAAAGACGCGTAATGAAGTGGAGAAAACTACGACGTTCCTCCCTGATGGTCACAGTAATTGGTGACAAGTCATACAGAAAATAAACAGCTGCATCAAGAAAGACTGTGTTAGCACAGCATTGGAAGAAAAGGATCCAGAAATGTAAAACCTTTCTTTGAATTGAAGACGACTTACCAGGCCACGCCCTATCAAATTCGTTAATTGGAGAAAAGTACTCGGTCACAGAGAATTGATTTGTGGGCAAAACTTCCTTTGATATATATCTGTACTCAGTTGGGACGATCTACAACATTAGAAAGGTCAGAAATTCAGGATTACTAAATAAATGCAAATTGATGAAATGTAGGCAGGCACCCAGAGCATAACATACTATGTCTCACCCACAAGTGAAAGAGAGATGATATGTCGGAATTCATTAAGTTCAAATATTTGTTATTTAACGTATATGCTATCCTTTGCAGTTATAAAGTTCAGACCATTGAAGATCAATGCTCACTAAGACAGTCAAAAAGAGAAGAATCTTCAAATTGCATGTAACTCTGCTAAAAGGAGGTTCACATTAATACATAACTTTATAAGAAAAGTGATGCGTTCACTGGAGAACACTACACTCGATGCAAGAAATTGGACCCGGCCTCCAAGAAAGATTAATTCTAGAAGAGTAGCTTATGCTCGTTTGATATTCTAGCAAGTATTTCCTTTTTCCCTAGTCTTTATTTTCTTAAGTGTGTCCAGAAGTTAGCATGCGCTCTAGGCAGCTATTTTATGTCTTTAATCATTTCGTTGTAGTTGGGTTTCCCTTTTTATAGGGCAAGTAATGAAGTATGCATGGATTTGAGAAAGAAATTAAATCTTAACTTCTCTATTCTCTCTATTACAACATCACTCACAATTGGGAAGTCGACACACATCTCTTCTTCTTCCTCCTCGTCGACCAATTCCAGACCTTTCACCCGTAGTCAAACTTATAACACACATAATCTGGTTCCCGTTGCCGGCCTATGTCATCTTCCGACCTTGCTGCCGAACCCGCTTATCTACTTTCTCCTCACTTATCTACTGGTCCAAAAGCAAGATAAGTAGTGGCTTTTTTTGCAGCAACTACCGTGAGCTCAAATCTCACACAATCAAGGACAAAATTCCTGTTCTGATTATCGATGAACTTCTTGATGAGCTACATGGTTCACAATTTTTCACTAAATTGGATCTGGAAGGCAGGGTACCATCACGTTAGAATGCACGAAGATGATATGGCGAAAACGACGTTCTGAACCCACCACGACCATTTTGAATTCCTCGTTATGCCCTTCGGCTCTCCAATGTCCCATCGACATTTCAAGCCCTAATGAATGAGATTTTTGGTGCCTAACTCAAAAAAATTGTACTTGTGTTTTTTTTCATGATATTCTAATTTAGAGCACCTCCTGGAGTCAGCATATGCATCACATTCGAGTTGTGTTCACCTTGCTTCGGCATCATACCCTTTTCCTCAAGAAAGAGAAGTGCTCTTTCGGCTCCTACGAGGTCCGATATTTGGGTCATTTAATTACTTCGGTCCCAGTTCTCCGCCTTCCAGATTTCACGGAGCCGTTTATCATGGAATGTGATGCCTCCGATGCTGGCATTGAGGCCGTCATTCTTCAGTCCGACCACCCTATTGCATATTTTAGCCGGCACCTCACTGATCGTCATAAGAAATTACCTGCTTATGAGCACGAATTAATTGGGCTGTCTCAAGCCATTCGCCACTGGCAACACTACATGGGCGCCCTTTCATCATTTGTACTCACCATTTTTCCTTCAAGTATCTAGCAAAGACTCACCACCTCTCCCCAACAGCATTGGATGAGTAAACTCCTCAGTTTTGATTTTAGGTCGAATACAAACCTAGAGCTCAAAACATCGTTGTTTATGCCCTATCCCGCCGGGATCAGGAACGCCCAGTTTGTTTGGCAATCTCTGCCCCGAGAGCCTCTCTTCTTCAAGATCTTCGTGCTGCCTTAACTGATTCCACCGAGGCTGCCTCTCTCCTTCCCATGGCCGCCGATTCGACATCTATTGGGAAGCATACTGATGGGCTACTATTTCGGAAAGGAAAGCTCTATATTCCAGAGGACTCCAACCTTGTCACCCGCATTCTCACGGATATCCATGCCGAGACTCTTGAAGTGATTCAAAAGACACTCCACCATCTCCGTCCCGAGTTTTTTTGGCCCGATATGTCTAAAAATCTGTTAGCGATTTTGTGCATGCTTGCCAAGTTTGTCAACAAGTAAAATGGGAAAATCTCCGTCCCCCAGGCCTCCTACAACCACTCCATATCCGTCTGATATCTCTATGGTTTTTATTGAAGGCATCCTTACCAATGCTGCCCATTTCATGCCATTGGCACATCCATATACTGCTTCGTCCATTGCTCAAGTATTTTTCCAGAACATAGTCAAACTCCACGGTTTTCCCGAGTCCATTGTCAGCGATCAGGATCCGGTCTTCACCGGTGCTTTTTGGGACGAGCTCTTCCTGCTGAGTGGTACGAAATTATGTCGTTCTACTGCTTACCACCCTCTGTCCGACGGCCAATCCGAGGTAGTGAATCATACTGTTGAATTATACCTTCGTTGCTTTGTTCTTGATCACCTTAGGCGTTGGGTATCTCATTTGGTGTGGGTTGAGTTCTGCTACAATACATCGTTCCATTCTGCCATCTGCACGTCTCCATTCTGTCTAGAGTATGGCCGTGATCCTCCACGTCTCCTCTCATATGAGCCCGGCCTTTCCAAATAAGCTGTGATCGATGAAGCCCTCCAGACTCAGGATACCATTCTCCATGATGCCCGTGTTCAGTTGCAAGCAGCCCAAGCTCGTATGGAGTCCGCTCATAATAAGTCTCATCGGGAAGTTACAGTTGAAGTGAATCAGTGGGTGTGTTTGGGATTTAGGCCTTATCATCTGGTTTCTGCGGGTCGTAGGAAATCACTCAAATTAGCCCCCCCTTTCTTTGGGCCCTACCAACTCATCGGCCGAATTGGTCCCGTTGCATATCAGCTCGCCTTACCTCTGGATTGCCGCATTCACAATGTGTTTCATGCGAGTCTTTTGAAGGAATTTATCGGTACTCCACCAGCAGCCCCAACTCTCTGCCTCCAGTCACGGAAGGTCATTTAACCCTGGTTCCTCACCTCACCCTTGGCCATCGTTCGAACCGTCTCACCTCATCCTTGGCCATCGTTTGAACCGTGGGAATTCTGAACTCTTGGTGCAATGGTCCGGGTTATCTGTCGATGATGCTTCTTGGGAATGTCTTGCTGATTTCCGTCTCCAATATACCCAATTCAAGCTTGAGGACAAGCTTGTTCCACAGGGAGGGTGTGATGATGCGTTCACTGGAAAACACTACACCCGACGCAAGAAATTGGACTCGACCTCCAAGAAGTATTAATTCTAGAAGAGTTGCTTATGCTCGTTTGATAATTCTATCTAGTATTTCCTGTTTCCCTGGTCTTTATTTTCTTAAGAGTGTCCAGAAGTCAGCGTGCACTCTAGGCGGCTACTTTATGTCTTTAATCATTTCGTTGTAGTTGGGTTTCCCTTTTTTATAGGGCAAGTAATGAAGTATGCATCGAGTTGGATTTGAGAAAGAAATTAAATCTTAACTTCTCTGTTCTCTCTATTACAACATCATTCACAATTGGGAAGTCGAAACACAACTCTTCTTCTTTCTCCTCGTCAACCAATTCCAGACCTTTCACCCGTAGTCAAACTTATAACACACATCAAAAAGGCATCAGATGAATGAAGTACATTATGTGCATAAAGAAGAGGCTAGCTTCACTCAGACATGGCACCCATTGCAAAAGGAGAGTCAATGGTGATTTTATGCTAGATTGAAGGGGCAAATAGGTGGCCTCAGTACCCGACATGATTCTTAGAACAAGAAACCAGGCTTAGCTAAAGATTTGTTCCTAAAGATTGTAATATGCTAATGATGTAATGCACAAAGGTCTCATCCCTAACTGATGCTTGTTAAATTATTTTGTTTTGATTATATGGGGAAACTTATAGATCATAAAGAGAAACAAACCTTTATGTAATACTTAAATGTTCCGCTTGCACCACGCAAAATTCTGGAAGTGTCATCGAGTGGGTTCACTATCCCAGGATATTTGGGCCCAAAGGACAAGTCGTGAATTATATGACTCACATTGACATGAGAAGAACCCTCAAAAATCTACAGGAAAGAAAACAATGCCGTATAATATAAATGTGCAGCAGAAATTTAGTAATATCAAACCAACAAACATTTGAGGGAATAAAGAGCATTGGACTCAATTTAACAATTAACAAAATGCAGAGTTGGCCCTTTTTTTAAAAAATAGCAGTAAGAGAAAAGGTCATATTCCAAATATCCAAAGTTGAAGTCATGCTTGGTAAATGCAGTAATTGTTTTACTAAGCCAAGCATTGACCTGGATAAGTTGGACACCAAGATAAACTGAGCAATTTTGAAAGTCAGTTGGGGTGGATCTGCTTAACAACCAATCATCAGTGAACAACCATATAAGATGATAAATTATTTACTTAAAATTGCATTAAGAAGTTCAATATGAGAATCATAAATATAACAATTTACACTTAGAATTCTTCACCATAGACTATTTGACTGGTGATATTCAATCATATTAGACGGCAAAAATAAAGAAAATATAATTAAAGTAAAAATCAAGTACCTAAATCCAGAATGATTCACTTAAAACATTTGCACTATTTGGGGTAACTTCATCTATATCAATTTTCAGCACTATTTTGAAACAAAAGTATGTTTGGTTTTCTCGCACTTCTTTGTCTTGTTTTGCAATTTGTAGATATGTGATGTTTGCATTGCAACACTCAGAAACATAGGATAAAATCAAATGCAATCAATATCTAATTGTAACACTTTTTAGTCATCTCAAATATCGATAAATTCGTTTCTGCTGCCAACTGTCTCAGAAAAGAAGACGGTGTTCAAGATCGCCACTTCTATTAGTATAGCAAGACACATATCAAAAGTATACAAATTAACAGCATTTAGAGTTTCATAAAAAGTAAGGCTAAAATCACACGCTAAATTGCAAACCAATGAAGAAATTTAAAAATCTGGAATTCAAGCTTGATTGGTAGGAAGACCAATATAATTGTCTGAAAATCACTACTAAAAATCTGACATCAAAGATTACTGAAACATTGCATCAATGGAGAATGAATAAATTTTAGATATAATCCCCTTATTTTATCATAAATTATTTTGTCGGGAATTCTAGAACTGCAGTTGCCATTTGAGCTCATATATACCTTAAAAACCTAGAGGACATCATTCTCAAACTTATTCATCCAGGTAAACAAACCAAACAAGCAATTCAAGAAGTAATAAAGTTAGGAACTTCAAGTGTTTTCAGCCAATAAAGACACATAATCCATATAAGAAAATTCAAGAGCTTACCATCTGTGCAACAAAAATGTTCAACCCATGGACTGAGATATGGAAGTTCCCAGCTACTCGTTGCACATCTAGAACACCATAAACCTGCAACAAAGAATGAACTATATAAAAGTAGAAAAGAACAAGCATGGGCCGTAAATTGGAACGTCGCCCCCCTCTTCCATGATTAAATGGTCTAAAGGTTATTCCTACTGCTGATGTACTTCCGCACAACCATGGGTTTTGCTATAAAAAATGTAATGAAGAAGAAAACATAAGGTTTTATATTGGACAAAGGCATACCCGGCAACCTTCGCCATTATCCAATGCATGCTTCACCTTCTTAATCATATTTTCAGCTTCTTCATCAAGATTGTGAAGTTTGACTTTATGGTCAGACTCCTTATGGTCATCTTTGTGGTCATCTGATCATCATAATAGATCACCATCAGTTTTTCCGCAAAAAGTTCTAAACAATAACAAGATTTAAAGACTACCTTATGAAACTCATTCTATCTATAACAGCTGAATAACATATAAAAACCAAGCATAATGTTTGCCATCGTAACAATAATAAGGTCAGATGATTCCTAAGACAATGATTCCATGAATAAAAGGGATTGGGACATCGCCTAAAATTCAAGCATAAATTTGGGAGGAAAAAACTGACTGTGTCAAGAGACGAAATATTTTTTCGAGAAACATTGTAAGAAAAGGCAGAGAAGAGATAAACTACTACATAACGAATTGTCAAAAACAAAATATATTAAAGATGAACTAACCATGGCCATGAGCAGTATGTCCCTTCTCAACAAGGTCGTTTAAATACTCTGTGCCAATAATCTGGCCATTCTTGTTCAGGCGAAGCTGCAGAAAGAATCAAACTGTCACCAGATTGATAACAAGCATGTCAACTATTACATCCCCTCTATATCAAGAAATAAACAAATGGACCTGCCTTCCATATATTTGTGTCAAGATCAACTTCATGCTTCCCTGACATATCGATTGCATCTACACTAAGAACTGCAAAAACCCAAAAAGCAAACCGACCAGATAGAAGAATGTTAATACACGACAATGCAAAGCCTGAAGTGCATGCATAAATAGAAAATTTCTACTCTAGGACAGTGAGGAGAAGATATTGAAAACAAGCCTTCAAAAGACTAACCATCACAAGGCAAGGATGGGAATGTCATATTTATATGGATTGGAAGTGTTTCACCACGTTTCAAATCTACTGACATCTGCCACAGTCCAAAGAGTCATGTAATACGAATAATTAAATATATAAGGTCAAGCTATAAAGGAGCCAGAAAAACGAGACAATTTATAGAGAAGAAAATTACCTGGTGTACAGTGTATGTTGAGAGATAATAAGTCAATTCATGCACGAACAAAGTTGCCATGATAACCAATCCAATAATAGAGACTAATTCAAAACATGAAAAAGGTTAAAGTTAGTGGCAAACCCACAGTCCCATTCTGAAGAAATTAATTGTATCATCAATACAATGTAT
The DNA here is from genome assembly GCA_028984105.1 of Lavandula angustifolia. Classification (NCBI taxonomy): domain Eukaryota; kingdom Viridiplantae; phylum Streptophyta; class Magnoliopsida; order Lamiales; family Lamiaceae; genus Lavandula; species Lavandula angustifolia. The sequence goes on from CM054818.1 coordinate 194,741, forward strand.
ATTTTTTTTTCTCAACTGCATAGAGATTAGATGAACTGTAACTAACCAATGCAACATTCGCAGATATACAATTTAAACTTATACCTCGACTGTACCTATTTGTAGCTCTCCATATTCGATAAAATAAAATACATACTCATCCCATTGTCGGCCCAGAACTCATTAACCTAAAAAGAAAATAATGTGATAGCTTTCTAGAGACATCTAAATCCCTGACAGACAGAAATCAGACATAAAAATAGTTCATACCCTAAGCTGGCCAGAAGCATCCCCTGGTTATGATCTCAAAATTATAACATGGCATATTATACCGAGCAGCGGAAAATGAATACTCCCACAATAAGATAATATTTTCCCATTGCTCCAGCAAATTATGTTCCTTTTCTCTATAAGTGTAACAATGTCAAAATATAATGTAAATGCAATACTTGAATATTTCTAACCACCCCGACTGCAAAGCCTTAATTCAAGCAACTAGCACAAACTATTTTACCATTTATACTTCGTGATGGATCATTGCTCGATTCTTTCATTTTAAAGGCGGAATACACGAACCAATTATAAGGGTATAAAGCAGATAACACTAATCAGGGATGAAAAAGAAGAGATTGCAAAAATTAGTTGTTTCAGGGAAAAAAGGACAGAAAATCTACCGAAAGCGCCAGATTTTGTCTTTTGCAGCAAATGATCCTCGGCTCTCGGGAACGCATCGATGCTTCGTATGGCCTGCTTTAAATTACCCATCTTTTTTTCCCTTTCCTCGATAACTTCTGAGCCCTAATTTCCCTCTAAAATCAGGCAACACGGAATGCCTATCTACAACACAAGAAAACGAAAAAAAAATGAGGATTTCAACGCACAAAGACACGATTGAAATAATCAAAAACAAGTCCAATTCAATAGTTGAGATTTACCCGACGCTTCTGTATATTATGATCGAGAGGGAGAACACCTTGGGTGATTAGAGAATTTTGCGCCTGCGATGAGAGAAACATAAATGAAGATTGACCGTATATGTTTGTAAGTCAAGAGGGAGGACCAGCCCAAATACACAGAGTCCAAATGTCTTCAAACATAAATCTAATAAAAATAAAAATATTATTTAATACTAATAGTCATTATACCGAAATTCAATATTAAGAACAATTTCATCAAGTTTGAAGTTGTTTAGTATGTTGACGAATTACTTGTTTCATTTTAATCACCGTAATAAATTAAAATTTAGTTTATTTCATTTGGACTCCCAGGGTGTTTAGTAAATTAAAAAAAAATATCGATTTTGATCCTTTAATATGAACACCTTGTTGGATTTTGGACTTGTATTGCGCATTGTTCGTTTTTTGTCTTATTATTTTATAATGTGTTATATTTTAGTCCTTTAAGTGCCAATGACCGATCTTGATCATATAATTTTAGTGTGTTAGATTTTAGTCTTATAACTTTACAAAATGTTGATTTTGATCATCCGATATAAATTGTCGAACATAAAAAGGCGCGTGAATTTCACACTTCGTCGAATGACCCAAATAAGTCATTTAGCAAAGTTTTCATGACATAAAATGAACACTTTAAAATGAGTTCAATTTTTATTCTGCAATATAGTTTCTAATTATTTTTTTGGTATCGTAACTTTTAAAAGTGTTTGTTTTTTATTCAAAAATTTTATAAAATGACGCGTCTATTTCTGTTGGAGGATTGGAATCGTATACTTTATAAAGTTATAAGACCAAAATTGAACACATTAAAAAGTCTTAGGACCAAAGTCGAACACTCCTAATTAGAGTTCAAAATCGGACACTATCACATTAGAGGACCAAAATTAATATTTTACCGTAAATGAAATAATATACACTATAAACCACAATTTTTTTATCCCCGTTCCGAAAAGAAATGAGACAATTACAGGGACAGACGGAGCAAGTATTATACACCATCCTTTCCTTTTATAATTGAATTGTCCCATTAGAAAATGGTCATCTTTGTAAAATTATAAAGATCGTGTGGACATAATAAATTAAAATAGCATTTTCTTAACTCTAGTGCCAAATGGAAAGATTACGTTTTTATTAGGACAGAAGTGTACTTAAAAAAAGGTGAAGGGCTCAGTTATTTAAGGGGGACTGTAAAATTTATTGGTTGAGACTAAAGGTGTAAGTGGTTCCGCTCCGAACTGCGAAATCGATCGGATCGAATCAAACCAAATTAAAAAATGTGGTTTGGTTCGGCTTCACGGTTTGGTTCGGTTTATTTTTTTAGGAACCATTTACAATTAGTTCGGTTCGCGGTTTCAATAATTTTTGAACGGTTCGAACCGACCCGAAACAATATCCTATTTATTTATTTTCTTATTTCATATTTGTCTTTCTTATATAAGAATATTATTGGATTTACATATTAGGTATATATTAGGTTTAATTATAATTTATACAAGGTAAGAGAAACAACTCTTATAGTCATAAATATAGGAGTAACAACTCTTATAGTTATGAGTTCGGAACGAATGACATCTATAACTATTTTTCTTGTATTATTTAGGATTTAAAAAATAATTAAAAAAATAAAAAGGTGAACTGGTGAACCGAACTGAACCAAACCATTTATAAACGATTCGATTCGGTTCGATTCCGATATTTAAAAATACTTCAAACCGAACCACTTCTATGTATTTGGTTCGGTTTCTAAAATACATGAAAAATCGAATCGAACCTAATCGTTACACCTCTAGTTGAGCCCACTTTTACTAGAGGCGATATAATGTAGAGACAAACAAAAAGCTTTACAGTTAATGGTTTACAGGAAAACCGATTAGATGTTAAGAATAAAGATTTACACGAACCCGATTCATATTTAAAAAATTACACAGCATTACAAAAATGGCAGATATATATATAGAAATTGAGTCACCTCACTTCTGTGTTTGCTCCACCTTAGCCCGGATCTTCTGTTCCAACACAGATATCTCCGTTTCAAGGCTAAACATCCTGTTGAGCGCGTGCATATTCTCCAGCGTCTCGCTCAGCGTCCGGCTGTCGCTCCCGTCGCACCTCAGGTGCTGCATCGGCCCGTGGAGCAGCTTGTTCACGATCCCCCGGCTCAGATCGTCCACCGCCTTCCTCGTCTTCTTCGGGATATCGTCCCCCATCTTCGACATGCATTTCTCCAGCTCCGCGGCCCTGATCCTCTCCGCGTACGCCCGCAGCTTCTTGATGGTCGGGACCGTCTCAAGCGAGTCCCGCCACGCCTCGAACTGCTTCAACTCCTCTACGATGATCTCCTGCGCTTCCATCGCTTTACGGAGGCGGTCTTCCTTGTTGGCCGCCACCACCTCCTTCAGATCGTCCACATTGTACACGCGTGCGGTCTCCAGCTCGTCCACGCAGGCGCCCACGTTCCTCGGGACGGAGATATCAACAAAAAGCCTCAATCCTCCTACTTCCCGAGCGACGGGCGGGAGATCGGCGACGTGCTCTTTCAAAAACAGGAGAGTCTCGGATGCAGTACTCGTGAATACTACATCCGCTTCGGCCGCGCAGGCCAGCATTTCGGTAAGGGGCTTGTAAGATATCTGGACGTCACTCATCTCCTCGCGGATGGCGGAGACTCTCTCCTCGCTCCGGTTCACCACCACCAACCTCGTGCAGCCTTTCGCCGCCAAGTGTTTGATCACCAGCTTCCCCATCTTCCCGGCTCCGATAACCAGCATCCGAACGGCGGCATGCGAGTCCTGAGGGAGTTTCATCAGAGCCAACTCCACTGCAGCTGAACTAACCGAGACTGCACCTGCGGCAATGTTTGTTTCGGTTCTAACCCTCTTCCCCACCGTGATCGCGTGCTTGAAGAGGCCGCTTATGTTCCGCCCGAACCCGACGACTCCTTGCCCAACTTTAACCACTTGCTTCACCTGCGCCAAGATCTGACCTTCACCGAGCACCAACGAATCCAGTCCAGCTGACACTTCGAAGATGTGCTGCGTTGCATCGTTATCGTAAAGCAGAAAACGGTGCTCGCAGATCTCCGAAACCGGAATTCCACTCGTCTGTCAAGCATACAATTAATCTATCATGAGTTTCACCATCATCATTATCAAGATTTGAGCTTTAACATAAAAAAAAACTCAACAGAGAGTATAAAACTATACCAATCTTTGTCAAAGTAATATTCGATAGAGTAATAATCTCGCTTTTATAATAATTTATTCCGATCCCGATTGGGTCAATGCACTAATAATGTTCGCTAAAGTAATAACCTCAATATTTTTTTCCGATCTCAATGGTTATTACTCTATCGAGGTTTAACTGAGGTACCTTGGACATCCACTCGGTCACTTCTTTAACGCCTCGATGGCGAGAAAGAGCTACCACGTAGATTTCCATTCGGTTACAAGTACTCAGAACAGCGGCTTCTTCGATATGATTCAAACCACATAGCTCGCTAATAGCTCTAGGCCATTCGGCTTCAGGAACGGCAAGTTTCTCCCGCATTTCAACAGGTGCAGAGTGGATACTAAGACCAATCACTACAATACTGCTTCTTTCTTTTGTATATCCTGCAAAAGAACAAACATAATTTCAAGAAGATTCCCATATACTACTCCCTCCGTCCGTCTTCTATATAATATCGGGTTGTCCCACTGATACTGTCATTTTTTTCATAAACAGAAATAAAATAACACTCCAAATCACTAAAAGTTATGTTGGTGCGCATCAATTTACATACAAAAGTCAAGTTTTTTAAACTCCTGATGACGAATAAATAACATCATATTCTCACTAATTAGATATATAATCATTTTTAAACTTGATTGGACCAAAAGAATGAGCCTTAAGTTTATATTCTTGAATCATAAATTAAAAATAACAAGAATTAAAACACAGGTGCTGAAATTGATTAATCAATCCATCACATTCCAATAAGCAAAAATTGATTTGGCGAAAAAAGGAAGGGAGGTTTCATACTGTCAGCGGCGGAGGTCTTGAGCTGCTCGAGAGCCGATAGACTCGAAGCGGAAGCCGAGAAAGAAGCGGCATTGATCGGCTCCACGTTTTCGGCTTGAGCCACAGATTCCGGCGCAGCCTCGGACCTGATCATTCCGCAGCTCCTCCTGATCAGAGACGCTCTCCGGGATCGAGCCGAGGACGGCAAGCCGACGTGAGCGGCCGACGACGTCGTATTGCTGGCCAGCAATGCCTCAAGCTTTACCCCCACAAATGCACTCGAAACAGCCATTTTTTTAACAGACGAATTCAAAAGTTCTCAAATTGTGATGAGTTTCTCGGAAACGATAAGATTTAGGGAGATGGGATTGTGGGTTTTGTGAGTAATTTTGCGGGTTTTGATTGATGGGGGAGGAGTCGTCGTTTGGAGTAGTTTTATTTGAATAAATTTTTGATTTTGATTTGTTTTTGGATGTGGGAGTTGGAGTGGTTGGATTTCTTTGAAATGTGATTGGCTGATTGGGGCGTCTTCTATCCACACTCACTCATACAACGTCGCCACCACCACCAATTCGTAGACACATATCACACAATCACTTTACTTAATGTCTCTTTTTAAATCATTAAATAAGAGATTTATGTTAAATTTACATACTCAATTTATGATATTTGACAGCAAATATTTCCTAATTACAATGTGAACGACATTTTCATTTTTCATATTTCCCTGTTAAAATGTGTATCTTTTTTTGTCTTCTCTTTTTATTTAATGATAATTTTTCCCTAACAGTAGCAAATTACATTTCTTCACTATAAATGTTACTTTGCCTTTTGAAATAATTAAAAAAGTATCACCATATTTGGAAAAATTGAAATACTTGCTATATATAATTGTATCCCGCAAATTCCATTATTTTTTACGGACACAAATTCCATTGTTTGTCCGTATTACAAATGTCGAATTTCATGGAATCATGGTATATGCTCCTAGGAAAATAAAAAAATAATATCTTCTCATTAACATGTATTTAAGTTTAAGAAAAATACTAAGCTTTGAAAATACTTTTCTAGTCTAGTCTAAAGTCTTACATCACTCGATTAATTAAATGATAAAACAAACCAAGGAATCAATGACATATTTGATATTTTTACCATTTATTATATTTTAATATGATCAATATTCACCTTCCTTTGAGATCTTCTTTCCTTCTATCCTGCCTTTATGCGATAGAATCTAAGAGTTGGGATGCCTCATTTTAAATGTATTTACACGGAGAATATGTAATATAGTTGGAGAGAGAAAATTAGAGTGAATAGCAAATTTGGTGTATAAACTTTCAACTATTTTCATATTTGATGCCTATACTTCTAAATTTTTTTTTTGGTGTCTAAAGTTATCAAATACTATCCATTTTGGTGTCAATTAAATACTATCCATGTTCCCAAAATATTACACTTAAAAACTAAGTTACAATATATAATATAAAAGAAATAAAATTCTAAATGTTAAATTTATACTAATTTTTAATGAATTTTCATTTTCAGCTAAAACAATATTAGTTGGAACATTTTATTTTGTAAAGAAAATATCAACAAACAAAATTTGAAATAAGAATCTTATTATTTTATTGAATTTAAATTGCTACATTATATAAAAAAAAACTACGTCATAAATTTTAAAATAAAAATTATAATTTTATTTAAGTAAATTATATCTTTATTAAATGAAAATACTAACCTCACGTAGTAAATTTAAAATAAAGTCTTTTTTAATTTTAAATATAAATTTATCTGTAAAACAGCATTTTCTAATTAATTGTGTGACTTTTTATTAGATTTTTTTAAGAATAATCTTGACACTTATATTTTTAAATAAAATATTTAAATTCAATAAAATATTTTATAAGACTAAAATGAATTGACTATTTTAAAATAAATTAGTTAAAAAAATATGTATCCAAATTGACAATTGTATCCTTATAGAATTTTATAAAGTTGATTGACACCAAAATGGATAGTATTCGATAACTTTAGACGCAAAAAAACAATTTTAGAAGTATAGACACCAAATATGAAAATAGTTGAAAGTTTAAACACCAAATTTGCTATTCACTCTATATTATACATATTTGTTCTCATGCATGATCCATGCTCATTAGCGTAGCCAGCATAGGCTGAGGGGTGCTATAGCAACCCGGAATTATATAAATAGTTCTTCCCACAATAAGAACTTTATAAGGCACATCGCATATGGCAGCATTACCTCTGGATGGACATTGACATCATGGTTTCAATTCTTTTTAATGACATTTCTAATCTATTTTAGTTAAACTTAATTTTAAATAATTATGTTCCCAATATTTTTTGCCAACCGTGACATTCAAAACTCAATTTCAGAGTTATTTTATTTTATTTATTATCTAATTATTTTAATTCTAAATTCTCAAATTCTTGATTCAATTTTTGTGACCCGTCGTAAGTCTCAGTCGTTTTATTTTCTTCATTATTAGGTGGAGTATTTTAATTCTAAATTCGAAATATATTTTAATTCCCTTTTTTTTCGAAAAAACTTGATTTAAATAAATACAAAGTATATTTTATTTCTTAATTTTCTCAAAAATCTAGATCTTTTCTTATAATAGAGGAAAGGATAATCACTTATTTAATATTTAGTTTTTAGCATTTTGTTGGTTATATTGTATTTAAAAATATTTGAAAAGTCTTATAATCATAATTGGTGTTACTTAGCAATTGATCATTTTAGCACCTGTCGAATTAAAATCCTGGCCCCATCATTGTCCATGCTACTATGGACACATTGCTTCGGCTAATACCACTAAATAACTAAATTATATAGATAGATAGATCGATATTTATTTTTATATAGTTCGTAGTTTATTAATTATTATACAAAAACATATTTTAGCGTTTATCACGACAAATATCTTTTTTATTGAACAAATTGACAAGATATGATTTTTCGGCTCCATCATTAATATTTTTTTGTCACGAACATATGATACATGCAATGAAAAAGGATAAGTGTAAAAGGTGGTGATGAATTGATGGCGGGGATTGCTTCTCAAGATTTTCAAGGCGTTTTTGCGCCACAACTTTCAACCCACTCGTGGAAAAATGTAGCTCTCACATTACATTTCAAGACGAGTTGCGGCTACCCCAACAATCAATAAGCATTTTCTTTTTATCCTTTCCTTATTTAAATAATTTTTATTTATATGATAGAGAGAAATCCGCACCATTATTCGAGGTACGTATCAGTGAGCTTCATTCACTCTTATATAACAACCTACAAATTACACAAAAAGCGCACATCGTACAATATATTTCAATTTACGTAATAATCGGTAAACCACATAAAAATATACATCAATCTATATTAATAATACGTGACGTGCTCGATCTAAAGATGGTAGTAACAGTGCAACGTTTCAGTTACATTAAAGTTCACTTGTGAAATGAATTTATTTGTAAATGGTCAAATTCGAACTTAACTCGTCATAAGCCCACTAAGCAAGATGAGCTTTTTACATAATCAAACATCATATGATATATACTACTATAATATATAACTCAAGAGTAATCTGATTCGGCCCTAATAAGTAATACTACTAAAAAAGAATTACAAGCCATCTATTTCAACTATAAAAATATGCTCTTTTTTATTTTATTCATATTATGGCACATATAAAACAAAAGAACAATGTCAACAACATGCTTTCAACTCTCTCTCTCTCTCTCTCTCTCTCTGCCTCTGCATTCAGAAATTGGGGCCAGCTGCTAGGATCTCCTCAGTGAGCTTATTATCAGTCCCAATCTTATAGTTGAGGAACACCTCAAAATTCTTCTTGAAAAGCCCTCCTAACTTGAGAAGAGTGTCCCTGTGTGCATTCTTGTCACCCCACTGCCAAACCAAAAACAGAAGAAAGTTACCTAACAGTCATTCCTATAACTCAATCAGAAAGTTGTTATCTGTATATATAGCAGTGTGACTTACTGTATTAGAAGGATCTAGTATTTCTGCAGGAACTCCTTCAACTTCCGTCGGTATCTCAAACCCGAACACATCCGTCTTCACGTAGTTCGCCTCCAGCAATGCCCCAGAGTGTATGGCATCGATTATTTTCCTCGTGTAAGACAACTTGATCCGATTCCCTGACCCGTAGCTGCAAGTAAAACATTTTTCATAGAATCATTAATTTCCATTGGCTATCTGCTTGGGCAGTGAGGCACTTAAGGTTAAATTTGTACCTTCCACCGGACCAGCCGGTGTTGACAAGCCATCCAGTGGCTCCGTGTTTCTGCATCTTGTCAGCCAGCATGGCCGCGTACTTGGTGGGATGAAGCATGATGAAAGCTGCTCCGAAGCATGCAGAGAACGTCGCAGTAGGCTCCTTTATTCCGTCCTCTGTTCCGGCTACCTGCATACATATCACCAGAGGCATAAATAGAGAGATTAGATGTGCTAGGGGCGGATCCAAGATCCATAGTTTATGAAAAAATGAGACAAAATCTGCAATTTAGGTACCAGGGCAGTGTAGCCGCTTATGAAGTGATACATAGTTTGAGGCAAGGTGAGTTTGCTGACGGGAGGGAGCACGCCGAAAGCATCACAGGCCAATAGAATCACGTTCTTGGGATGAGGACCAACGCAAGGGATCTTAGCATTTGGAATGAATTCGATAGGATATGCTGCCCTCGTGTTCTCTTATATATACACACACAAAATCCAATATTTAGGTTATGCATCAGAGATCTTATTCGTGCGTGTGTGCATCCTGACAATCTGGCTAAGAAATTTAGAGTTTACCCGTGACAGATTTGTCTGAATAGTCCACCTCTCGCGTGTGTTCATCAAACACCACGTTTTCAACAACTGCAAGAAAAAGGAGACTCTATCAGACAATCACAATGGTCAGTCACAAGCCACAAAGTAAAAACAAGCATCTAACCAGCGCCAAATTTGATTGCATTCCAAATATCAGGCTCTTTCTCTCTCGACAAGTCTATGCACTTAGCATAGCAACCGCCCTCAATGTTGGACACGCCATTCTCACTCCAACAGTGCTCGTCATCTCCAATCAAGTACCTGTTGTGGTCCGTAGACAGTGTCGTTTTACCAGTACCTACAATGAGCATAAAGAATCAATTGTATATGATAGTTTGAGGTTGATATCATCAGAAGCCGCAGCAATTGAGTAGATACCTGATAATCCGAAGAAGAGAGCTACATCTCCTTCTTTCCCCATATTGCAGCCGGAGTGTAAGGAGAGGACTCCGCGCCTAGGCATGAGATAGTGCATTACACTAAAAAGGCCTTTCTTCATCTCCCCAGCATATAGAGTTCCCAGGATGACCATTTCCCTTCTAGCAAGATTCAAGTCTATGCTAGTAGAAGAAGTCATGTAATGAGTATACCGGTTGCATGGAAACTGCCCGGCGTTGTATATTGTGAAGTCCGGAGTGCCAAAGTTCTCCAACTCTTCTGGAGTCGGTCGGATGCACCTGCCAACACAACATTTAAGCACGAGCAATGCATGTAAACTACAGAATGGCAAGTTAGTAAAGATGCTCACATGTTGTGCATGAACAGAGAATGATAGGCTCTTGCAGAGACAATCCTGACTTTAATGCGATGCTCGGGATCCCAGTTAAGGAACTGATCGTTCACAAAAACCTGAATACACAGCGCCTCATCAATCAAACAGCCTTCGTCTTTATAATAAACATGCAGTCATTTGATAAAGCAAACAACTGGATCGGAAACTTGTAGCTTCTTATTCTAACTATATGTTCATAGTTCCTGCAGTTTTCTTACAGCAGATTAGGTTCCTCTGCTTTGCATCCCCATAGCAATGGATTGTTGGGCCAATCACTCATCCAAAAAATTTAACAACGATGAAATCTATTGACTTGTTAAAAGTGGAATCCATCACAAAAAAACATCCAATTCCATTATACTTAGATTTGTAGGTCTTCTGTTCATGAATAGTTCAAAATTAGAGTATTTTATATCATATATTTCATGTCAACATTTCATAAATGTAGGTGTCCCCAGCACCAGCTAACAGCAATTTGGAAGCTCCACTCATAATCCTAGGACCCATCTGTGGCTGCTAATTGACACTAAAATAGATATTTTTTCCCCAGTTATTGAATTCCATATATTCAGTTCATGTGCTGTGCGCATCTATCTTTTTCAACTTATTGGGACCCATAACATTTCTAAACAAAATATTCCCTCCAACCCACTCATCTTGCAACATTTGGGATTGGGCGAAGATTTTAAGATAGTGGGGTAAAAGTGCAAAATAGTGGTGTAAAGTAAAAGATAATGAGGTCACTTGTTTAGGATGATTGTGGTCACTCATTTTTTTCTATTTTAGGAAACGTTACAAGATGAGTGAGACAACCCGAAAAAGAAAATGTTGCAAGATGAGTGGGACGGAGGGAGTAATATTTAGAGGCAAACATTTGTATGTGACAAAAGCATTCAATAGCTTCACCTTTCAACCATTTTTTATTATCATTTGAAATTTAATACAAGTCCATTTCATTGATACAAAAAGTTTCAAATATAGAATACCATAATTAATATATAATTAATAATATTGTTATTAAAATAAAATGAAATACTAAATATAAGATATCAACTTTATCTCCATATAGGTAAGCATGATGAAAGCCACTATGATATACATGATTTATGGGGAACTATTATGACTTTTTCAGAGTTGACACAAGCTCAAGTAACCATCCAAATATATTTTATAACTCTCTAATATTAGAAAACAGGTCAAGATTAGGAGACAGAAAAATACTCTTTAATATGTTGAATGAATCTTGAAATGTAAAGAATTCTAACAAGGAAGTTGGAAAAAATACCTTTTCGAGCGAGCACAAGTAATCCACGGCTCTTTCTCTGTTAACCAGGAAGGTGTGCTCGTCCATTTCAATATTGGGTGAGCCTCTGTTACATCATTAGAATCTCGTGAAACTTAATTAACCATCAAAATATTTCTTACACGTATAAATACATTAATTTTAGGTGATAAATAAATGAAACTGCAGATTTTTATATCAAGTTTAAGGAAACACACAAAAAATGCAGACTCACTTCCCCCACCAAAGATCATCAGTGGTTTCATCTTTCACAACACGCTTGTCTCTCGGAGATCGGCCAGTTTTCGCCCCAGACAAGGTGGCCAATGCGCCGCTTGATGTAATAAACGATCCTTTCTCGTATTTTATTGCTTGCTCATAAAGCTCTGAAGTGTGTATCGAAATTAAATTTTAGTAGATTATACATGATTCATATGTTCTTGAAATAAATTAAGCAAACAATATTTTCGAGAAGAAATATAAGTTTTGATAATTTGGCGATAAAACAACCAATCTAAAAGGGGAAATCGAAGTTACCTCCAGGGGAGAGATTGTAGAGGATGTGAGTGAACTTAAGGGAGCTATCACTGATGTTAAGAGTGGGCTCGAAGTGGTGCTGCTGCTGGTGGCTGACCGCCGACACTCGCGGTGTCTCCGACGCCCTCGCCGGATCTCCCTTTACAACCTTCGGCCCGGTCTCCCGCGTCAGCGACGCCAGAGACGCGCTGCGATCGAATTAATTAAATAAAATCAGCTGACAGGGATAGAACCAATAAATAGAATTTAAAAATACTCAATTCCGAAGGACGCCGGCCCTAGCTACAATCAATTAAAATTGAGAAGTATTTTATTAATCTATTGAATTGAAATCAACCTGATGGACTGGAGCTGCTGTTTTTGGCGGTTCTCCTCCGCGAAGGGGCCCTGCGCCGCCTGGATTGGGGTGGTAGGCGCCGACTTCTTCATCTGAAGAGAGTGCAGCTCGTCGAGCGTCTGAGCCTTCACCGGCGTCGCGCTGTCGTCGTGGCAGATTTTGTCGTCGCTCTCGACGTCTTCAGCTAGCTTCTTGTCGGTATGAATCTTCGGCAGACCGTTCCGACCCTTCATGCCGCTGCTTCTGAAGCTGAATTCACCGTTTGCCGCCATTGTATATTCTCGTGATTTCCTGTAACACTTCGATTTCTACTGATCCTCAAACCATGTACTGCATTTGTGTATGAACGCGTGTGATGGATTTATAGTCGCTGAAGCGGAAGGGATAGGAACTATGGTAAGTTAACTATGGTATGTGATTCAATGATGTATCAGCAGATTTGGTTGGTTTCACGAGATAACATTTCTTTTCTTTGATTTTTCATTTTTTTTAATAAAGTCAATATTGCGATAATTCTGAACACCTCGAAATGAACACGAAACGGTTCTAGATTAATTTCTCCCATCGGTTACGTTTAAATCTCTATCGAAATACGCATTAAATTATGTGACAGCAACTCCAACCATAACACCAAAATCAATACCCATTTTTCAGTTTCTGTCACATCAAACAGTAATTTATCTCCAACCATCAAACTCAAATCCAAACCCAAAAGAATATCCTCTTTATATTCTTTCACAAAATACCTTTCAATTCTACCTACATATTTTTCTTAATTACACATTGGTACATTCCACTTTCCTACTACTAAAATATTAGATACAAATTTAATACGTCTAAAATAACTTGATAAATAATAAATATAATTAATAATTAAATTATGTATTAAATAATTATTAATTATACAATTTTTTAAAAAATAATATTAAATCAAATAATGATAAAATATAGTTGTACTATTAAGAAGAAGAACAAGAAAAACATAAAAACCCTTGGAGATCACAAGAAAAACATAAAAACCCTTAAAGCTGATTTGGATGCAACAAGTGCATTTATGAAAAATCATTTAGAAGGTCAGTAGAAGAATCGCGACCTGAGGAAATTGAAGGAAGAAAATAAGATTTTGCTTTGTGACTTGAGCTCTATAGCTGATCCTAGTACCCTTGCATTTGTTCGAGCGGAACAAGCACGTATCATAAAAAAAAGATCCGAACAAGAAGAACAAGCCAATCCTTACGCAACTGATGGATATGCTCCATATTTTACCAATATGGGGGGTTCTAGTTCCGATATACCGGATTATTAGATCAATTTATAGTTCGGGGTCAAATTTTCGTAGTAAGTGATGTATTTCTTAATTTTAATATTGTTGTGTGTCGTGTACTTGTTATCTCTTTCGCAATTCCTAGTATGTTATGTATTTTTATTTTACGAACAAGTATTGTTTATTGTGTTATAAATAAAATATTATTTTGCTACAATTAATTCATAATTAATAACTAAAGTATGTATTAGATAATTAATATATAAAATAACTTCTTAATTAATAATTAAAATTGGTTTTAAATAATTATTAATTACATAACATAAATTATTATTATATATATACATAACGTTTGTATTATTATATATATATATATATATATATATATACAAAAGTTGAAAGTTGGCATCCTTCACCCTCCGCATACGCCGCGCCGCCTTCACCCTCAGATCTGAGAAAATAACTCAGATCTCAGCAACTCAGATCGGCCAGTTAATTTTTGTTTGTCGAAATATATACAAAACAATGCTGAAAAAATACACCGCAAGCGGGCTAGCCAAGCCCCAAGTCAATCGGCCAGTTAATTTTTCGGACTTGTCTAAATCCGCCCGGTGCTTCATCGAGTCATGATATATGAAGTTCAGACTAATCTCAAACTCTTAAGCGGGCGGGGCTTGACCAATTAATTTTTTGATTTTTTTATAAAATTATAAGTTAACTTAAATAATTTTAATATTATTATAAAATATAAATTACAAGTAGTAAGATAAATTAAATCGAACATATTATAAATTTATTTTGAAATAAATATCAAAATTTAAAATCGTATTCAAATAAATATCCAATGATTCAAACTAATAAGCTAAATTATCTAGCTATTTACAGCTTAAAATTGAAAAAAATATATAAATAAAATATTGTGTGGACCGCCCTTTTAAGCCAAAAAAAATGGTAATATATGAATATACCCAAAATCAGTTAAAAAAACACAAAAATACGTTTCCACTAAATTTAAATTCATAGAATACCCAATTTTACCAAAAAATCCTTGTTTTTTTTTAATCAAAACCACTCTTTCTATATTCTTTGCACGATTTCGAGTTAGTTAAATAAAAAATGTGTGGGCCCGGATGAAAAAAGTGGGTTGGTGGGAGCTTTTGAGGTGTGTTGGTGGGAGTTTTAAGAAAATGTGGGGTTAATTTTATAAATTTGGGTATATTGTGAATATAGTTACAGTGATTGGGTATATTTATATTTGTTTTAGTAGATATGGTTAGTTAAGCAAATGCCTCAAAAAAAAATCCCGGATTTTTTTTATATTTAATTTTTTTCGGACCTTTAATTCTCTCGTCCAATTTAATACCTATTATAAGTAACTCGGGCTGGTCCATAAGGTCGGACTCATTTTACCACCTCTACTTTTGAGCAGTTGGTTGAATCATTATACATATCCAAATATGATACTCCTTCTGTCCTGGATGAAACGTCCTACTTCTTATCGGCGCGGTAATTTATGAGGTGAACTTTTGTGTGTTAAGAGAGAGATCGTGTGAATGTGGCCCACAAATAAGTAACTTTTTATGAGATAAAGTTATTTCGCTTTTTTAGGAAAGATGACATTTGTGTGGGACAACACAAAAATAAAATAAATGACGTTTCATGTTGGACGAAGAGAGTAAATTAGGAAAGCAACGGATTGGGCTATTTTAAATCAGAAAGGCCCAATGTTTAAACTCTTGTGGGCTTAAAAGCCCAAGCTGAGAAGAAGGTTCTCTAGAAGCATCCAAAACTTCTTATGCTATATAATCATCGGCATCGCTCAGTCCGAAAAGAGAAAATTATTAAACCTCCAAGTATTCGTATCTGGTACGATCTCTATCCCTTACCTTTTATTATTGTTTACGCAACCTTTTTTAATCTTCGTTTTTGATTATTGTCTGATTCGATGTAGTTAGTGATCAGTGAACTTTATCAGTTAAAATCTTATTATTTCGTTTTTGTGTTGATCGTGTTCGGTCATATGGTTCCATTCGATGTGGTTATTGCTCAGTTAAATCTTAAAAGTTGCAATCTTCAGCTGATTTTTCTTTATTTTCGTGTTGATTGCGTTCAGTCGTGAATAGATAATGTAAATGGGTAATTAAGCTCCATTAGAGTGTGATAGTATTATATTTTCCTTAGATGCTGTGTATTGATGGTAGGTTTGTGGGAAAATATCATTTTTGGTCCTAGTTCGCTTTGGTCTGTTATCTTGCTGAGTTCAATTTTAGTTCATTAATTTGACAAATTGTACGTTTTAAAAAATAGGCAAAATTTGTACAATTTTAGTCGGGTTAATACAAATTTAATAAAATCACATTTTTAATATTATAATATATTTGTAATTTAAATTTTCATCTTTTATATTATAAATGTACAGTTTTTAACCCATTTTATTTCAAAAAAAGTCTAAAAATGGGGTTGATTATTTTTTTAAAATATTGCTTATGTTGTTTGTTGAACAATTTAAAATAATCCGGCTCAAAGATAGATCCGGATAATTTAGAAAATTAAAAAAATCACAAATATTAAGAAAAATAACCAAAACATTTTTTTATTTTTTTGAAATATAATGGGCTAAACTGGACATTATTATTTTTATGGACAAAAAATGATTGTAATATTAAAAAAATGTAATTTTCTAATTTTTTTATTAACCTAACGGACTAAAATTGAATTTTTTATTTTTTTGATGCATAATGGGCTAAATTGGACATTATTATTTTTATGGACGAAAGTTGATTGTAATATTAAAAAAAATGCGATTTTCTAATTTTTTTTAATTAACCCAGTAGATTAAAATTGGATAAATTTGGCCAAGACTAGAAATAATTTGCCAAATTAACGGAAATAACGGACCGAAGTAAATCAGACGCCAATATAACGGGCTAAAAATGAAGATAACGGGCCAAAAATGATTTTTTCCCTAGGTTGTAGTCCGTTTATGTGCAGTGAAGTGTATGATTATGGTGGAAGTTTTGTATTTCGATGATGGCATGTGTATATGTTTATATGTAGGATAGGCTGAACATAAAATGGGGAGAAGATACAGCAGAAGTCCATCTCCTAGGGGTTACAGTAGGAGGTACCGAAGCCCGAGCCCAAGGCCTCGCTACCGAAGTCGTGGAAGAGATCTCTCAACAAGTCTGCTCGTCCGCAATCTTCGTCATGATTGCAGGTTTACTTTCTTTCGTATCATAGAATTGAATTATGATATTGTTCTTAACTTTGCTGCTAACTTGTGTTCCAGACCCGACGATCTCCGAGGACCATTCAAGGAGTTTGGTCCTCTTAAAGACATTTACTTGCCACGGGACTATTACACATGGTAAGCATTTGTGCTGAGTAATCTTGTGTTGTACCCTCCCCTCTGTTTGTTTGTGTCGTCTGAGGCCATGATAGGCGATCCGTTCAACATCTGCAATAGTTTTACGAGAAACTGTTTTTATGTTCTATTTGAAAGTGATGATGCGCAAGAATGAAGTAGTTAGAGGTCAAGATCATCTTAAGCTTCAAGATTGAAGCAAGGTTGAGTGTGTATACAATTATGACGAAGTTCAAGTCTTGACCTTACTGTGACAAGGTTAGCTTGTTCTGTTGTCGGTGAGCCTACTCTCTTCCCAAGTTAGATGCTTTTAGCTCTCAAATGGCTACTAGCAAGCTCCACTTAATTGTTACGCTATTCTTGTTGGTTACATGCTTATTTCACGCACATCCTCGATGGAATTATGTGTTTCCTGCAGGGAGCCACGCGGCTTTGGTTTCGTGCAGTATGTGGATCCCGACGATGCTGCTGAAGCCAAGTACGCGATGGACGGTCAGGTCCTTCTTGGGCGAGAGTTGACTGTCGTGTTTGCTGAGGAAAACCGAAAAAAGCCTTTGGATATGAGGGCACGAGAGCGGAGCATCCGGTAAGTGGGCTTCCCAGTTTCTATCTTTCCATACATGATTTAGTGATAGAATGCAAGTTGATTTTGAATAACATGATTGTAGACGAAGGTCCCCCAGACGCTATTCCCGATCGCCTCGTGGTAGGCGTTCTTACTCTCCCTCACCATGCTATCTCCCTCACCATGCTATCGCCACACCTACTCCCGAAGCCCAAGCCCCGGTTACTACTCTCCCTCTCCCAGGGCTAGACGCTACTCAAGGTATTGCAATTCATTAGGACATTATAGTTAGACCTTGATAAAGTAATAACCTTGGGATCGAAAAATATATTCATTTAATGAGGTTATTATTTTATCAAACATGATTTTAGTGTATTGACCATTATTGGAGCTGGAAGAATTTATTATCTGGTCGCCGGAAAAAATTACTATCTGAGCGAGATTATATTCTACCGAATATTACTATATCGAGGTCTAACTGTCTATACCTCAAGTTTAGTAATTGTTTTGAATGTGGGATTTTCTTGTGAATGCAGATCGATTTTGCCTCGGGGTCGAAGGTAGGGGTGTAACGGTTCGGTTCGGTTCGGTTCCTCGATTCACCTTTTTTTTTTTTTTAAATCCTAAATAATGCAAGAATAATATTTTGTAAGATGTCTCTCATTCCGAACTCATAAGTATAGAGTTGTTACTCATTTTTCTTCATTTATATAGATTATAATTGATCTTAACTTAAATCTAATATCTAAATTTAATAATATTCTCATATAAGAAGGACAAATATTAAATAAAAAAAATTAAAAAATAGGATATTAGTTCGGTTCGAACCGTTCAAAAATTTTTGAAACAGCGAACCGAACTGAATGTAAACGGTTTTTAAAAAAATAAATCGAACTAAATCGTGAAATCGAACCGAACTGTATTTTTCGGTTTGATTCAGTTCGGTCCGATTGGTTTCGCGGTTCGGAGCGGAATCACTTACACCCCTAATCGAAGGTATCAAGAGAGCAGAAGCTGCTGGACCCCAGGACACTGATTCTATTATCTGTATTATGTATATAGTAACTCCTCCAGCTAAGTTAGAGTAGGCAAATCCTTGCTGATGTTGTGGTGTACTTGTTTGAACATGGAATGGTCCAGTCTTGATTCTGCTCCAATATTTATGCTTCTAAATTTCTTCTTCATTGGTGTGTTAATGTTGACTGTCAAGCTATTTAAATCGATCATAACGGGGATTGAATATTCGATCATTCACTTATGTAGGAGTGAGAATACCATTACGGGACGAAATCTTATACTTGATTTTTAATTGGTGCCACAATTCATGGTTTTTTATAAAAACTGGTGAAATTTGGTTAGTTTGCAATTCAGACACCCTTAATCGATGTATTGGGCATAAATATGAGGTTGTTTGTTTCACTTTGGTATAATTATAAATCCAGCTGGACTCTCACACCCTTTATTCTGGTTTGCAATTTCATCAGATTATTTTAATTTGATGGTATGAGAAGACAAAAAAATAATCAACTTCCCACCAAAGTAGTCGGTTTTGATGCAAACGTGTTTGAAGAGGGGGAGGCAAAAAGAGAGCCTTCTTGTTAGCCTCCTAATTCTCATCTCCACACTCCATAAAATCATTAACAATTCACCAATTTCATTCACACCCTCCAATCTTTTAATCCAACCAAACTCTTATCTAAGTTTGTTAGCAGAAAAAAAAAAAAAAAAAAAAAAGAAAAAAAAAAGAAACAAGATTAGTAGTTGCCAAGTCCGTAGACCTACCAATCCCCATCAAAAAAGCTTCACATCAGTTTTTTACCAGCTTCCCTTGTTCAGCAGCAATGGAGGCCTTCTCTCTGAGTTCCTCCATCTCTATCGCCTCGAGCAGCAAGTACGGTAGGCTTCGTACGCGAAGTAGAAGCAGCACGGTCTGCTGCCAGAGTGGCAGCCGCGCTATCAAGTCCTCCGGGATTTCATCCGTTCTGATCACCCAAGATCACGAATCGTCGTTGATGGACTCTGGGAGTCTCGTCTTGACTCCGAACGGGAAGGATTTGGAGATGCACGACGAAGGCATTGGCATCGTCAAGTTTCTGAGGGGGAAAACTTTCCTCATCACCGGCGCAACTGGATTTCTGGGAAAAGGTATTATCTTTTCTCTCATTCTTATACGAGCGTACCTTAACTCTGTTGTTTGCTGAATGAATCTCAGTCCTCATCGAGAAGATGCTGCGGACGGCTCCTGATGTTCACAAGATATTCGTCTTGATCAAGGCCAACAACAGAGAGGCTGCAGCAGAAAGATTGAAAAATGAAGTACGAGTCTTGCCGGAGTTTTTCTTTCATCTCTCTCTTCATCTCGTGTCTTCTGATAGATTTGCTGCATGATGTGTAGATCATCAATGCAGAACTCTTCAAGAATCTGAAACAAATTCACGGGAAATCGTACCAAGCCTTCATGTTGAGTAAGGTGATTCCAGTGGCTGGAAACGTGTGCGAAACTGACCTTGGATTGGACGAGGATGCAGCCGAGTTCATGGCTAGAGAGGTTGATGTAATCATAAATTCTGCTGCTACCACCACTTTTCATGAAAGGTTATGAATCCATACCAGTTTTCTGTTCATCATTCATTCAAGTATAGGATGACTGATTGGTGTTCTTTCGACTATATAATTCCCAGGTACGATACAGCTCTCGACATAAACACCAGTGGGCCCACACGACTCCTTAGTTTCGCCAAGAAATGCCTCAAACTGAAGCTCTTCCTACAAGTATCAACAGGCAAGTAAAGGGTAGTTTTATCTTGGTAGAAATTAAGTGAAACACAGTAAAGGGTAGAATCATTTCAAGTCTCCAAATATTTTGACTAAATCTAACAAGTTTTTGACATCTTTATAACCAGCTTATGTAAATGGACAAAGGCAAGGCAGAATTATGGAAAAACCTTTCTGCATAAATGAAAGTTTGTCAGGTACCAATCAAGTATCACTTCCTAATTTGAGCGTCGAGGATGAAATCAAGATTGTTGTGGAAGCAAAGAAGACTCTCAGAGAAGAGTCACTGCCTCAAGCTATGAAAGAATTAGGAATGCAGAGGTAATGAAGTGTTCATCTTTCTTAAAGGATATCAAGATCTCTTCGACTAATTCGTTCAGAAAAACTATCCAGGGCAAAGAAGTTCGGATGGCAAGATACGTACGTATTCACGAAGGCTATGGGAGAAATGATGATAGATAATCTGAGGGGCGACATACCGGTAGTTGTGATTAGGCCTAGTGTCATCGAGAGCACGCACAAAGAACCGTTCCCCGGATGGATGGAAGGAAACAGGTAGTTACCTTCTGGTTGAATCCGGGTTCTCTTGTTTCGATTTAACTAACAGAAAGAAATATACGGTCATCAGGATGATGGATCCTATCATTCTGCAATACGGGAAGGGGCAGCTAACGGGATTTCTCGTCGACCCCAATGGAGTTCTTGATGTAGTAAGTAGCTATACTACACTAAAATTAATAAAAGTAAATTGTAATTCTTGAAGTTATTTACCTCTTTGGGACTTCAAAGCCGGTAACGTAGAACGACTCGCCTTAGGTTCCGGCGGATATAGTTGTTAACGCGATGTTGGCCGCCATAGCAAAGCACGGGTCAGCAAGAAAACCCGAGTGTAACATTTATCAGGTTGCATCATCTGTTGTCAACCCGTTAGTTTTCCGGGACCTTGCCACGTTGCTCCACGAGCACTTCAGCTGCTCGCCTCTCATGGCCCCGACGGGGAGCCCCGTGCATGTTTCCAAAATGAAGCTATTCAGCTCCATGGAAGATTTCTCCTCTCACCTGTGGAGGCATGCCATCAATAGAAGTGGATTAGGAGCTTTGACCAACCTCGACGGGAAGTTGTCTCAAAAGCTCGAGCTTATCTGCAGGAAAACAGTCGAACAAGCAAAGTATCTGGCGAGTATCTACGAATCGTACACATTCTACAGTGGAAGGTAAAATCACCTAAACTGGGATTATCATGCTTCTCTTCATAATAGCTAAAAGACGTGTAAAATGGCAGGTTCGACAACAGCAATACCAAGAGACTGATGGGATGCATGTCCAAGGAAGAGAGACAACATTACGGGTTCGACGTGGAGAACATAGACTGGAATGATTACATCACTAATGTTCACATTCCAGGGTTAAGGAGGCATGTCATGAAGGGAAGAGGAGACAGTTAATGTAGCCAGCAGCTTCAGTCAAACAATAGATTACTATTAATTTCTGTAACCTAACTGTAAAAGGGTGTTTTCTTCTCTATTTCTATTCATGCTTAGCACGACGCATGTACGTGGCCAGCGATTTCCCAGCTCATAAAATATTTATAAACCAGTCACACGTGCGTCTATGATAAACTGTACTCATACATGCTTGAGCTTCTCTACTTCTGCCAAAATAACGGCATAATCAAGACGGTGTTTCTTACAAATATATACAAGCTTAATTTGCATGCATAGAATATAATACACCTAAAATTTATTGGCAGAAGCTTTGCAGGTAGGAGTAGTTCCTGCAAACAAACTTTTCTAAGAAATTGCAGTCGAACAAATTTACAGCAGCTATAATTCAGAGAAAAAAAGAACAAGATATAAGTACAAGTGAGGGAAAACGTATACAAGAGAGGAAATGCGAACGCACCTTGAGCTCATCTTGACGGAGTATTCAGCACAGTTAACTTCTCTTACACGCCCACCACTGAAAAAAGAAAATCCATAGGACAAGCAAGCGTCTCGTTTCAAATAGTGCTACTCTAAATAGAAATATATTTCCACTGTAATGGATTATAGAACTGCCCATGTCTCTATACAGTAAGCATATAGTAGTACCGATATTCTTGGTAATAATAATCATACAGCTATTTAATAATCCACCAGCAGAAACTCGAAGAAAAAGCAATATATAACTAAAGGAAAAGAAAAACGCCTCTATTATACAACAGAATTCTGGCGTTACAATCCTATGCGAGAGAACATTGAAGGTACGAGGTCAACAACAGACCATGCAAGACCAGCGTATTGAAGGAGCCTAATGCCGGTATCCACATCAAACGACGTCTGCTTGGAGAAAAACAAAACTTTATGGAGATAACCTGACTGCTTCATTTCATCAGACTTCTTATCAGTCGAGGTTCCGTTTAAGGTGGGTATATAGCTCGTCGATCTTACTGGGATTCCCAGAGTGTTTGCAAAAATAGGAAGGATCCATTTGGCGAGAGCCTTGCTGCAGAACTTCACAAGAAGGATTGTTGGGATCCCGATTAGTATTCTGCCCACTAAGGCTAGATTTGTAAGCTGAGGGGAAAATACACGAGCCACATTCTCGTGGTGAAACTGATGGAATGTGAGGTGGACACCGGTCACCTGCGTAATATAATTTCCAGTCAATGACAATTACTCGAGAAAATTGGGATAGAAAAGGAAAGCGAGCTAAAACAAAATTGGAAGGATAAATTAAGAGATAGCTTCACCATAATGTATGTTTACATGAAATAAAATCCAGTTTGAATAAATCTGAGCACAAACGACATGCATCTCAAAAACTACTACTAGAAATTGGAAGCTCCACTTACAATACCGAGGGCGACACCATTGAAGGCTGTGTGATACTCAAAGCTCGGCGTTGGCAGTTCAGGAGTTGGGTATGCGAAGATTAACAAGAAGCATAGAGCGGCCCAGAAAGACACAACTGCAACAAAGTTTCGATACTTAAAAATCTGAAACCATCCAAGCAGTAACTGCAATATGTGCATAGACATGCTCCGCAGGAGGGAATCAGCATTCTTACCATTTTGACCAGAAACTACAAAGTTATCGATATAATCAGACACAGAGAGCCACACTGCCAGAATCCCTAATCCCAAAGCCAGACCACCAATAATATCGATCAAGCTGTGCATGCCGAGGTATATCCTTCCTGAGAATGTGAAGATTTTAATACATGAAGCTTGAAGGAACATGGTAGAATTCAAGAAGAGACAGAAGAAATCAAAATGTGAGTCTTGCTTACATCCATGGATAAACTGCTGTTTTACTCGCACATTATCTGATATTACAATAAGCAACTATATATATGGTAGAGTATAACTAATAAATAAAGAATTTATCGATTAGAGACTTATCGTCATCTTATAATGGAAATGGGAACAATAAAAACCGTTTCTTACCAAATCCAATGAGACCAACAACTAGACAAGCCAGGAGGAATCCAGCAATTCTAATGGAGAGATCATTACTCTCACTGTATTCCAGACTGTAGTGTAAAAGGTACCTGGATAAACACTCGATACGCTGATTATTGACTTTTAGATTGAAATAAAATAAAATGCAAACATAGGAAACAAATGCAAGAAAATCACAATACCCCGATAGGCAGACGGTATTAAGAGTGTGCGAAGAAGGTAGTCCGTATTCCATTGCATTATCTTCCTCATCCTTGGTGGCTGTTACTCTTCTAACGGGTGGAGAACTCGGTCTAGGTGCCGATACCACATCCTATAAGCCCACAACAAATCACACACTATCTAAACACAACTACTCAAGTGCATGTAATTTGCTGAAAGATATAGAAACTTACCTTAATGCAGTTTCCCATATAGTCACAGAAAGCTATCAAGAGTGTCATTTGCCTGGCCAATTTGCAATGCCCACTCTACAACACAAGCAAAACACAATAGCCAAAAAATATAACTTTTTCGTACAAAGTTAAATAGCCCACAAGTTTCTAATTCTCACCAATAAATATATACACAAATCACATACCCAGAAAAGCAAAGGAAGAAAGGCAGTATAAAAAGGCACCGAAACAACACATGATAGCCCAGAGAAAAATGTATCCAACTGTCTGTTCTGGTATTTCTGCAAAAACACAGAAAAAATCAACTCTAGAAAAAGCCTAAAACATCCTAAAAATATTACTCCCAGATAATTTTTATGCATATTTCTTCAAGAAAAACACATCCCAGATAACAAACCTGAATCTTGATAATAATGGGAGTGCCAGATAAGACATGGTGAGAGACCCATTGCTGGGTTAACGATCTGAGCCTCTGAGTCACGTTCAATTTTGCAGAAATCAGAATCCAAAGTGCAATCCCACATAGTGAAATTACTTGCCACCCGATTATCATGCTCTCCATCTCTCTCCCTCTCCCTCTCTCTCACTAAACTGCCTCCGAGTCCGAGAGGAAGAGAGCGAAATTGAGAAATAAGACGAATGAGGCCCGTGAAGAAATTTCAAAGTAGGCTAGATATCGTCAACATGTGAGATTCTATGCCGGCTTGGACCATAATTCTCGTTTCTTTTCTCTCCACACCAATAAATGGCGATTATTTAAGATCATTCGTGGTGGCCTAAAGCATGAAATAGCTGGCTGGAATCTGCAAGTGGCATGAGGCAACAGAACTCAGCTTTTGACCGCTGAATAAATCCACAAATAAAATTCTTATTATTTCCTCAATTATTAATATCCGAATGTATATATCATCTAATCTTATATATATAAAAATCGAATCTCCAATTCAAATTGATTACAATAATTTCAATTGATTTTGCACTCAAAATTGCCCTTACACCCTTTTTCTTTAATTAATTTTTTTTAGACAAATATCAATATCAATTGCAATTAACATATCTATGGTAATTGCATTGGATTTACCCTTCATAATACATAATTTACCCTTAAATAATTTTTAACAAGGGTCATTTGCAGTAGGAATCTCATTGAGGAAAACTAGGGATGGCAAAATTGTGGACCCGCCCCGCCCCGTGGACCCGCACGGGTTTGTAAAATTGGCCCCGGAACCGGACCCGTACGGGGCGGATCTACCCGCCCCGGCCCGTGCTAGAACTGCTTCTCTTTTTTTTTTTCTTTCACTAATTAAAAATAAATAAATAACTACCTTCAATACGAAATAAAACCTGCAAATCTGCAATTGACAACACTACAACAATGAGCGGCAAGTGTGGCGGCGAGTCGGCAAGTGTGGTGGACTGGTGGCGGAGGGAGGAGACGGGGGTCTGGCGGCGAGTCGGCAAGTGTGGTGTGGAACTGTGGGTGATGCGGGTGAGTCGGCGGCGAGTCGGCAAGTGTGGTGGACTGGTGGTGGCGAGGCTTCAAGGTTGAAGGCCGAAGGGTTCAAGTCGGCTGTAGCCTGCAACTGCAAGTGTGGAAGTGGATTAAATGGAAATTTAGTATATTTACATATTATAATTTATAAGTGTATTATATTTTTATATGTTAATATTATTATATATGTGGAAGAATAACGAATGTGTGTATTAGTTCAATTGGAAAGTTTGGAATAAATTCATGTGCGAAAACTATTGATGTGAGTTCGAATCCCGCTAACAACATTTTTATTGCAGGACGGGTCCGGGTCGGTTCTAAACGGGCCAGTTCTACATGGGGCGAGCCAGGGCAGGGCGGGTCCACTGTCGGAACTGGAACCGCCCCCGACCCGGCACGGGTCGGGTCCGAAACCACCCCGTCCTCGTGCGGGGCGGGTATTACCCGCCCCCATCGCGTGCGAGTCCAACGATTCCGGTCTTTTTGCCATCCCTAAAGAAAACTTGTCATTTTTAGATGGAAAGAGTACGAAATAGTTGTTTTAGTATGTGTTAGGTTAAATATATTAAATTATCTAAACTATTAGTTTTATACGCTTTGTCCCTTAATTATTAAAATATGCAATTTGCCGATTTACTATCCAATTTAAAGCAGAATAGTAGAATTTCGACAATAAATTTCTCATACATCTGAAATTATCACAAAAATAATAATTCAAGTGGTAAACAATGCAAAAATAATAATCCAATGTGACATTTACCCTAAATTTGCAGGTATGACCGATATATTTCCGAAATTTTATTTTTCTACAATAAATTAGATATTTTAGGAGGATAAGTACATTTTTATTTATAAATCAAGACCTATATTTTACTCGAAGGTAAACGCGACTTTGACTGGACTCACTGAGTTAATCGTATACCGTTTACCGTTTACCGTCCAGTTGAAAGTAAAAGAAACGGGTAAAAAAACTCCCAAGTGAATAAATAAAACACGGGGATATAAGAATCCGATTATTTTGCTTTATTGTCTGAATTTGAGCTAAAACTTCTCCTAAACTTTCTCCTCCAATTTTTATTTATTATTATTTGGTGGCTAGGGTTTTCAGTGATTCTTGTCTCCGTCGTCTGCAGAAGAGATCCTCCAAAAGCCTAATCTTTCGCTGATCTACCTCTGCAGGTACTCACAGCATTTGATTTGCTATGTGTTTTCTTATGATGCACGGCTGGGTATCCATTTGCCTGCACATTCTGCATAAACAATCGAACTCTTAAGTTTTTTCAGAATTCTTCTTCTTATTCAGCTTCTCTCTTTGTGTGGCTGCGTTTCTGAGGAAGTAATTGTTTTTATTATTTTTGTCTGTGTCGTCTTTTTCAGTTTGCTGAAGCGTTCTTTCTTTTTTTTTTTTTTTTTTGAACTTATGTTTTGCTTACATTAACTAAGTACTGAGCTGTTTTTATGTTGATTCGTATATCATCTTAATTTTCTTAGGTTATAATGATGCATGCTGTTTTCCCCCTATTTTTTCGCTGGGTTGGATTGATTTGGTTCGAGATGCATGATCTAGTATCTTACATTTTTGTTTATTTTTGTAAAAAGAAAGAGTTATTGAAATGTGAGAAAACGGAAAGTTTGGATTTGATTTATTTACATTCCCTGGATGGCAGATTTTCTGCATTATAAGGTGGGAACTTTTTTTTTTTGAAGAATTTTGGGGGAAAATGAGGTCTTCCTGGGCAGATGCTGTTGAGAATGTTGCTAGTGGACCTTCAGAAAATGCTGGGACAAGTGGTGGAAATGAACGGCCTTCAGCTCCGGCAAGGTCTTCTTATGTACCTCCGCACCTTAGGAACAGACCTCCTGGGGCGACCGAGCCACCTGCTCCATCAATTGGCGGAACTCAATCTTTTAATGATAGGTCTGCGTATGGTGGACCTGCTAATATGTCGCGGTGGGGTGGTTCTAGGTCTGATTATGGACGTCAAGGGTATGGTGGTGGTGGTGGTCGTGGAAGTGGAACTGGGGGTCGGGGTGGGAGAGGTGGTTGGGGTGGCAGAGAGCGAGAGGTTAATCCCTTTGCTAATGATGGCGTGGATGCTGAATCTGAGGATGCTTTTACTGAGCAAGAGAATACTGGCATTAATTTTGATGCCTATGAGGATATCCCTGTTGAGACGAGTGGGGATAATGTGCCGCCACCTGTGAATACGTTTGCGGAGATTGACTTGGGGGATGCACTTAATTTGAATATTCGCAGGTGTAAGTACGTGAAACCAACTCCTGTTCAGCGACATGCAATACCAATTTCGCTTGGTGGACGAGATTTAATGGCCTGTGCTCAGACAGGGTCTGGCAAGACAGCCGCCTTTTGTTTCCCAATTATTAGTGGAATCATGACGGGCAACTTTCCCCAGAAACCACGTGGAGTTCGTACTGTTTTCCCGTTCGCTCTTATCCTTTCACCTACAAGAGAACTCTCAATGCAGGTGGGCCAGTATCCAAATATTCTTATTCTTTTACGCTTATTTCTAAGCTAGAATCTTTAATGACCATTTTGAAATAAACCTGCAGATACATGATGAAGCTAAAAAGTTTTCTTATCAAACTGGTGTTCGAGTAGTTGTTGCTTATGGAGGAGCACCAATAAATCAGCAGGTTGAATGAAAGTGTTCCTCTTCTTGTCCAAAAAATATATTGTTACCGTTGTATGTTCGGTTAATACTTCATTTCATTTGTTGGCATCCAAGCTAGAGATGTGGTTTATATGATTACTCGATGCATCTTTCTACAACATATAGATGCTTCAGTGTTTTTATAGTTTCTTCTTTTCTCGAGGTCAGTAATTTGATTTTGATAGGGAAATTATAAATTACTTTATCAACTTGGAAATAAGTGAGCTGTGTGAATAAGTGCAGTAAGATCAAAATGTTGGCCAAATCCATTACACGGCATACATCTCTGTCAAAATTATCTTTCTGTGTTACACACACATGCACAGCCAGTCACACACCCATTTTCATTAATGTTCTCTATGTATATTAATTGAGCAAAATGTAGCCTGAGATTCCTTTTCTGAATGCTTATTTTGTCCTATTAAGTCGACGAGATGCTATTTTGTTCACCCGAACCACCCTATTTAATCAACGTGGGAGGCGTGGCCTTGATACCGCTGCTGGGCCCCAAATCAAATTGTGGACCCTGAAAATCTTCATATAGAACAATATTGTCCGTTTTAGATTCGATCTGCACGTTTTTTTCTTTTTTTGGCTTATTGGAGATTTAGTGTACACTTGTAGATGCCAACACAGCCCTTGTTTAATTGTTCTAGGGTTTTCGTTCCGGACCAACACATATTTCTATCAGTATTATTTTCCAGTTTGGATAGTTCTATTTTATTAAGTAACTTTCAACCATTTACGCATGAACATATATGATCTCCCATGACAAGAAACTTGTGAATGTAGTTCATTTTGTCTAACAAGGATACTTGCACCTACCATTCTGTTATACTCCTGATTTAAAATTTTAATTAAGGTTCATTTTACAGAAGCCTCTAAATCAAATCTAGATATCCTTGTCATAAATGTTATTAATCAGTTGATGAAAAGTTAATTAATTTGTTTGCAGCTACGTGAACTTGAGAGGGGTGTAGACATTCTGGTGGCAACTCCTGGAAGATTGGTTGATTTGCTTGAGAGAGCTAAAGTTTCATTACAAATGATAAGGTATCTGGCTCTTGATGAGGCAGATAGAATGCTGGATATGGGTTTTGAACCTCAGATCAGAAAGATAGTGGAGCAGATGGATATGCCACCACCTGCTGAAAGACAGACAATGCTATTTAGTGCAACCTTTCCAAAAGAAATCCAGGTCACAGTTGTAAATTAATCTCAAATTCCGTAGTCTTTAGTAGATTCTTTCCGTTCACTTCATTGTCTATAAATTAATGAGCGACTTATATGCATTTCTGTTTATTGCTGTTGTCTGATGCTAGTTGGTTCATTTACAATACTTTACCCTTGTTTTTTCGTTAAGTGGCCTAATGTCTGATTCTGGTTGTGACTTGGTCAATGGTAAGTAATGAAAGAACCGACTTTTTAGAAGGATACCGAGCATCAATTTTGGGCTTAAATACCAATCAAATGTATTTCAGTCTTTGGATACATGATATTAGTGATATTGTAATTGGAGGGGATGCTGCAATTGTCATCAAAATTGGTAAATATAATCTGCATGCAGTCTTCTGAGATTTCTTGTTATTGTTGACATGCAGAGAATGGCGTCGGATTTTCTTTCAAACTACATCTTTTTGGCTGTTGGGAGGGTTGGTTCGAGTACAGACTTAATTGTTCAGCGAGTTGAATTTGTTCACGACAGTGACAAGAGAAGCCATTTGATGGACCTTCTTCATGCACAAAGGGCAAATGGAGTTCAAGTGAAGGTATGATGGTTTATCTAGTAAATAACTATAATTTACTTCGTCTGTATCTTTTTTTATACTTATTCCACATTTAACCAAAACATAGTGGTTTTAAAATGTATATTAGCATGATGTATTGATTATAAAAAAGGAAAAAAGATGTGTTTGGGCCCTTCACACCCTTCACACTTTTCATTTTCCTTAAAAGTAGGTCCATATATTTATTTGCAAAGATTCAGCCCTAAACTTTTATTTGCATTAGATCTTTACATTTCTCATCCCCGTAAACCCAATTATGGTGGAAAACCCAATATTCACATCTGATTTTACAAATAAAATACATGGATCCAGTTTTATAGCAGAAAAAGGTGCAAAACCCAATGTTTACAAATAAAACTATCTATATGTAATGATGAAAGTAAACAAGTTTTCCTATTGAAATTGGTTAACATTCAGGTTAACCATGATTGATATGATCTGGTTGGTTGGAATCAGTTTTCTGATATCTCATTATTTGCACGGACATGCTACCTAGTATTTTTAGAAAGATTTTGGCTTCACATACTCACAAATGAATGAACCATACGGAGGCCCGTATTTCTTGAAAACAGTTACCCGGCCAAAACTTGATTGTGAATAAAGCATGGGATTCATATTGATGAGAATATACTTTAAGGATATACATATGCAATAAGAGCATAAGGTTACGAACGACCTTATTTTTTAGATACAGTCCCAAGTCTAGTAGGTTGCCTCATTTGGTTACGAATGACCTTATTTTTTAAATGTGTTTATTTTCCATAATAACACCAGCTTGCTTC
The DNA here is from genome assembly GCA_028984105.1 of Lavandula angustifolia. Taxonomy (NCBI): domain Eukaryota; kingdom Viridiplantae; phylum Streptophyta; class Magnoliopsida; order Lamiales; family Lamiaceae; genus Lavandula; species Lavandula angustifolia. The sequence continues at coordinate 225,987 of CM054818.1, forward strand.
ATTATAGTCCCGCTAATAAGAGCATTTTTATTTCCTTATGTTTGACAGCATTCTCTCACTTTAGTATTCGTGGAAACAAAAAAAGGAGCTGATTCCTTGGAAAATTGGTTGTGTATTAATGGCTTTCCTGCTACTACAATTCATGGAGATAGAACGCAACAGGTCAGCAAATAATGCAGAATACTCATACATTTACTTCTTAGTTTATGGGAAGAGTGGACTTGTACTGATTTTGCTCATCGATGTCCATAGATTTGTTTACACTTAAGCCTAGGTTGAAATTATTTACTTTGCGGTCGCAGGAACGAGAGTTTGCATTAAGATCATTCAAGAGTGGGAATACGCCAATCCTAGTTGCAACCGATGTGGCAGCTCGTGGTCTTGATATCCCACATGTTGCTCACGTTATCAATTTCGACCTTCCCAATGACATCGATGACTACGTTCACCGCATAGGGCGTACAGGTCGTGCTGGCAAGACGGGATTGGCTACAGCATTCTTCAACGAGAACAACATGTCGCTGGCAAAGTCGCTTGCCGATCTGATGAAAGAAGCAAATCAGGAGGTACCTGATTGGTTGACTCGGTTTGCAAGCCGAGCTTCGTATGGAAGTAAGGGCAGACGTGGAGGTGGTGGGCGCTTCGGTGGTCGCGATTTCAGAAGAGACTCGTCTTTCAGTAGGAACAGCGGTGGCGGTGACTATTACAGAGGCGGCAGCAGTGGTGGTTATGGCGGCAGCAGTGGTGGTGGTGGTGGTTATGGCGGAGGAGGAGGAGGATACCCCAGTGCTTGGGATTAGTGTTTTTTCAACTGTATGCATGCTTAATATTATCATGGAAAGAGTACATATGTTTCTCTTCAATGAAAACAAGAATCACTTTTTGTTCTATTCCTTACAATAGATATAGACTGCACTTACAATTAGGATCCATCTGAGAATATCTTCATGCTTATTTTTGTCTTGTTTTTGCTCTGGATTGATGTATGTACCAGGCAGGGTACTTGCACTGATGAAAATTTTGTTTCATTTCATGGTCCTTGACAATCTCGATATTAGATCGGAAAGGTTTCTCTATTACAAATCGTACTACCCTTATGTTGCACTTGCAAATAAGGCGTGTTACACAAAAGGGTACATATTACATGACATGACTATATTCGACTAGGGATCATAATTAGAAGCCTGCACAGTACTATAGAAAAACAATCAATAAACTGTGAAAAGAAAATCCGAGGATTATTGTTTACAAAGCAGCACTCATTAGTCAGAGGAAGGGGTTTAAATATCCCCAGGCTTTCCTTCTTCTATCATTGAGTAAAGAAATCCACAAACACGAATCACTCTGTATAACTATAACCATTATAAACCAACCACATCACAAGATAGAAAACTTTATGCCATTACTGGAAGCAAACAAGTTGTATTCTTCTATAGAATCTTTTTTATTACCATCGGACGAATCGCCCACTGCTCCAGGCTCAGCTTTAAATCCAGCTGAAAGAGCTACCGGACCGCCAAAATGGAAAAGAGAGAAGTCAGTATTCCCCTTATCTGTTGTATCAGGCTTCCCATTTTGCCCACCATCCGGTATACTGTGTTGTAGTTTTACCGCACCTGGATCGCCATGGTCCGTTGTGGGAACTGCGTTAGCCTGAGGGACAGTGGGGAAAACAGGCATATGAACAGGACTGATCAATGGAGGAGGATGGTGTAAGCCCCCATACTGCATCAACTGTGGATTAGTGTTCAAGTCATATCCAAAACTATTAGCAAATAAATAATGGTTGGAGTAGTGGAAGGGCATCAGTCCATTAGTAGGGTCAGCTGGCCAAGAAACTGGACTGTAATATGCCATTGCTGGAGCTTGAAAGACAGGATAGTGTACGTTCGGATTATGCATCATAGGGGGGAGGACACTTTGAGACTGAGCATGTACACCGGCATTTTCTTTTCCGATCTCACAATTTATGTCTGTTTCTGCAGGCAAATTGCTCAATGAATTGGTTGCTCCAGAAGCTGGTTCCTGGTTGTTAGCAATCTTCCGTACTGTTGTGCTCCGATCATCCACGATTTTGTGACACTGAGCAAATTCATTACCAAGGCAATGCAACATATCTCTACCCTCAGAGGTTTGGCTAGACTCTTCTGAATCTGATGTAGATGTTGATTCCGGATTCAGGTGGTTTGAGGATATATTGCTGTCACCTTCACTGAGGCACGAAGAGCAGTTATCGGAGTTGGAAGAACTTCTCAGCAATGAATCTACAGTCCTTTGTGGAGATCTAGTGATAAAACATAACTCATCATCCTCCACTTCTTCCACCTTTTTGTATGTCAAGGACTTTTCTTTTGAATGGAATCCGATCACTGTGCCTCTGAAAGTCTCATTTCCACAATTATCCTCGTTATTAGTATCAACTGAAATATCTGTATATACACTAGAAGTTTCAACTTTGGGTTTGAAGGCAACATCAGAAACTAAGTTGCTTTGCACACATTTCTTTTGTGAATCCAAAGGTTCCCAGACTTTCTTTGTAACATGGGAGTTGCTAGAGCTGGCTTTAACTCTCCAATTCTCATGTCTGCTCGCTTTAGGCTCATGGGTTGACCTCAAGTCGTTATGATGGTTACAGCTGCAAACATGAGAATTACATCTGCCGCTTACTCTATGATTGGTAGACTGAGATTTTTCACTCAACTTTTGACCATTCCTAGTGTTGAACTTTGCAGCATTAGTTCTCAACTGCATATTCAAGCAATTAATGCCCCTTGTAGATTCAAAACCATCAGCATGAAATCTTGATTCGTACTTGCTAATAGTGGGTTCACTCTCTGATAATGAAGCACCCTTTCTCCTATCAGACCATTTTGAAGTCGGATCCTGTTCGGTATCTTTACGCAACCTTTGTTTCCTGCGAGAATAATAATGGCTATAAGGCAAATAGGTATTAAGATCACTAATGATGCTAGGTTCCCCATTCACGTCGTCTTCAGGGTGATCTTCCATATTTTCAAAACCGAACTCAATCAAAAATTGGTCATCTTGAATATCAGGGGACAAAAGACTGCCTGCGCGAGTAGCTTCAAAAGTTGCCTCGACACAATCTCTGGTTTTTCCAATATCGACGCCTTCATCAACACAAGGTTTTTCCTCATTTAGAGTATCGAGAACCGCACCATCTATGGTTGATTCGGCACATTTCTTTTCTTTGGTTTCCTTCTCTCTTAACCTTTCCTTTCTGCGCATCTTCTTTTCCCTTTCTTTTGTTCTCCTGCGCTCCTTGCGCTCTTCTTCTTCACGTTTCTCCCTTTCTTCTTCTTCAAGTAGTTTCATCTGTAAGCTCAAAATTAAATGGAGAACTGAGGATTAATCCAGATTCAGGAAAATTTCCAGACTGGACTTATTGTAGCACTGGATTAATAATTACACGTGAAAGCACCTGCTTTTCTAAAGTGAAGATTTCTTTGCACGCCACATGCATACGCTCTTCCAGCAATTTCAAAGCAAGACAAATAAAGATGCTGCGTGCATTTTCCCGGGCAGTTCCCTCTCTAAAAGCTTTCTCAACCTGCAAGGCACCAGCCAAGTTAGGAAACTTTGTAGAGCTAATAGCAAGTCCTTGCACTGTTGGAAGCATTAAATAAACTCAAAAACATACATACTCCAGGATGAAGACTTTAAATTGTACTTCATTCAATAGCAATACAACTCGGCAATTTGACAAAGTGGAAATTGGACAAGTGTAGGGAATCTCTAATTAGGCATAACTAACTACACATGGCTACATTTGAATCACTAAAGAAGAGATAATCTCTGTCAAGAGAATGATTCGTGAGAGACCTTACTGCATGTAAAAAATTTTGAAACTAAGAGAAATGAACATGCCTGTTGCTTGAAGATGACAGTTGCAGCATCTAGGAGAAATTCTCGTGCAAGTTCTGGACTCTTTGCGTGTTTCTGCGGACGAGGGCATTCACCATCAAGCTCATTTCCATCCTTATCCATGGAATCATCATCCTGAATCAAAATTCACAATTTCATGGAAAATTAAGAGTGAACAAAACATCAAGCAAATTCTTCATCTCTATAAGTTTACCTCCTCTTCCTCAGCCTCCTCTGCATGCACAAAGAATCTTCTGATATTTGTTCCTAATGTAATTGTTACACTTCCATCACCAACAGCTAGCCTGCAATGGACACATTGTGGCCCTCGTAAAGCATGAGCTTTCACACACAGTTCATTGCATTGTCCATCAATTTTCCAAGCCCTTAAAGTTATGTAGCAAACACACAGACCACTTAGATCTAGACCATTCACTTGAACCCTTACACTCAACCCGACATTCTTAAAATCCAAGATGTCAGATTTTCCTTCTCCAGTTCCAATAGCCCATTCAAAGTGATGATATGTTCCACAAGGATCCAGTAACATTTGGTGCCAATCAGCCCGAACTGTATCATGAGAAACCTGATAATTAAGACCGAAGATGTATCATTGTTCCAGCAGTATTATCAGAACTGGAGATCAAATTGCCAAACAATGGAAAGATAATCCAGTTTATGCACCTCACATTTGAAGACGGAATCTGCTACACAAAACCAACTGGTACAGCGAGGATCCTTTCTCATGCGCTTTAGCTCTTTCAGCTCCTTAAACTCGCGTATTACATTTCTTCGGCAATCTCTACAAAACCTTTTCCTGTCAAACCTGCAAGAAGAAATTTATAAGTTTCTTTTGCATTGTCCTCAAGTTAAATAACATTGAACCCAAAAATCCATTGAGCTACCTCAGAAGATACGATCCATAATTACATCTATTTTTTCGAAGCATAAGTTAGATTTTATGTGTTCATCTTAATATAATTACCACATGAATTCTACTAAAGTTGAAGGGTAAGATCCTTTGAGTCAATCGAAGTTTGTCTATCCTTAATGAGTAATACCACATGGAAGGTGTCCCAACTAAGACTAAAAATTGAAATAGCAAGCCAGCTGATTAAAAAACCCAATAAACTCACCATTCCATGATGTTCTGAAATATTACTTATGGAAATTTTAAATAAAGAGAAAAAACTTTTGCTTAGTAGTTCCTTATGCCGGTTTTATGTATGCTGAAGCATCTTCGAAGCAAACAAAATTTAAGAAACACGCCTAACTACTGCGATAATACCTGGCTCCGTGGAAAAATCCAAGTTAATTTCCAGTAGACGTTTGATGGTAAAAACATGTATGGGAGCTGGTAAATATTTGCTGCTATGCATCAGTACTCATACTATTCAACAGATTGGACATTCAGTCAAGTTTTTAGGTAATACACAACTAAGTATTAGTCTGAAACATAAAAAAAGTATGTACCATATCTCAGATTGAGGCTGACCCAAGGCAAACCTAAGTTGATCTTAAGAAATTTAATTATTTAAGTGTTGCATAGTGACAAAAGAATGAGCAGGATGAGCTCTATCTGTAGCCAATTCATGAAGATCTATAGATTTACACAACAATTCTCATAATTGTGTGCTAAGTTTTTATCCCAAAAGCTCTATGCCAAATCCTTCCTCCAATTCTATTACTCACGTTAAAATCCTACCTTTTTGATAGCCAGCAACACAAAACTATAATTTCAATACCTACATATTTTCTCATTTTAGACCAATTTTCTGTTAAGCACAATCATAAAGTATAGGGAAGAACAAATATCATATGACAGTCAGGCTTATAACTGACCAATTTCATTTTCACGCCATGAAATTTTGAATAACATAAAAAAAAGTAACATCAACTGGTATCTTTGGATAGCCAATAAGAAGTAGTAATCAGGGTGGCGCACCTATACACGAGCCTTTCAATAAAATCCTCTTCTTTCATCATTAGAAGAGATTGCCTTGTCTCCTCTCCCAGGGCAGACCAGAAATCCACCAGTGTCTCCACTGACAATCTGGCAGTATGGAGAGCACATGTTTCTCTTGTTCCGTGCCCTCTACCAGAGCCTGGCATTCCTTGGCTTATCCATCCCCGGTTACCTCCCCCACATGCATCAGGATAGAGCAACTTGCGTTCTCTTTCCCTTGCACGTGCACTGTCAAATACCTGATTTAAGTAAACGTAGTTAACCTAAGTGAACCTAAAGAAGACAAGACTACATAGGTCAAACCAATTATGAAATTTACATTTTGGAGGCCCTTTAAAGACTTCGAGTGAAGGTAAGGGTCCAAGAGCGTCAGAGTCCCATCCCTGGCAGTGGTTAATCCACCCCACGGATGGAGAGATGGATCTATGACATCATCTTGGCACTCATTATCATTAGACATGTCTCCACAGTTGCAATTGTTCAAAACTTGTCCACTACAATGGCTGCTGATTCCATCCTTCTGTAAAGATTTTCCATACAAAACAATCTGTAGGAAACCTTCAAGCAACAAGCCATTGCACCTAGAGCAGTACATATTCTTACGAGCATGCTCAAAGAGTGTCTGTTTGTCAATCCTCATAAGTTTCTGCCGAGCTTGTATTGTCAGCTCACACCAAAACTGTAAGAAAACCAAGAATAACCTTATAATCCTGTTTCATGATACACAGATTTTACTTCAATGACAAACTAGGAAATTTGGATTTTTCAAATGAATTGAAGCGGAACAACATGCAGAAATACTACCCATATTTGCTTAATTTTCAAATTGCAGAGCTTAGGTTAAACAAATGAGTGATCAATTCAAACACAATTCAATTCAAATTTGGAAATGACACCGATATAGCATTGTCAAATCACTTCATTGAAACTTGCAATCTTCCACTCAAACAAAATAACAGAGTAAATTCACACCACCCAGCCAACAGAAAACTGACACGAACCGATTAAACCAATTCGCAATCAGAATGTTATCAAACCGAAATATGCATTTATCCATACATACCTTGTGCAGCTGATTGTAACACGTATCGTCCCGCTGCTTCGACCAGAAGTCATCGTTAGCCATCCACGAGCCATTGAAGGATTCATACGGCGGCGCTCTATTTCCCACCAATGAACTATGATAAACATCCCCATTAGAACCGCCGCAAGCATCAAACTTCTGCGCTATCCCAGGCATTCCGTGCCCTATTCTCAATTCTTCCCGCAAACAACCATCATTTCCCCGAACAAAATCCCCTCCGAACGCCACCCTTGGATTGAGTAATACCCACAGTAGAGCATAAATTCAAGTGATTCACAAATACATTAGCAAACAAATAAACTACGCATCAATAAAGAAGTCCTTTTGAACACGCATGGCATATACGTGCCTTCCTGATCGAGAACATGCAATTAGAGGATGGATTCCGATTGGTAGAAATCGAGAATTTAGAGACAGATGGGGGTTTGAGATTTGCGTGCGTGTATATATGTAGAAAGCGGTCGAGATTCTAAGAGTGCAGTTGGGGGTACGCTCAGAACATTTTTCTTTCGCTTTTATTATTTTAATTACTCCTTTAATTCTTATGATGTCGAAATTCAAAGTCGCTATCGAAATGTATAACAGATCTGATATCGAATGACATATTTCTAATTGATAGTAGTTTTGAATAATCTTTCTAAATTAGTACTCTATCGGTCCCGCTGTTATTATTATTTTTTCTTTTCGGCACAGGGATTGAAAAACTTTGCTTAAGTGTGTATTTTATAAGTTTTTAATTATATTAAAAAATAAATATAATTTTCGAGGAGTATTTGGTGGGAATAAATGAGAATTTATCCAACTTTTTCCAAAGCATTGTTGAGGGCAAATAATTTTATTTAAAGTTTGTAAAAAGTTAAAAATCACAAATTTCTTCGTTCGGAGCCGACCAGAATCGTGTGAGAGAGAGACTTTGGAAGAGAGATAGTGTAAGAATATGGGATGAATAGCGAGTAAAGAATGATCCACTTCATTTTAGGTTTAAAAATTAATTTTTGTCAGAAAAGACAGTAATAACGAGATAATTCAATTAAGAAAGTCGGACAGTAATAAAATGATGGGAGAATATATCAATCGATGATATCATTTTCTTCCCTAAAGAGACAAACTAATGATGAGGGGTAATCCACATTTGCTACCGAAGCGCGACAAACTTCGCAAAGATATAAAGTGGTTGGACATATTTGCTTTGTCAAAAGTCGAAGCCAACTTATAAGACAATATTTACCTTTTCCTTCGATGATAAAACTACTTGATTCCTAAATGCATCAATATTGGGCCTTTGGGCTACTACTGTTTCAATTTGGGCTCTTCATTCTTTGCTTCAGTCTTGCAAGTCTTTTCATATCTACTAACAGCATTAATTGGTAAATGCAAACATATATGAAAGTGGTCCAAATATTGAGTTTTCAGACAATTATACTAACGGATAATTGAGCTTTTAAGGATAGTTTCTTGTTCTTTCGTCCACTTCAATACATATATTGGTCCCCTTCAAAAGTTGTTGAAAAATGAATGAGAGAGAGAGAGAGAGAGAGAGAGAGAGAGAGAGAGAAGCAATCTAGGACAACTTATCTCGAAACTGCATATTAAGAAGCTTATAGTTTAGGATAGCTTCAAACTTCCATGGAGGAGAAGAGTAGCGAGAGAGAGACGATCCGCCTATTCGGTAAAGAATTCGGCGAAACGACGAAGGAAACCAGCAGCCGGAGGAGATTCGAGTGCCACTACTGCGTAAGAAACTTCCCTACTTCTCAAGCTTCCAAGAGGGAACACCAGCAAGCCAAGCGTCGTGCCCACTTGCACTCCGCAATGCTTCTGCATGGAACCTTCGCCAATCGACGCCTAACGAATTACACACGGCCCCATTCTTGGAGTTGGAGCAACGTCTCGTTTAGTGCTCCGCCACCGACGTCTTTCGGGACTGCTCCGGCGCCGTTGCCGTCATCAATCAGTAGCTATCCGATACGTTTTGGGTATGAATCGAAGCGTGAGATGCAAGAACAAGTGAGTTTGGATTTGCATCTCTAGCCACTACGAAACCGAACGGAGGATAATTTCGATAGGATCGGTCGGGAAGATTGATTACTTGTAGTGAGATGAGTTCTCCTCGTTTCTTGTTTACTTGTCTTTGTTCAAATACATTCAAGAAGAATTTAGTTGTGTTTGATGGAAATGAATAGGGATCGTTAGAATGGGCTCTTTGGGGAATATATTAGGGTCGGTAGACTTCCTTTATTTATCTGCGTCGATAGACTTAAGAGTCTTAAAATGGTCTTAATATTTCAAGAAAATAGTTTTTGTAACTAGAAACATTTAAGCCATCACTTATTAGTACGGGGAAATGACAAGAAAATACCCTGTGTTCAAGTGAAAATATGTAAAACTACTCTGTGTTCATTATATTGTAAAAAAACATCTTACGTTCTAAAAAATGTTGCACGAAAACCCTCCCATCAAAATTAACAGCTCGTTTATCTCAATCACTTCTAAATTTTTTAAGAGTTTTAGTATCTAAATGAACTTACTAAACTAGATGAGGCAAAATCTAAAACACTGAACAAGAAAAGTGAGAAAATGTGAACTTTTAATAATAATTGACTCAAACTACGAGCAGCAATACGTATGCGCATGCTTTTGGAATTTATCAAAATTAAATATTACATGCATATTGTAAGAGTACTTTAAGAATTATATATCAGGAAAAATGTAAAAATCTTCTCTAGATACAAGCAGATCGATTGAAATATACATGTTTGGTATTTGGGATTTTCTTGCAACACATTTAAGAACACAAAGGGTGTCTTTTTGCAATAAAAGTAACACGATGTAGTTTTGTGCATTTTGATCTAAACACTGAGTATTTTTTCGTCATTTCCCCCTTATTAGTACATTACAACTAATTGAGTATTCATTGCTCAAGTTGATTTGAGAGAGAGAGAGAGAGAGAGAGAGACGAAGAGGGAGAGAAGGAACCACTAATATCTCACTCCAGCTACCATACCACCAATATTAACTGCAACAAATAGCTAAATATCATTGTACCTGCTGACTGCATAATTTTGTGCCACACTTTTCTAAATCTAGATGAAGGGATTTAAATTCCTTTCAATACAAAACTAGGAAATTGAAAAACAACTTGATTGCATCACTGAAACAATAGTAAAGGGCCTTAAATGCAAGCAGGAAAGAAACTCAAAAGGAAAAAGGCTGGCCCCTATTGGAAGCTCTCCCCATCATAAGCTGAAATGATTTATCACATTTTTCATGAAAGACAGTAGATAGATTTCACCAGATCAGATATAGACACGAGCAAGCATCGATTCCAGCACGAACCAGTTACCATATCTCATAACAGAAATGTTAGTGGATACCAGATACGACTTTAAACATCCGCAGCCAATCATGGAAGCTGCTTCTGTCGAACCCTCGAGAGGTGATTGTCTTCAATATGTCTTGTGAGCAACGAAATGCCGTAATGAGATGCACTTGAAGCAGCATAATAAGACGTCACGGTGAGTTGACTGAACTTAGGGAGCGCATAGCCTGTGAAATAAAACGACGTTAAGGCTATCCGATGAGAAAAACAATAAAAGTAGAACGAAGTACATTCCAGCTCGTGATACATGAAAGGGAGTGCACTACAAGTCTATACCATGGTTTTATTTTTGGCATGCTACCCAATACTTGTCCCAAATTACCAATAAAATCCAACCTTAATATCTCCCTGGCCTAGACTGATATATTGCATTTCATTTTCCTACCGACACTATATTATTTTTCCTTCTCTCATCCTACATGTGCGCTTCAGAATGCGTTCTTGGAGCAAAGGAGAATCTCAAAGTACATCAATAAGTATAGTACTATGGCCTATCGGGGGTAAGAGTGAATTAGGTAATGATATATTCATTAGGCCACATTCCACTTAAAAAGCCTTGTAAGGGGAAGGGATATCCAATCTTATATAGAAGATACATGATCTTCACCAAGTCGACGTGACACATAATAATAGGCTCTAACAGGTAACCACACATAGAAAATAAAATAAAATTGTATGCCTCGGATATTATACGAAAGCTCAAATCTTGGGGGCAAATAATATAGTAAGGTTTCAACAGGAAGAATCAAGTGCCCCGTATAGCAATGCTAAACTACAAACAGAGTACGCAATAATGCAGGTAAAAGAGGATATAAAGACGACACACATAAAACGAGATCAAGTAATTATCTTTACAAAAAATGTCAAGTACCTCCAAAAGCAGCACTAGCAGCAGAAAACATCAGAAGAGAGGGAATCTGAGAAAACGGAAATGGCAGATCGATTAAGGACAATAACAAGCAAGCTTCTTATAACAGTAAATGAAACATTCTTTAGATTGACAAGAGTATAGAAGAAGAAAACATGCATACCCCAATAGCAAAAGGAAGCCACTTTGGCCCCTTGACACGATTTTGGAAATAAGGAATTCCTAGTAAAAACGGGTTGATGAGTTTAGACATAAGCCACATATTACACTTCAATGAATGAGACGATGGAGTGAATCGTTCTACCTGTGTTGAAACCATGAACTGCACTTATCATACCACCAATCCCAGAGCCAACCTATTCAGAACACCACAATTAGTACAATGTTCATGATTATCGAGGAGAGCAAGGATGCGTATATTCGGTGAGGTTTAATGATCATACAAGCTTAAAATCATGAGATCATTCTCAATTCTCCTAACCTATTATGAGTATCCAAACACTGGCATCAAATTTACTAAAAGGCTACTCGAAAAAACAACCAAAATTCACACACACAGCAAAATTGACCAATTACATAAACGCAAAGAAGAGTAGAGTTCAAAAGCAAGAAGAATACTAAGGAAGAGGATCACATACCACGGTAGTGGCGTCGTGCAGAACCGGCGTGATCTCCCATTCCGAATTCTCCTGCTCCACACCACAAATAGGTTTACGGAAATATACTATAAATCAGCTGATCCACGAGATAGATAAATATGCAGAGAGACATAGAGAGAGAGAGAGAGAGAGAGAGACCTTGGTAGGGTTTAAGAGAGAGAGACAGCGGGGGCAGCGAGGGCAGCCGAGGCCTGGTTTGATGGTGGGATCGTGGAGGAGATTCCCTCTCCGCAGCTTCTCTTCGTACACTTCGCGCGTCCCCATCAATCTCACCGGTTCGATCAACAATGTATCTCCCTCCAATTCCAATTGATCTCTGATTTTCCTTCGCCCTTATCGAACACAATTCGTCGTTGGTCAATTCGCCATTTGCAATTGCGTGATTCTATCGGTATCGCTTCACTTGGGCTTGGGCCTTAGATTTATGAAGCCCGCTGATGCGTAACACTAATCTTTTTATCAAACAGTATTGAAAAAGAACGAGAAATTGGAGTGCATTATGTTGTACTCTTTCCGTTCCACCGAATTTGTCTAATATTCATTTTCGGACTTTTTCACTGAATTTGTTCAATTTCTAAAAAAAAAGTAGGTTCCACATATTTAACAACTCAAATCAAATTAAAAATAATTAATTAAATGAGTCTCACACTTCTAACTCACAAACTAATTTTAAATTATTAATTAATATATGAGTCCCACACTTTTATCAATTTACATCAACTTTCCAAAATTACTGCGCTGAAAAGAAAGTGGACAAATTCGGCGGGACGGAAAGAGTATTAATCAATCAGATATTGCACTGATTTTGAACAACTCTAGAAGAAAAAACAAGATGCTTCATAAATATTTCTTAAAATAATGGTTTCCAATTGTTTTGTCATACTAATGGCACCTACTAGCCAAAGTTGCTAAACTAGAATCAATTATAGCTCAACATTAATCTTTTTTTTTATTTTATAAAATATACAATTGGACAAAAATAAATCTCATTTTTCGAAAGGAGATTTTTTTTTATAAAGCCAGCGTCTATGGCCCTCGGCACATCCCTAATTCTCCCCTCAGGCATAGAAGAATACAATCCCTTTTATATTGAAATCACTGATTCCAGTCTCAACTGACTCTATGTTTGAAAAAGCTAAGACTATTTCGATTATATTAACTATTTTGTGAATAAATTATAGCGTATGGTTATTTTTGTGTTTGTTTTTATAATCTTGTACTATTAAAGTCCAAACCATCAATACATACATAAAAATATATATATATATAAAATCATAAGAAGTTTTCAATTTTAAACAACAAACGAGATCAACATCAAGCATACCAAACCATCAATACATATATAAAAAAGTATAACAAAATAATAATAACATCAATAATGGAAGACGTAAACATTATACTCAACAACAGCATCGCCGGTGTTGAGGTCGAACTCGTGAGTCCTGACTCGGGCGTAGCCGCGGGCGAACCGGAAGACGCCGCTGCCGCCGACCACCGGCATCTCCCTCACGTCGTCGAACACCGCGTTCCGGCCCAAGACGCTGAGCGTGCTGCCGTTGAACTTCCCCTCCGTGAAGACGAAGTTGAACGCCATCACCAGCCCGGCGCTGCTCGAGTCGGCCAAGCCGTACACTCCCTGCGCCCTCCCCACCGTTTTCGAGCTCATGGTGGGGCCCAGCGTCAGGGGGTCGTCCAGCATGACCAGAGCGCCGAAGCCGGTGGCGGAGGAGTTGGTCGTGGCCGCCTCCGCGATGCGCACCGCCGTGGGGTTGCGGCCACTGAGGATGTCGTGGAAGTAGAAGCGGAGGTGGCTGAGCTTCTCTCTCTTCAGGCCGAGTTCTCGCTTCGAGAGCCTTCTGGAGAGTTCTTGGGAGCTTGTCGTGAGGAAAAGAAGGGTGAAGAATGCGAGCTTGATGGTGGCGCCGGCCATGGCGGAGAAAGAGAGAATAATTATTCGAGTGAAGCTGTGAAGGCATAAGAAAGAAACAGAGTTATTGGAATTAATACGCGAAAGTTTGGTGGGAAACTTCATGTTCACGATGTTTATAAACAAAATACTCGATTCATCCTACTAGAAGTGATACGTTTTTCTTATCGGAATGTTCCACTACAAGTAACACGTTTTCAAAAATAATAAAAATTATGTGGATTATATTTAATTACTAAAAGATCAAATAATTTACGCTACATAACACTATTTTCTTAATACTCATGTTCAAAAAAACTCTCGCTTCTAGCAGGAATAAAAAAGCAACGTGTTTCTTTTCGATGCTGTAATTAAAAAAATGGATGATTAAGTAAGAGAGAGAAGATAAGAGAGATAGTGAGAGAGTAAATGATAAAGTAAAAGAGAAATTGTAATTTATTTGGAATTTTTTTTTTCGGAAATTGATGACTTTAAATGAAAATGTCACATAAAGAAAAACTTGTTGCTTCAAATGGGACGAAGAAAGTAGTAATTCTTGCTTTAAAAAAAATTCGACACAGATTTTAAGAAGAGTTCTTTATTGATCTCAAATAAATTATTTGTTTTAATTTAATATTTTAAAAAAGGGAACAATAATTATGGAATAGTAAAAAAGGAAAATGAAGCAATAATTGTGCTAGGGATGGAGTATAATTTGTTCGTTAATTCGCTATTGCGGTCTAACGCCAACAACAATTCACTTGGGCTTGGGCCTGGGCTTTATACATATTAATTAATCAACGAGATATTTCACTTTTAATGAACAACTACAAACCAAAAAATAAGAGAGGCCCAACCAGTAGCTGAGCTGGCCTAGTTAGACAATCACATTTTGTCCCTCGGCCATTGGTTATAAATTACCGTCATGAATTTGAATTCCACTAATATTATCATGTGTTAATGAAGTTTATCTAATGTGCAATTTGGTAACGGTTCGTTATTGAAGAAATAGGCCCCAGAACATGCTTCATCTTTCTTTCTAAAAATGTAGTATTCAAATTTACTCCATTCGTCCCAACTTTATATATCTAACTAATTTTTTTTATTAATTTTAATAGGTTTAATCAATATAATAATATGAAAAGACTATTTTTAACTAATTTTTATTATATCAAACACAATTATGTCATTAACATCTTAGTAATGTATTTTAGTTTACTCAAATTTTAGTACCTACATTTTTCTAACTTCATATCATTAAATTTTTCTTAATCTGTTTGAAAAAACAAACCGGCATATAAAATAGAAACATAAATTTTTAAAAGTGATTTTTATCTTGTTTTGTTACAAATATATTGACCATAAATTTTTCTTTTCTTTTTTTCCTCCATAGTTTGGAAAATAGGAGCAATGAGAGTATGAGACGCACTACTTGACTTCTTATAGTAGAAGGTTAACAGCTAAAAACTTTTTTTTTTTTCCAAGTTTGGAAAATAAGAATAATGAGACACACACTACTTGACTTCTTATAGTGCACCTTTAACGGTTCGAATTATTTGACAATTCAAACAAGCACAACATATTAGGCAATCCGACAAGATCAATACCAAACCACACCAAACCATCAATGTATAATAACATCAGTAGTTAACACATCATTAGGGATGCCAATTTTGCGGGTCAGAGTTGGGTAGTATAGTACCCGAATCCGTCCCGTATCTTGGAGTTAGGGACCCAGATTTAAATCCAGACCTGCATGGATCCGAAAATTTGAAACCAGTTTCGAATCCGCAATAGACGGGTCTACCCAAGCCCAAATCCATTATTGTGATTTGAATTGCTAATTTTAAATTGCCATATTTTTTAATTATTTTTTTATTAGTGGAAGTTTTTTGCTTGAATTTTCTTATTATGGTTGTCATATATTATTACCTATGGGTATGAATTCAAGAATAAAATAATTCAAATAACATAAAATAAGATTTAATAAAAAATTAATAAAAAGGTTTAATAATACATGTCTGGAACATTACTTGGTGGGATGGGGTGAGTAGAGAAATTGGACTCGGACCCGCCCCAGACTCACACAGTTAGGTCTAGACCCGCCCAGTGCTTCTACGGGTCTGAGTATTACCCGCTCCATCACGGGGCGGGAAGGGTCGGGTCTGGCGGGTCCGATTCCAATTGCCATCTCTACACATCGTACTTAAACAAAAATTATAATCATAATTTACCGGCAACATTTAGTGTAGTTGGTATTCTCACTTTTGCGTAAGTGGTTGATCTAGAGTTAATCTAGTGTTCGATTTCGTTAGGGTTGATTTAAATTAATAGTACTTAAAACAAAAATTATAATCATGCACCGCTGGCACATACTAATATTATTATAATTAAACTCAAAATTATTATACTCTAAGTGTACAACATTACACCACGTACAGTGCCAATTTGGTAAATTAAACTCAAAAACTAACGAAATACGAGATTGCAATACGGACCACGTGGGCCCCGCAACAACGTAAACACGTCAATAATGGAAGACATAAACATTGTACTCAACAACGGCATCGCCGGTGTTCAGGTCGAAGTCATGAGTCTTGGCCCGAGCGTACCCACGGGCGAACCGGAAGACGCCGCTGCCGCCGACGATCGGCATCTCCCTCACGGCGGAGGAGACCGAGTTCCGGCCCAAGACGCTGAGCGTGCTGCCGTTGAACTTCCCCTCGGTGAAGACGTAGTTCAGCACCATGAGAAGGCCGACGTTATTCAGATCGGCCTGGCCGTAGATCCCCTGCGCTCGCCCCACCGTCCTCGAGGTGATGTTGGGTCCCACGGTCAACGGATCGTCCATCATGACCAGGAAGCCGAAGCCCGTGGCGGAGGAGTTGGTCGTGGCGGCCTCGGCGATGCGCGCCACCGTGGGGCTGCGCCCGCTGACGACGTCGTGGAAGTAGAAATGCAGGTGGCTGAGTTTCTCTCTCTTCAAACCTAGTTCTCGTTTTGAGAATTTTCTTGAGAATTCTTGGGAGTTTGTCGTGAGGAAGAGAAGGGCGAGAATGGTGAATGCGAGGATGGTGGTGACGCCGGCCATGGCGGAGTGAGGGATGAGAGAGAGAGAGAGAATATTTATTCGAGAGTAGGAATGAATGAAGAAATAATGGATTATGAAAGTAGAGTTTTGTGAAGGGTATAAAAAAGAATGAGAGGTTGGAATCTATACTTTATCTTGGAAGGCGCGAAGCTTTTCGTGGAAACGTTACGATTGTGATAAAGATATTATTACTCCCTCAGTCCCATGTGATTTGTCACATTTCTTTTAAATACAAAAATTAAGATTGAAAGTTTCTATAATAATTATTTTTCTTTATTGAAAATGCAATAAGTCAAATGTGACCGTTCGAAAAGTAAAACAAAACAATCGGAACGAAGGGAATATTGTAGTAGTTGGAAAGATATATTTTTTTGTGAAGAGTTGAATTAATCGTCATTAGTCTATGTATGTAGTTGTTAGTCAAAGTATGAAGATTTTATAGGTTACCGACCAAATCCACCATTCCTACATAATTTCCCCCCAAATAAGTAGTTATTCACACTTACTAACTCCAAATGCATGTCTCTCTCTTTCTCAAATTCTCTCTTTATTAATATTAAAATGGGTTCTATTAGATTATTTGCTTTATGTATTTTGTCCCCTTGCCTCCTGAACTATTTAATTTGTAGAAGAGTAAAACTTATACAAAAATTTCCAAATAACATGTAAAGTGTAGTATCATCTTGAGTTATCACAAAACTAATAGTCCATAGGGTAAACCCAACAATCCAGTGTGGCATTACCCCTAAACCTGCATGTATGGTCGAATATTTTTGTCGACATTTTACTCTTTTGTAACAAATTAGATATTTCAAGGAGCAAACTGTACATGTTCCTAATTCAGGGGGCAAAATGCATAAACCCGATAATTAATGCGACAAATTGTAAACTTTCATAGCTCATTGGCAAATATACATTTTTATTTTTCTTCTTACCAAAGTACGGATATACCTCATTTTTGTGTTTAGTATTTGGCTCTAGAAAAACAAGATTTAGACTAGTGTTTGGCTCTAGAAAATATCAAATTTGGCTCTAGAAAAACAAGATTCAGTCAAGAATAGTATTTGTTGCTAAATGATGATTAACAATTGGATTTAGACTATAAAATGTTAACTGTAGATTATTGACTATGAATGTGAAAACGTAAAGAACTATTGTATTTGAAAGATTTCCATGAAGTGAAAAATCAGGTCAAAATTAATAATTTATAATCAAATCTTAATTTCCAAGGTTAAAACTCAAAAAGTCTACAATTTTTTACAATTTAGAGTTCGGGTTCTCAAATTCATAATAATATGATTTTTTTTTCTTTCTAATTTATTTCACCACGGAGATAAGTTTACCTTAGTTTTTTCTTCTTTTTTTAATTAAAATTTAAAAGTCTACCTTAGTTTTCCTATAAACTATGCAAATAATGGACTATAAAATTTTGTAGAAAATAAGTTATAAAAATTATTGTGTATTACTCCATCCGTCCCATAGAAAATGTCTCATTTCTATGGGGCACGGAAATTAAAAAAATGAGATTGTGTGGTGTATATTGTTTGATTTTTTGACTTGTTAATTTTGATTCACATATTGTTTGTCTTCTTAAGAAACATGACACTTTCTATGGAACGACTCGAAAAGAAAAAAATACACTTTATATGGGACGAAAGGAGTATGATGGAGGAGATTCCTTGTCCTTATTATTCTTTCCTAACTCCGTTCCACAATTATAAAACTATAAGAGTTATAAGTATATATAACCATACGATTTTATAAGTAATTTTATTATTTATAATTTAGAAGGTTTAATGCAATTAAACCCTTTAATTTTAAGATCTTCTTATGGAAATTTTAACACAACTTCGTAAATTTTTAACTTGACACGATAAGGTAAACATCTTGGAATTAGG
Source organism: Lavandula angustifolia (assembly GCA_028984105.1). Lineage (NCBI taxonomy): Eukaryota > Viridiplantae > Streptophyta > Magnoliopsida > Lamiales > Lamiaceae > Lavandula > Lavandula angustifolia. The sequence goes on from CM054818.1 coordinate 244,723, forward strand.
AATATGTTCGATCTATTCAAAACAATCGTGTACTTAGTCATATAAGGATATGTTCTTAATCACACAAATAAGTCCTCTCGAGTTTTGATAACACTAAATAATTGATATCGACAATATGTAATGTAGTTGATATTCTTACTTATGCGTAAGTGGTTAATTTAATGTTCAAAGTAAAATAAAATAAAATTACAAAATGAAAAAAAAAAACTAAATAGTTGACATTGTAACAATTAATAACAAATTAACCACTCGAGTTATGATGAAGTCGAATATATTGATATAATATGATTTCCCGCCTTCCCCAACTAACTTTCTCTCTAAGTTTTCCCAGTTGTTTCTCTCTATCTCTACAGTGGCATGCAAACTCAAATCCTCCCATCAAATCATTAGTCTCCCCTCAGTTGCCGGCGAATAGTGAATAGTGCCCTCCCCCTGTGTCGTTCAATCTCTCCGACGTCAATTTTCGCTATTGATTAGGGCTTTCAGGACGTAAGGCTGGTTACAAGTACGCCGAGATTTGGTGTTTGATTGTTCAGTTTACTTTGATTTTTTAGGGTTTGGAAAGACGAAGGAAGCAGATGGTGAGGCATTGAAGAAGAAGAGGGTACAATGGTGAGTGTGGTGCAGTTGCAATTGCCGCCGAATGTCCCCATAGTTGGATGCGAATTAGTTCCGTACGTGCTCTTGAAGCGCGCTGATAACTCTATGAGTTCATTTTATATTACCGAATCCAACCCCATTGACGGCCATTTCTTGAGATATAAATGGTTAGTTTTCATCAGCGTTGAGTACTTGAGTTATTGGTGCATGAATTAATTCCCTTGGATTTACTCTGTTTTCGTACTTTTCCAACTATATATATATATATAGGAATCCAGATTTATGATGTTTTGTTGAATAAATAGTGGATTTGCAATGGGTATTCGTTAATTATACCTTGATCCATTCTTGATTCTTGGCCTCTGTTTTGTGGAGGTGAAACTAGAGTAATAAGTAGTAACTGAGTAATCTTAATCTGGTTAAGCTGTACGGCGAATCCGCGATAAATGTTATTGTTTCAGCCTAGACATTCTCTGGAAAGGAATAGCTCATTCTGATAAACAATGTTAGGAATATTCCCAAGATTTAGCAGACCTTTTCTATACTTTGTTTTTTATTGTTTGCACTTCATGTATAACTGTTTGTGGCTAGTCAAGCAGCTGCACTACTTGTTGTCGATCTATCAGTTTCTCTTTGCTTTAGATGTTCTGAACTCTGTCTTTGTCATGTGTAAATACTGTGATTTTGGCTAGAGAGTATCTAGCTTCTTTAGCTTGTTCTTGTGGTTAATGCAGCAAGCTTATCTGATTGGTGTGAATGTATTATGTATACAAACAAGTGATTGGATTGGGTCTCGATGCAGGTATCGCATACAAAGCGACAAAAGACCTGCAGTTTGTAGTGTTCACCCAACCAAACAGGCTAGACTACAATGCATCGAATGCATTAGGGCAAAAGTACCTCATGCTAAGAGTTTCCATTGTTCAACAGAGTGTTTTTCTGATGCCTGGCATCATCATTCTGTCCTGCACAAGCGTGCTGCTAGTGCTTCCAATGAAACCGGTACTAGTGTTAGCTCGTCAGCATCTACAACACCTACTGCAGTTATTCAGAGGAACGCCGGTGAAGTGTGGGTTGAAGTTGGATGTTCTAAGGAGTATGTACCAGCAGCTGATGATGTTGGTCATGCTCTTAAGTTTGAGTGTGTTGTGGTAGATGCTGAAAATGGGTTAATTGTGGGACCTCCGAGTACCCTTTCAACTTCACTTGTGATTCCAGCCCCATCTCCTGTTCCACGACGGATAGTTCCTGTGGCGAATCTAGATCCTCGTACTAACATTCCACCGGCAGAGAGATTTTCAGTGCTTTCATACAATATCCTGTCTGATGTACATGCAAGAGATGAACGATACAGATATTGCCCAAAGTGGGCTCTATCTTGGCCTTACCGCAGACAAAATCTACTAAGAGAGATAGTTAGCTACCGGGCAGACATTGTCTGTCTCCAAGAGGTATGCAAAGATTCTGCTCTTTTAAATGCCTCCTTGGATTTACAAATATAGGAAAAGGATTGCAATAGCTGATGGACTTTATTGAAGTTAAAAAAAGCTCTTGATCGTAGTTAAGCAATCATCAGTTTATATGAAGTTTTCTTGCTGAGAAGCTTTACACGGTATGCAATTCTCCTGGCACCACATGCTATTAGCCTACTCTACATGTTGTATGATTTGCTTCAACCGTTGAGCTTAGGATTTATTAAAGGCTACTATAGCTTGAAATGCTGAAACATTCTAGTGTTTCTATATCTTTTCAGGTTCAAAATGACCACTTCGAGGAATTCTTCGTGCCTGAGCTGGACAAACATGGTTACCAAGCTTGTTTTATACGGAAAACAGCAGAGGTTGGTGAAACATCTATTTGAATCTAGACATCAAAGGCATGTTGTTGTTGATGCAATATGCTGTTTTTATTCACAGGGTCCTTATGAGACCATTAAGAACATCGACGGGTGTGCCACTTTTTTTCCGTCGTGGTAGATTCTCTCTTCTCAGTAAACATGAGGTGACACCAAATTGTCATTTCTGTTTAACGTCTCTGAGAATTTGCTTATGGTTTCATTCTTTTTGATAATTTGGCACCTGTTGCTTTAGATTGAGTTCAACAAAATGGTACAGTCTTTAACTCATGAAGTGGCGCCAAGTGCTTGGAACGTAAATGCTTTAAACCGGTTCACCACGGTACTACATAAACTAAACATTTCCTCTTGGAACTTTAGCTATAGTTATCAAGTATCATCTGATATCCTTTCATTCGTACAGGATAATGTTGCGCTTGTCTTATTTCTACAAACCAAGTCCAATTACCAGGGTATCGATAATCAAGGGAAGCGCCAGCTGATTTGTGTGGTAAGACTTCACCACATATTCACAACTTTGACGCTAATGGCACAGCTCATGTGTGTTTTATCTGTCAAAAGATGATTAATCTTGAATTGCCCAGATTTTCATTCTTCTGGTATGGATGCTCCAGTTTCTTCTGCTTGGCTGCTTAATCTTTTGACTGTTTAATCACAGACAAACACACATATAAACCCACAGCAAGACTTGAAAGATGTTAAGCTTTGGCAGGTTCTTATCAAAGTCTCTATTCTCTCTAAACATGCATATTCCCTCTAATGTTTTTAACTAAACTTCCTTGCTTTCCTTCGCTCGTATTAGGTTCACAACCTATTGAAAACACTTGAAAGCATCGTTGGACCTGCAGGCACCCCATTCCTACTGTGTGGCGATTTAGGTTCAGTCCCCGGAAGGTGCTATCTTCATTCTATTCTTGTCCATGGTTAGGTTAAGATGCTTGTAGCCTAATTTTGTTTACATTGACCATTGCTCCTTATACCCTCCTTACTTCGGGGAAAATCGGCCCACTTCATCCGGACTTAGCCGTAGATCCCTTTGGAATTCATCGACCTGCTTCCAAATTAATGCTTAAGCGGCCATTGGTATGTATAAGAAATCCAATACTCCACTTTTTAAGTGTGTATTTGCCTTAGCTCCTTAAACTTATCGAATTAGTTTCGTTCGATTCCATGCAGGTAAGTGCTTACACATCCTTTGCAAGACTTAGGGGTGAACTTAATCTCCATCACAAGAAGAAACTTGATCCTACATTTGGAGAACCCCTATTCACAGATTGCAGTGAACAGATTTTTCGTACCCATGATTACATATTCTATTCAGGTATATTTTAACATGTTCCAAAGTTTAGTATCTCTATTGTAATAATACCAATTGACCTAATGTAAATCTGTCCTTCCAGCTGACAAGTTAAGGTTGTTGTCCTTGTTGGAGCTCTTGGATGAGAGTAGCATAAGGAAAGTTACTGCTCTTCCTTCCGTGGAATGGCCTTCGGACCACATCGCCCTCTTAGCAGAACTCTGGTGCCCGCCTATGGCTTGAGGTTCGTTCCGATGAACGTTGTCGCCTCTCTTGTATATGATTTTGTTAGTAGGATATGCATTCTTCTTATTCTTATCTTGCCTGCAGGTTTGGACTGAAGAAGATGTGATATAGTAGCTGCTGTTGATACAATAGAGAAATTAGTGTAAGTGTAACCACAGATAGATCAATCAAGTTTCTCTCTCTTGAATTGTAGTATAGGTAATGTCAAAACTCAAAGATGGCTTTCCTTTTGATTGAAAGATGAAAAAAGGTATGATGCATAACCAGTTAGATGACAAAACACTACAGGAATTTCTCTGATCTTGACAAATTATATTTACAAATTAAATAAAAAACAACAAAAATTGGAAGTATGGATCTTTAATATTACAAACAAACTGCTACTAAATGTTGTTCATGCATTAGCATTAGCATTAGAATCTGCTGGCTTGGCATTACAAAGTGGCTGCAAAGCCTTGACCACAATGGTCATGTTGGGTCGGAAGTCTGCTTCGTATTGCACACAGAGAGCCGCAACTGCGGCCATCTGCGAAACGGGACGCGATTAGATCCTCTGTTTTAAAAATCGTAAGTAGTGTTCGATTGTATTAGCGGAACGTACCTTGGCCACGGCCTTGGGAGGGTATTCATTGTTTAGCTTTGGATCTATGCATTGTTTCACTTTATCTTCACTCAATCTCGGAGTCGCCTGAGAATCGACATTCGAGACGTATGTTAGAATTGAATCACTCATCCCTTAATACCGCCGGGATGATTAAACTTACCCAAGTGACCAAACTTTGTTGCCCTTTAGGCATGGTGTGGTCTACCGGCTTCCTCCCGGTCAAGAGTTCCAGCAACACCACTCCGAAGCTATAAACATCGCTCTTTTGGGTTATCTGACCCGTCATTGCGTACCTGCATGCCGAAATTATTAACGTAATGCAAAAACACGGGAAGAGTTGAGTGAGTGGACTCGTTCACTCACTCGGGAGCATGGTAGCCGAACGTCCCAAGGACCCGAGTCGAGTGGAGGCGAGCGGCAGTGTCGGAAGACTGGTTCGTGAGGCTGAAATCGGCGATCTTGGCGAGGAAGTCGTCGAAGAGCAAAACGTTGCTCGATCGAACGTCGCGGTGGACGATAGAAGGCTGGCATTTCTCGTGAAGAAACTCGAGCCCTTTTGCTGCACCAAATGCAATCTTCACTCTCTGAGGCCAACTCAGTACCGGACCGGGCTCCGCTCCTTGGACCCCTTTCTGACCTACTCAGTACACACTTCGTTACGTCGATTTTGACAAAATAGAGAAAGAAAGAATCTTTATTCCGGACCGTAACGTACCATGTAAAACATCATGTAATGATCCCATCGCTGCGTATTCATATGTGAGAATTCTGTTATTCCCTTCTAGACAATAAGCCATCAAGCATACCAAGTGTTCGTTTTTAAGCCTCGACACCATCGACAGCTGCAAACAACCAAACCACTCGATTCAAATACAGTTAAACCTTGATAAAGTAATAATATTAGGAGTAGAAAAAAATATTCGTTTAACAGGATTATTACTTTATCGAACATAATTTTAGTGCATTGACCCAAATTGGGATTGGAAGAAATTATTACTCCCTCCGTCCCGCTATTAGCGGCTCATTTCTTTTCGGTACGGTAATTGAGAGAGTAGAGATAAAATATGAGAGAGAAGTAAATGAAAAATTAACGGAGAAGAATATGAATGAGATAATAGATAAAATGTGTAAGATAATGAAAAAAATAAATGATAATGTAGGAGAGAGATATAAATTAGGAGTGAGAGTATAAAAATTTGCTAAATTTAGACTAATGGATGTCTCAATTAGGAACTTAAGCCACTTTTAACGACAAATTGAATATTTATTACTTTATCGAATATTACTTTATCGAGGTTTAACTGTATAGACTTCCATCATCTACAATCAACTTTCATTGTCATCGTCATCATCATTACCTGGGCCGTGAAGTCGGCGTCGTCGTTCTCCGAGGATCCCGTATCGAGCTTCTTGATGGCCGCGGCGCGGCCATCACTAAGCGTGGCGTAATATACTCGACCGTACGATCCCTCTCCGATGAGGGATTTCGATCCGAAATTATCGGTCAATCTATTTAACTCGTCCAACGTCAACACGGGCAGCTCGATCGGCAACACTTTCTGAGGCGCTCCGCCTCGTCGAGGATCTCCTCCTAAATTCATCATCGTGCCAACGTTAGAATAAACAATTCGAGAACATGATATGTAAAACATGGATACCTCCGCCGGGGCCGGTGTAGCCGCCATTGCCGCCGGCCTTAAGAGGGGTGGTGTATTGGTTTGATGGAGGGGCGATGGCTTCTTCTTCCCGGCCTCCGCAGCACAACATTTCTTGACTTAATTTTGAAACGAATCAATTAATCTTGCAAGACGATTTTCTTGATTCCGAGTTCGGAGACAGAAAGATACGGCGAGAAGGAAACTTTCTGTCTAAATTTTTTTTCTGTGCCGTTGGAGCCAAATTCAAAAGCCCCAATTCTCCCACGGTTTGTTGGTTGCTTCGCGGGAAAATCGCATGCAACCCTCCCAACCACATAATAAATCCAAACACAATCCTCCATTTTATTATTGTGAGTATAGTTAAATCTCGATAAAGTAATAATATTGGATCCGAGAAAAAATAGTAGTATTCATTTAACGAGGTTATTACTTTATCGAACATTATTTTAGTGCATTGACCCACATCAGGATCGGAAGAAATTATTATTTTAGCGAAATTATTACTTTATCGATGTTTAACTTTATATTACAAAAGAAGAAACAATTTTGGAAGGTGGAACTAATTAATTACTATTTACTTTGCTTCTTCATAAGAAATTTGAAATATATGATCAATTCATCTACATTAAAAGTAATTGCATGGGATATGATCAAAACATAGTAAGAAGATGAATAGATTTGAATTTGCAATGTTGAAGACATACACGTACATAAATTTCTACCCTGGATCAGATCTTATAGACTTTGTGGTGGAGAGCAATGTCACATCATATTTTGAATTGTGTAAGTAATTATTGTTTTTAAAAAAATAAATGAGGTGACATTATTTTAGACCAGAAGGTTTACAACTTAAATTGTTGACCCAATCTAAAATATAACTTGTACTCCCTCCGTCCTGCTTGACTTGTCTTTTTTCCCTTTTTGGGTTGTCCCACTTGACTTGTCTTGTTTTTTAAAATGGAATATAATTACTATACAAACTCCCATTTTTCTTTATGGGACCTACCTCTTTACGCACAATCATTCATTCATCTATACACAATCAATTACTCACCTTAATCTCCATGTCGAAAAGAAACAAGACAAGTCGGACGAGACGATGAAGTATAATTTATAGAGTGATGAAACGACAACCAAGTTTGTGATACTTGAATGTGACAGACATCATCTATACTAAATTTGAATTAATTACTTAATTCACAAATTTTAAAATTATTTCATTTTTTCACGTATGCACCGACTGTATTCCGCGTCGTCAACATCATACCATCACATGGATGTATAAATTAATATTTCTATCCGGAGCTAAACCCTAAACTACCTAGAAGCCATCCTACTGTCATATTGTGGATTTTGAGATATAATCTTATCTTTTTGTCAGGACGAACACTACAAGAAATTCAACGTATATCGACGAAATTTTTCATCGGTAAACCGTAATATTCCGTCGGTAAAAATATTACCGACGGAAATAAGGCGTCGGGTCAGGCTTTGTCGGTAAATTTTACCGACGGAAATTTCCGTCAGTAAAGTTTACCGACGGATTGTCGACGGAACTATACCGTCGGCAGACTGTCACCGGATATTCTGTTGGGGACGTATCACCGACGTTTTACCGACGGAATATATCCGTCGGTAACTTACCGACGGAAAATTCCGTCGGTATCTTTAGAACTTTACTGATGGAATTCCGTCGGTAATCCGTCGGTATCTTTTTTTTTTAAATAATTTTTTTTGTTTTTTCGTACCCTTTTCTCGACAACCTGCATTTTTTAACCAACCAACACAGCACATACATATAACTATTCAAATCAAGTCAAAAAGCAAACCGAAACGAAAATATAAATATATAAATCATAAAATCCAAATATTCAGTATATATACATAAAACATAAATAAGTCAATCATAAAGAGGTGGCAGGAGGGGACTGATCAGTGCTGTCGTCCGGAGGCTGTCGTCGGCTACAGGAACCCATCATCTCCATAAGCTGGGTCATCTGCGCATTCATGAATGCGACCTGCTCCTCGAGGCTACTCCTAGCTGCCGACTCCTCCTCCAGTCGGCGCATGATTTCGACATTGCTCTGGGATGGCCCAAGTGAAGAAGTAGAAGAGCGGCTGGCGGCGTTGATGTAGCCGCTCACTTCCTTGCCGAAACCGTACAGCCGCTGCTTCTTGTCCCGAACCCCTTCCAACCGCAGATAAATCGCGTTTTTATCCGCGTTGGGGCCTTCTTCAGCAGCAATCCGCTCCACCTCCGCCTATTACAATATAAAAATAAAAATTAGTCAAACTCAGAATTCTAGAATAATATTCTATATATTGTAATTGTGTGCTTACATGAAGTCTCGCCGCCTTCATGTTGGAGAAGTCTCCACCTTTGTAATGGAGACTCTGGAAAGTGTCAAAGGCGGTGGACTCTAAGGAGCATCCCCTCTGAGAAGCCTATTCATCACATGCATAAATAAATTTATGTCAAAAACAAAGACATAAGAAGCTAAAAAACATATAAAATGAGACTTACCGTAGACTGGGAGTACTGTAGGGCTGACCGGGACCCTCCTTTGTGCTTGCTCATCCCGGCGCCCAGCTCTGGCTCTGACATGCGGCATTGGGAAGTAGTCTCTGACTTCTGGAGTACCTCTGGCCGCATCCAGTACTCGTTGAGGACCGCCCACCTCTCTGTGTTGATGTAGTCCGGTTTTTTAGGGCGACTCTTCTTCATTTCGAAGTGCCAATCACTGAACCTCTTGGACGCCCTCTTCTGCCACATGTGGTGGATCGCTCCGGTCCTGGGCCAAGCCGGCGGAAGTGCTTCTGCAATTTACATGTTTATATATGTTAGATATATATAAGTAAATGCTAAATTATAAGATTGTAAACTTGAAAGAAAAACTAACCTTAAATTCCTCAAAATACTGCTCCTTAATTTCAGGAGGAGTCAGCTTCCAAGTGAACCTAGTCGGGTTATTGATCTTTTTAAAACACTCAACGATTGTCGAGGCCAATCCAGATGGCTCAAGCAATCGCCTATTATTGAAAATTGGTTAATCCAAGTTATACTTGATATATTTAAAATTAATAAAAGCAATTATTACATACCCCTCAGGTGAAATCTTGAAACAACGGCGGCTATCCACCGAGTAAGAGTCGGTAGAACCCTGATGGGGTCCACCCGACTCAGGGGGACTACCCCCATAGCCAGATGACGATGGGGGTGCTCCACGCCCAGCAGGAGCTGATACAGTTCTGCCACGACCTCTGGGAGGCGCCATGTACCTGAAAACAAAGAATAATCATAATTGCTTTTGGCCAAAAAAATAAGGCAAAATTCTTTTAAAACCTCTAAGTTGTACTAGTCATCACTAAAGTCCTCATCTTCTGATGTCAGAACATGTTCTTCTTCATCATCATCTCATTCGTCAAAATCTTCCTCATCGAGTTTTATTGTTTGACGTGGATAGCATAATGTTATATCAGCTTCTACTGTCGCGTGGTTACGTACTGGTGGGTTTAGTATGTCATCCTCTTGAAATGCTTCATCTAATGAAGATTTAGTTGGCAAATCTATCTTAAATCTCGGTTTAACTTTACATACTTCCAACCATGCCTTCCTAGATTTGTTCACACTAGGATATGAGCAGTAATACACTTGATGCGCTTGTGATGCCGGGACAAATGGTTCATAGTTCTGTAGCGGTTTCGTTTGATCGATAGAAACCAACTTGTATTGTGGATGTACATAAGTCCCTCTAGGGGTCGGGTCAAACCATAAGCACTTGAACAACATGGTTCGTTTTATTGGTAAACCCGGGTACTCAACTTCACATATCTCCACCAACTCGTCCATAATAATCAAGTGCATCGAACCATAATTCGCCCTTGTATACACACTCCGCTATTCATAGTGGACTTTCCTACCCCATGTGATAAAGTATGAAACTTATATCCGTTCACAACATAACCAGGGTACGTATAAACCGCTACTAATGGACCTTTTGCTAAATCCCGTATATACGGATTCATCTCATTGCAATAAGGGGAAGAAACCTAAGATCATAAGAAGCTAATTAGGAAAAGAAAACATTTTCGAATTTATTTAGATTGGATAAGCTCATCGTACATATGATTTGAACCAAGCTCCGAATTCCTGCTCAACCGATGTTTGGTAATCTTCATCTGATATATTTGGACATGCACGCTGAATTTCTTCCTCAAATAGGCTTCATTAAAGTTGGTTGAAGTCGTTACATATATTACACAAGTTAGAAAATAAGACAAGCGAATTATAGAGAACACTCACTTGTGATATTCTGTAACCTCGTCGCAGTTCAACAAGATGTATAAGTGGGCGACATTATACTCCTTCTGATCAAGATATCTCATTGACTTCGCGCCAATTGGACGACCTTTTGGAAGAAATATAGAGGGAACATCTATGTTGTCGACCGTCTGGCCTTCTTGCTTGCTTCATTATTTGGAGCCTCCTCAATATCCGCATCATTATAATTTGGCCCAACATGATCCATTACCATCCTCTGATAGGAGATCGACGTGTCATTTTGCACATTTCTCGTAGCTTGTTCATTTAGGGTTACGTGTTTTTCCCCATGAGATGACCAAACTTTATAATTTTTAACGAATCCCTTCATATAAACGTGCTCTCTTACAACTTGTGTAGACAAAAAATAACTTATTCTTACAATTTTTACACGGACATCTAATTTTTTCCCCGTCCGTATAAGCTGTCTGGCTACTTGCCCAATCAATGAAATCCTCAATGCCATTCACAAATTGAGGATTCAATGAACCGTCTACTGTCCACCGTGTATACATCCACGAACGACTCATTATTTTAAATCCTGATTGTATATCCGTTACTAAGTTGAATGTAAAAGCAATAGCATCAAAAGAATTCGACTTACAACACAATACCAATATAGAACATAGAATTCGACTAGTCATACTCAATTTCACGAATATGTATCGAGATATGCATGTTTGGGAAACAAGAATTTGTGGAATAATATGATTGATGATGTATGTTTGATTGGTAGGTTTAGTTGTTAGAAAGAGATTTGTCAAAGAAAGAAAAGGGGCAAGTCAAGTAGTATGACTTTGGTGTTGTTGTCTAGGACTGACTGATTTCAGATAGAGGTTTGAAATTTAGCATCCGAATTGAATATGTAAATATGCTAAATTATACGAATTTTAGGTTGGTTTATTTATAAGCATCGTTGCTCTGGTTCTGCTTGATTTGAAAATGCTACAAGAAACTTTTCATGTTGTAAATTATTTCACTCTTCATGGAATTTTACGGATAAAATATATATAGGAAAAGCATCTGAAATTAGTCATCGAAAAAGTGATATTTGGTGCTGTTGAACATAATTTCAATTCATTAATTTACAAGCAGATTTTATATCTTGAATGCTGAATTGACTCACCTCAATCGATTTTCACTATAGATATATTACAACTTACAAGTTTAGTCAGATTTTATTTGACTCAATTCTAACAGGAAATTAGTTATTACTACCATTCAAAAATTATTTACCAAACTTGGAAGAAAACAATAACGTGAATTTCATAAAAAATCAGCAAGAAGAAGAAGAAGACTCAAGACAGAAATCAAGAAAATTTCAGACTCTCGTTCATATCATATCAAAACCAAAACCACTATGATATTTCTTCGAACTCATACCAATATTCGTATTTTAAGATGCACAATCTAGAAATAGACCAATTGGACCCAATGAAACAACAAAAGAATCCAATGCATACTTATCTAAGCAACGAGGAAATACAAAGTTAACCATTTACAAAACAAGCCACAAGATTCCAGAAATTGAAGGAATGAGAGAAACTAACCAACAAATCTGGTTCAGCAGCGGGGAGGAGACGGCGGCGGCGCGAGGAAGTGGCGGCGGAGACGTTCAGCGGCGGCGATGGGACGGCGGCGGACGACGGCGGCGGCGGAGCGAGGAGGGCGGCGAAAGGGGGCGAATTGTGTTCTGGTTCAGCGGCCTCGCGCTGAATTAATTTAGGTTTCACCGACGGATTTACCGACGGAAAACTCCGTCGGTAAATTTTTACTTATTACCGACGGAATATTCCGTCGGCAAAGGTCTATTAAAAAATTGATTAAATTAACGATTTAAATAAAATAAAATATAAATTTACCGACGGAATATTCTGTCGGTAAATTTATTTTTTTATATTTTAAAAAACTAAATAAGTAATAATTTAACTTTACCGACGGATTATTCCGTCGGTAAAGGTCTGTTCAAAAATTAATTAAATTATCGATTTTAATAAATTAAAATATATATTTACCGACGGAATATTCCGTCGGTAAATTTATTTTTTAAATTTTAAAAAAATAAATAAATAATAATTTAACTTTACCGATGGATTATTTCATCGGTAAGTTTGCGACGGAGTTATTCTGTTGGTATTCCGTCGGTAAATTCAGCTTCTCAAATTCCGTCGGTAAGCCGACCCGTATTTTTTTTTTTCGTCGGTAATTTTGTCGGTAAATTGCATAAATTTTGTAGTGGAAATTTATGTGGTAATATATATTTCAAATAAAAATCAAAAGTAACATTCCACTATAAATTTGTTCACAATCTAACCAATTTGATCATACTATCTTCGTTTTTAGTCAGTTTTTGATTAAAACTCGATATGCATATAACTGACACCCTTAGGCACTCTTTTAGGCACTCCCTTAGACACCGAGAAATATTTATAAAAAAAAAGCGGTATAAACGTGTAGGTGACTAGCAGTGCTGATACCCTTAAGCACTCCCTTAGACACCGAGATAAATTTTTAAAAAAAGTGGCATAAATGTGTAGGCACTCGTTTCAAACATAGGCCTTCTCCCTTAGACATCCCATCGTGAAACAACAGCAGCTAGCATAAAATAAGGGTATTTTAGTAATCTTAGTTATTTTATAAATATAAGATAAGAATTTAGAGAATTTTGTATTTTTGTTTTAGGAAGTTGGTTATTATAGCAAATGCCTCGAGATTTATTGTCCTATGTTATTCCATTAATATAATCATTTAGATACTTATAATACAATTTTAATAATGTCTTATTAGTGTAATTATGTAGATGCCTATGATACAATCTTTTATAACTGTATCGTCATATTGTGGATTTTGATTTTTGAGATATAATCTTAGCTTTTGTCGGGATGAGATCTATCGTCCGAATATTGTTCCATTAATATAAGCCTTTAGATGCCTATAATATAGTCCTAATGTTGTTCTATCCTATTGTCATATTTGTGGATTTTGAGATAACCTTAATTAGCTTTTGTCCTATTGTCTAAAAGTGTAATAAAAGCACAAGGAGCGGGGTTTACTCAGTGCGCACCGAAGGTAGCGGCTGCGGGTTCTACGTATCAAAAAAAAAAAAAAAAAAAAAGTGTAATAAAAGAATCAAGAATTTAGTCTTGAAGCATGCATATTTTATTGTCTTTTAGGAGAAACGACAAAACTGCACACTTGTCGTCCTACTGTCTCCCACCACTTCCTCAAATCCTTATAAACTAAGAAATTCCGGAGTAAATTGCATGTACGACTTTCGTATATGTATCACACCACAAGAATATTGACATGTGTCATTTTCTATTAAAAATGTGGGTCATATTTAACACATGTCAACACACTTGTGATGTAGTACACACAAAGGTATACAAAAGTGGTACACGCAAACATTTGTGAAGAAATTCCTACCTAAGTAGCAAATCCTTAATTCCTAAGACTATTTCTTTATTATTTTCTATTTTCTATTCCCCAAAACCCAATAAAATAAATTAAATAAAAATGATGAAACCATCCTTAATTCCTAAATCAAATCCATTTTATTCCACCTATTTATACCCTCAATTTCTTCAAAATTAAATACGGCGAAAAAAAAATCAACACAAATGGCTGCCGAGACCTCCAAATTCACCACCTTCTTCGAGGGGTGGCTCAGCCGCCAAGAAGACTTCCTCCGCCAGCTCGAATCCTTTCTCTCTCCAGTGGACGGATTCGACCGGAGCCAAGAATGCACCAACGTAATCCCCCGCGTCGTCGCGCACTACCGGGAGCTCTACCGGGAGAAGGCGGCGGCGGCGGTGGACGAGGATGTGTTCCTTTCGATATCTCCGCCGTGGATGAGCTCCTTAGAGCGGTCGCTGCTGTGGGTCTCCGGATTCAGACCGTCAATCCTCTTCCCGATCATCGACGGCGCAGTGGCGGAGGAGCTCTCCCCGGGCAGCGGCGGAGGATCGAGGAGGTGAAGGTGGAGTCGCGGCTGAGGGAGAGAGAGATCACGCAGGCGATGGCGCGTGTGCAGGAGAAGGTGGCGGAGCAGCCGGTGTACGGCTTGGTGAGGAAGGTGGGTGGTTCGGCGGACGGCGAGATGCCGGAGATGGAGGCGGCGATGGAGGAGCTTAAGGCGGCGATGAGGGGGGTGGTGGGGAATGCGGATGCGCTGCAGGCGTGGACGGTGGCGGAGCTGATAGAGGTGCTTACGCCGGTGCAGGGGGTGAAGTTTTTGGCGGCGGTGGCGCGGTTTCAGCTGCGGGCGAGACGGTGGGGGATGGAGAGGGAGAGGGTGGCGGCGAATGATGGTTGACTATTAACCTTGACTTTTTGACTTGATATAATATAATGTTGGAATTAAATTTACTTGCTTTTGTTTAGTGGAAATTATATTAGTAATTTGATTTAAATGAAGTTTATCCTAATTCCTATAGAAAAATTTCAACTCTATTAATTTTGATTTTGGAATTGTAATATTGCATTTTCAGTTTTTGTCCTATAATTTACTTGTTAATGTGAACAACTAGGTTGCGCGGATACGAGACACGTGAAACGATTCGATACGGACACGGGGTATGATATTTTTAAAAAAAATTAGGACACGACAAGAACGCTAATTTATTTAAAAATATAAAATCAAGTGTAAAATAAACTAATTTTGTATATATTATTAGAATTAGATGTTATGTGTATATAAATCTATTGAACATGACAATTGAAGTGTCGTGTTGTGTCCGACACGTGTCTGACACGATGTGTTGGTATTTTTAAAGTATCCGTGCAACATATTGAACAATAATTTTTTGTCTTTTGATAATAATACATAGGCCCAAGTTTTTATATTCGGCCCAAATTATTTGTCTTTTTATTACAACCCAAAACTTGAATAGATTTATGTCCATTTCCTATAAAAAGTACGATTCACATTTTAAACCAAATCTCAATCCTCAAAATAAATCATCTACCCAATTTTTTGGATCACATTTCTTATCCCATCAATGAAATAATGAAAAGGGTCTTTTTAATAATCATATACTTTATTTTAAATTTGTTTATCCTAGAAAAAATATTATATTTAGTAGAGATTATTAAAATATAAACATGTCATGATTTCATTGAAGGCATGAAATGTGACACAAGAAAATGAAATAGAGGATTCTTAATACTTCAATCTCCTAATTTGTGTGGTATTATTTTATAATATGCTTATTAAAATCATTAATTCACGGTAGTCAATGCACACCGTCATGTTTCTAGGCGTGAAGCAAAATATTACATTTAGGGATCATGAGTTGCGATTAAATTTGGATCTATGACTCTTATATGAGTGAGAAATATTAATTAAATTGCTATTATTTTGCAGTCTTATGTACATTAATGTGATTTACGTATTTAGGGGTGTTTTGCAAATGTTTATCATAAGTATTTTTTATTTGATTTTGCTTAAAGTTGAAAATATTTATTTTTAAGCAAAAACAGATAGTTTTTTTAGTATCAATAGTAAAAAACAGATATATTTGGTAGTTTTGGAAATTATGGTGTTTTAAGCACCAAAAAATCTCAATAAATGCTTTAAAATACTATTTAATTAAGCAGTTTAATTAATTACTTAATTTTAGAGAATTGCAACAGTAATCATATTTTCCAAGCACCAAAAAAACTGCTTATACCATCAATAAACATATAAATGCTTAAAATAAATATTTACAAATACCCTATTAATATGGTTTGCTCAATTCACATCTCGAATTGTGGTTGTGAATATTTCAGATTGAATGTATGATAGTAATGTTTCACTATCAAATTAATGCGAGTCATCTAGAACAATTTGGCTTGGATCACCATTTTGGACCCTACTATCCAATTCTTTTCATTTACTTATGCTTTGACTGACAAATTTATATGTCGACCTCTATGATTAATGTGCCAAGCAGCCACAAGCTTTACAATATAAAAAAGAGGGAAATTAATACCACTATCGAAAGGCCATATCCTACATTATCTTGTGATGATCCTCCTTTGAATAATATATTATATTCATGAATATAATATTATAATGTAGCAATATCAAACAATAATTCAATCATAGTAATTCTTGAATATATTAAATTGACTCTAATACGGGTTAAACACTAAATCAATTTTAAATTATTAATTTAAGTAAAAGTAAGAACATCAACTAAATTATATGTGATCGGTAATTCAATCATAGTACATTATAAGTAAAAGGATTCTCAATAAACAAGAAAAAAAAAATGAAGCACGTATTGATAACATAAGAAAAGAGTCTAATAATTGAATCAAGATAATAATAACATACAATTAAACCTCGATAAAGTAATATACGATAAAGTAATAATCTCGCTGAGATAATAATTTCTTCCGGTCCCAATATAGATCAATGCACTAAAATAATGTTCGGTAAAGTAATAACCTCGTTAAATAAATATTTATCCTCGGTCCCCAAGGTTATTACTTTATCGAGGTTTAATTGTACATAGGTTTTACAAATAACAAGTTCGACAAGACCCATAACAAAATCGA
This sequence comes from Lavandula angustifolia, assembly GCA_028984105.1. NCBI lineage: Eukaryota > Viridiplantae > Streptophyta > Magnoliopsida > Lamiales > Lamiaceae > Lavandula > Lavandula angustifolia. The sequence goes on from CM054818.1 coordinate 261,850, forward strand.
GACAATAATACCTAAATCGTAAAAAGTTTCGAACTCTATATTAAAAAAGAAAAAAAAATGGAAGAAGCAATGATCATCAACCCATTTTCCAATTTTCTTCAAGAATTCAATCAAGACTACTTCAATTTGGTGCACCATAGTGAGTAGTGGTTAAAAACAAAACAACACTGAATTATGTTTTGTTGGAAAATCGTTTATTGACATACTCCCTCCGTCCCATTGAGCTGTGCTCATTTCTTTTTTGCACATAGATTAAGGAGAGTTGTTAGATGTGAGTGAAGTGGTGGGTCCCATAAAAAGAGAGTGAGTAATTGTGTGTAAAAAATTGCCTTTTTTGGAAACAGGAACAGATGAGTGGGACAAACTAAAAAGGAAAACGAGCACAGCTCGTTGGGACAGAGGGAGTATATATTTTGTATTATGGAAATTAAGTGAGCATTTAATGCTACTTTGACATGGGCAATATTCAGCCCGTTCGAGCCTCGATACATATCCGATTTATGAATTGAGATATATGACTTCGATCTACGTTTCGAGTAGATAATTATAGTGTGCTTAATTTCTCGATTTCGATTTTCGGTGAGTGAGAAATAGTGGCTCGAAATTTGGGGGGACAAAACTAATATGTTACCTAAAGTGGAGAAACTTACCTAATTCGGGTTTTGGAGAGTTATTACATTAATCAATGTCTCACATTGATTAATGTGTAATAATTATTGTGGTATTTAAGTCTCTACCATTTAGTAGGAGATAACAATGTGACATGTGGTGGGCTTGGGCCACACATGCTCATGCGCGCGAGCCTTTTCGCCGACCGCCTCACACGCGGAGCGGCGCGTCGCACCGCGCCCGTGCCCGGCCCCAGCTCCGGCTCCGGTACCGGTACGTGTCCTTGGAGTTGGATCTTGGATCTTGGTAATTGGTCCATTGGGTGGTCCGTGGGCTTGACAGTTGGGTTCGGTGGGCTACGTGTGGGCTGACCCAATCGTTGGTGTAGTGAACCGGCTACACAGGATTACTCTCTGTGGTGCTGTGCATCTGCCACACCCAAGCAATATTTTTGGAAGTCTCTGGAATGAGTCTGTTCAAGTGTCTTCCACTCCTCCACTTACCATCCCCACGACCTCCTGTCTTAAATGGCACAACAACTCTTCACCTGGGGGAAGCAGCCTATAAATAGGCTTGTTGCATGCCATTTCAAAACACACCTGCAATCACATCTGCATTCTTAGCTCACTTAGCTGCATCTTAGCTCCAGTAGTTGTCCAGCAGGCTTTGTCCTCGTCGAAAAAGTTTAGTTCGTCGGAGCTCGAAGATCTTGCGGTGCTGCAATCCTCGAGACGTCGTCGTTTCATCTTTGGGGACGATACGCCAACACCGAGAGCACTACCGGGGCGTATTTCGTCTTGCGGATAGAGGCTATCCTTGACTCGACGGTTTCTTTTGTTTATTTCTTTTTTGAGCTTTACCGGTTTACTTTGTAAAAATAGTTTGTATTCCAACAATCGCAAGACGAAATATCTCTTTACCTAGCTGCTTCAAGTAAACTGCACTATGTCTTCTTCAAGTGCTGCCATCTCCGACGCCGCCGCTGCTTCTGCCGCCACCAACCCCGCTGTTTCTGACGTCATTGCCTCCTCCAATAATGTAGTTCCACCGACGTCTGTTCCAACTCTAACTCCGGCGTTTGCAAATCCAACTCTTGCCGCCATGTTCGCCGCCACTGATGCAAGAATCGCACTTAATCGTGCTAATGCCACTAACTCGGCATTCAACTTCAATGCTATGTCCTCTGCCTTGCAGAGTAATGTCCCATTTGGGAGTGTGAACCACCATGGTGTGGTGGAGGGTTCGAATCCAACCCTGACGGCACCTCTGCACTCGTCTAGAGTGTCGCCCGCTGCCGAGAAGCCGACCAAGTTTGGTGGAGCCGACTTCAAAAGGTGGCAACAGAAGATGTTGTTCTATTTGACAACATTGGGGTTCACGACCGTACTGATGGAGAACGCACCCGCCCCTCCAAGTGAAAACGAGGAGAATGCTGAAGTCCGCATAGCCTACGAAAATTGGCTTACTTCAGATTATTTCTATAAAAACTTCTTGCTTAGTGGACTAGATGATAGTATGTACAGTGTATATGCAAATGTAAAGACCTCCAAGGCAATTTGGGAGACACTTGAAAGAAAATACTGTAGTGACGATGCAGGGACCAAGAAGTTTGTAGTCGCCAAGTTCTTGGACTACAAAATGGTGGACTCTCGACCGGTCATGGAGCAAGTGCAAGAGTTCCAACTCATTGTCCATGACGTCCACACCGAAGGAATGCTTTTGCCAGATGCTTTCATTGTGGCAACCGTGATAGAAAAATTTCCCCCGAGATGGAAGGACTTCAAGAGCTACTTGAAGCACAAGCGAAAGGAAATGACGCTTGAAGATCTTGTTGTCTAGCTCCGCATCGAGACCGATATGAGGACTCGAGATGGGAAGGGCAAAGCACCCGTGGAACCAAGAGTCAACCTTGCAGAGAAAGGTGGCAACTCCAACAATGTTAAAAGAGGGCGTCCAAACAGCAACCCCAAGGGCAAGGGTAAGGTTCAAGCCCGCAAGTTTGAAGGGGATTGCTACAACTGTGGCAAGTCCAGCCACTTGTCGAAGGACTGCCGTAAGCCGAAGAAGAAGAGGGCTCGTCAATCCAACATATTGGAGATAACTTTAGAACCAAGACGTAGCACTAGAGCAAGAGTTGCTAAGGACTTCGGTCCTGATTATGTAGTTTTTCTTTTGGATGAAGAACCGCAGTCTATAAAAGAAGCTCTTTCTGGACCCGATGGCCCACTTTGGCAATAAGCTGTCCAAAGTGAAATTGATTCCATCATGCAGAATCACACTTGGGTCTTAGCAGACTTACCCGAAGGTTGCAAGCCCTTACGATGTAAATGGATCCTAAAAAGAAAGTATAAGGCAGATGGGTCAATTGACAAATATAAAGCTCGTTTAGTGGTTAAAGGTTTTAAGCAAATTGAAGGATATGATTTCTTCGATACTTATTCGCCTGTAACGAGAATTACGTCTATCCGTGTGCTTCTCACGATTGCTGTTTTGCACAATCTTGAGATTCACCAAATGGATGTGAAAACTGCCTTTCTAAATGGAGATTTAGAAGAGAAAATTTATATGGAACAACCTGAAGGGTTTGTAGTGTTGAGATTTTGTATACTAGAAGCACTTTTTATGCTTGTATACAATGTGTTTTTGTCCTTACCACTGTTTTATTCTCCTATCTGATAAATATGTATATTTGCACATGTTATCCTTTATCTTGTATAAAAGTTAGATTTGTGTGGTATGTTGGGTATCACAGAAGACAACACAAATTGGTTGAACTGACAAGATATAAACAGTTATCACAGCTGAGACAACTTAAGGATAAGTTGTCGGTTTAAGCTGCAGTTTAGATAAGAAGTGGCTTGTCTTAGTCGCTTGTCTTTACTTGGTACACTTAAGGTGGTGTATTGACGGATCACAGTGAGATGTGTTTTCCTAACTGACCTTAGTGGAAAACCAAGATCTCGGTGACTTTGCTGGTCTTAAGCTTGGTAAGACTTCAGCTGAGTGCATTTGGCTATCTATCAGTTTGACCTACTATGGTGAACGTCATCGCGACCGGATCTACGTATCTTGGGTGTTAGTAGTTATTTGTGGCTCAGGCTGGTTGTCTGTATCTTGCATCCGTATCCTAGTAAAATTGGTTGATAATATCCCCTGAGGAACTAGAAAGGATTAACACGCTAAACCCGGCCGGTTGATTAAGTTCAGGTGTGTTAATAAGGTCGAGTGGTACTACTCAGGAATATAAGATGTTAATTAATTTAAGCTGTCAGTGAGCTTAATTAATTAATGGATATTTCTATCTTAAATACGGAGATCGATTAAGTCTAAAATACAAGCCCTTGCTCAAATTGGGATAAAGGGGTAAGTCAGCACGGATTCTCTAGTGGAATGAATCTGTGTTTATTAATTAATTTTTCTCTGGGCTGAGCATGGATAATTAATTAATTTGAGGCCCAGCTTTATTTCTTGTATTGGATCCCTGATCTGGCCCAATTAGTTGCCTGGTTATTTATTGTCTCTCAGAAATCATTATTAATGGATTAATGTATTTTTACATTATTTAATAATGTTATTTATCTGGAATTAATTGGCTGGACCAATTAATTGATAAATATTAGTAGCCTAGTAAATTAATTAATTATATTATGGGCTGGTTATGTGGAAGCCCAATAGAAATATAATTAAATTAATGAGTTACAAATATATTAATATTATATTGGCTTTTGAAGCCTGTATATATCAGTATTCTGTTCAAAAACAGAACACACACACATACACATAATTACACATGCATACCATGAGTAAGGGAGAGACAAAAATTTATTTTCTTCAGTTCTCTGACCACCCAGAGGAAGAAAAAGGCCGGGATACAGATCAGAAGATCTGACACAGGAGCAACAATCAAAGCCGCGACAACACAACAGGAGGAAGGTAGCGTTCCTAACCTAAATTATTCCTTCAATTGGTCCTAAATTATTCCTTCAATTGGTATTAGAGCCTGGTTTAGGCTCTGATTGTTGCTGTTAGATGTATGATTAGGTTTTATTTCCGTCGTTATCGGATTTAATTTTCGTGTTTGGGGCGGCCTGCGAGCCACTGTTTTGACCCCGTTGTAATGTTTTTCTCGTGAGAAAATCCACGAGTAGTTGATAGGACCAATGTGTTACGTGATTGTACTGCTTTTGTACTGCATTTTGGTCCGGATGCACGAAAATCGAGGCGGGACAGCGCGGAAGGACGGAAAAAGGTGAAGTCTAGTTTCTGGCAGATCATGACCGCCATCTTGTGGAGGCGCGTGGGGGAGCGTGACGCATTATTTTTCCGATCCGTTCGGATAGGTTTGTTCGTATTCTCATTAGCTTCTTTTGGATAGGTTGCACGACCCTTTCCGATTTCTGGTTTGTCCGGAATAGCGTCGGAAAGGAGAAGTGGTCGTGCTGTCCAGAAAAGCCCAGTTTGGACGAAAACCCTAGTTTTCTAGGGTTCCACCGCATCTTGCGGCGGAGATTCCCTGCGCGTCCGATGTTGGATCGACGATCGGCTTGAACCTCTGGAATCCTCATCTTATGAGCTTCGCGTCGATAGGTCGTAAGGGATCATCCGATCCCGGATACAATCGGAATTGACGTCTGAAATAGGCTGCTCATTATGAATTCATTCCGGCGAATCGTTTGAAATTCGGGAAATTGAGGAACTAATCTCGGCCGAAATCCGTTACCCGGTGGTCGTGAGTGTTCCAATATCGTTTCTCCTCTTTCAATTGATCGAATCGCGGCTCGGAGAGTACGAATTTGAGCGGCGAAGCTCGCCGGCGACGGGATGCGAAATTCGCTTGATTCCCGGCACGGCGGCGACAATTGTCACCGGATTTAGGCCGCCCAGATATGTGGGTGATATCTAGGGGCTACAGGCGACGACGAAGACAGCGGCGCCGCGCCGTGGAGGCGCGGCGGCCCGTGCATCTGCTGTCGGAACCGCCGCCCAGCGCAGCGCGATTTCGGCTATTGCGAGCGACGGTGACGGCGTGGGGCGACCAAAAGGTCGCGACGCGGCCGCGAGGAGAGGCGAAGCGGCAGGGAGGGCGGCGCGGCGGCAGAAGCGCCACGCGCAGGCGCAGATCTGCGCCGCCTGTTGGTCCGGAGACGATAAGTCAGGTGTAGAGGGGGGGGGGTGAATACACTCGAGCTCGGTTTCTTTTTCTCAATGAAGGTCAGTCGAGGCGATGATTGCAAGCGATGAACGAGTGCCAAATAAGCCTTCGATCGCGGGACAGAGTGAGTCAGCTATTGAGCTCTCTCCTACTGACTGTTGTCAGTACTTTGAGAATCAGTCGGAGACTGTTGTGCGGAATGTGTGGGGCCCGGAATTCGTCTCTTTTGAAAACACGTTTTAGCAAATTAAATCTTTTGGCTGTGCGCTTTATAAAATACATTTTATGCAAGCTTATGATTTTCAAGTCAGTTGAATGCTATGCAATAAAATAGTAAAAGAACACAAGCGATTTAACGTGGTTCGGATACACAAGATCCTACGTCCACGGTCCTGAACAAGGCAGGAGAACTTGTTGATTATTCTGAGCAAGCCTCAGCAGGGATACTGTGCACTGGACAGTTCCCTCTAAGTTATAGTCCTTCGCGACTTTACAATCCAAACCTAAGTCTGAAAGGGAAGGGAATTTTCTCCAACTGAGAAGGAGTTCTTACAATAAGAACAATTCACTAAATGTGAACTCCTTCGAATCTAAGCTATAAATATGGCAATGAGCTTAGTCTAGAGAAGAAAGGGATGTAAGAACTCTAGAGAGAAAAACTGAGAAATCTTCTAAGTACGCAAGTTTTCCTCTGGATGATCTTTGAGTGTTCTAGAGCGTTTATGAACTTGAGCTTGTCCCTTCGAAATTCCGTCATTCGGAGCTTCAAAAGCTTCTCTATTTATAGTTGTGAGTTATGGCATATGTCCGTTGGAGACGACGATGCCACGTGTCATAAGCTTCCAAGAAAAACGGCCATAATTCGAACTTGTTGCAGCAGGACAGTTAATGCACTATTCATGAGAGCAGCTTTACTGTGTAGAGTAGGTAAGCGTTGTCGGCTTCTCATTGGTCGAGGTTTGTAGTTGGTGAGAATGTCAGAGTTGACCGTTCAACAACCTCGTATATCTTCTGCTGAACTTTTCGAAAAGACTTGAATAGCTGGGTCGCTTTCCGTAGGATACTGATGGGCGAAAAGTCTCTGTCTTCTTCATCGAGTCGGCCGACACGGCATCTACCGAGTAGGTCGGTGGCGGCTACCGCGAAGGTGCTTGTGCTTGTTTCGTTCTTACTGCGATGACTATCACCGTGGGAGTAGTCTTCTACGATGATTTGTCGGTGATGCGCTGTCTTCGGCCGAGTGGAAGATCAGTGCCGATCCGAAGAACACAAGCGATTACACGATGACGTGGGGTTCTGAAAAGTATCTTCGACAGAAGATCAGTTCAACAATTACCCCGTACAGGACTTAGATAAAAATAATAATCAATATATCAAGTCTAACCTATACATTAGCTAATCCTAACGACACACTAATCTACTGATATCAGCTAGGTTTTGGGATCTTCAATTCCATAGTACTACTATGATTTCCCCCAATTTTCTTTTAACCGAACAACAGCTGAGTATCATCTACTGACTCATATCCAACAATTTCCCCCTATTTGATGATGCCAAAACCTCTACCTCTACCTCTTAAACTTCTTAAGTCTATAAAAGATGCTATCCTACTGACAACAATTTCCCCCTTACAACATTCTGAGGAAAAAAAATAAAGTAATTTCAATACTTCAGTTGGTGGGAGATAGTCAAAATCAGAGAAACTGACTGTGAGTGTGTGTCAGATCACTTAGTGATCAGTCGTGAAAAACACGATGCAAAGAGCTGGAAGACAATGAGTAATTGTCTAACAAGCAATAGGAACTGATATATATAATCAATGATGTACAAGCTCCTACAGCTATTACAACAGAAATAAAAAAGAAAGAGAAATCACTGCTGACGCTTGAAGCGTTGAGTCCTTTTCTTGAAATCGGCAAGACTTCTCGGCGGGAGGATCCGGGTAATAATACTTGTAAACTCTGATCCTGATCTCCTGGATTTCTTCGTTGTCAAGAGGATTGTCAGGCAGCAAACCCAGATGGAAAGCAGCTTCCTCTATCTCTCTCTCAATGTCCTTCGTGCACGCCAGATCCACTCAGCGATTCTTGGCGGAGGAATACGTCGGAAAGTGGGGCACGGAAGGGAATATTCCGTTCTTCCATAATCTGTCTCGTACCGATCTCCGAATGAGACATCAAATCTCGAGATTAGTTCGTCGAATAACCGATTAGGCCGGACGATCGAGAGGATAAATGCGCCATACAAAATAGCCTTTAATAAAATCCTCTTTCGGCCTTTCCCAATGGACGTTCATATCGTACGGCACCCATTTATCCACATGGGGGATAGGAATATTCTTAACATATGGGCCCCCGATGAACTTGGATCCTCTTGGGATCTGCCTCCTCGGATCAGTGCGGCTTGAGAGATAAGCTACGCATTTTCGCCAAGTCGGCTATCCTTTTCTTTTCGCGGAGTGCGGCTGCTCTCTTGTCTCTTCGCACGAGACTCGGGACCTTGCGGCGTCGCCTCCCGTGGTCGCTTGATCTTCCGCTATCTGCTCGGGTGTTAGAGTAGAAGTGGGAATACTCGAGCGATAGCTTGGATCTCGGTCGGAAGAGCCTTAGCAAAATGCGCTTGGGCTTTCTTCTTACGCTCTTCGACCGACCGCGACCTTTTTCTTGCCTTTGCCCCTAACGACTTTGCCCTTGGGCTTCTTTCTTCGCTTCGCTTTGCCTCTTCAAGCCGACGCTCATGGTCGAGCTTATCCCGTAGCTGTTGGGCAATTTTGAGGTCATAAGCCTCTTGCTCCGCTTTTGATTTGAACTTATGGACCGGGGGAGGAAGGAGGAGTAGATACGGTTGCAATCTCCTTCCCCGGCCTCTGCGGTGGCAATTGTTCATGCTCGAGGCTCTTCTTCTTACGTCTCTCGCTCAATAAAGTTTGCTACTTCTTCAATGTGAGCGGCGAGAAGAGGAGATGGGGGTTGGGCCGAAGTGGAAATTCTAGGAGAAGGACCTCGAAGAGTTCTTATCTCGAGTAGTAGAGGGTCCTTCCTCCCGAGCCCTTTCCCCTTGAGTGCGTGCGGGTTCTTCGGTGTTGGAGGGTCTCTCCTCCCGAACCCTTTCCACGATTATGTGTACATCACCGTATCCGTTTCGGATTCATCTTTTATTATACCTTCCCCCTTTTTGGCATCGGCGGCCTTATCGAGGTTGGTACGGATAGGCGTGACTTCTTTCTCGAGCTTGTATACTGAGTCCTTGATCCGAGTAACGTAGAGTCGAAGTCCTTGACCAAGTCACGCATGTGCTCCCGAGTCCTTCTCTTGAGCTGCCCTAGATCGATTGAGATGAGCAAGCGACTCCTCGGCGGAGTTTCGGCGGGGCTAGATCATTGGATTCCTTCATCTCCTTCGAATCTCGTTCAAGGCCTCGGCTGTTACTTAATAGCGATCCGGAGGCTTGCTTGTAGCCAACTGTTCCGCTCATCCATTTGAGCTTGGACATTGTGAGAGCATGAGTCACCGCTCGGTAAATGTTTTGTCTTGAGCTTGGAGCAGCAAGCGACTCGTGGAGATAGATGCGCTTTCTGCGCTATCAAAACCTCGCTCGATCATCTCCTTAAAATCGAGGCTGCGAAGGAGCCTCTTGAGGAGTGGAGATGCCGGCGGCTAGCTTATCCGAGGCTATCGATCGCGCCTTCGTATACTTCTCCAATTTGATATGGACGTCTTTGGCGAGAAGTGCGTTTTTAGCTCCTTGGCGTCGATCGCCTTATTCACCGATTTGGAGGACACGGAACCAATGGGTTGAATGCGGTAAGAGCTTGTTCCGAGCCTTTGATCGAAAAACACGAGGAGCCGCTCCCGACGTACTTCGGAGCCCCCGAGCCTCACCCGATGTACCGGGGGTGGTGATTGGCTCTTCTCATGGGGAGTTGGTCCCTCGGCGAGCCTCCCAACTCTGCATCCTTGGGGTTGCCTTCCATCTCCCGATCTTGTTCTTGGTCATCACCCTCATCGGCGGGGAGGAGATGGAGGCGGAGCATTAGCAACGAGGAGCCGTGGTACGCGGGCTAAGAAGATAGAGCATAGTAGCTCGAAGATCCTCGAAGGACGCCAAATCAGTGGCTCCCCGAATCCGATCTCTGCTGTAAATCTTGGTCCTCTGTCGGTAGATCGATGGCCGGACCGATTTTTTGCAAAATCTATCGAAATATCCCGGTTTAAGAACCTCGAGTAGCATCGAACTCTTGCCACGATGGCAATGTCAACCAAGTCTTCATGCTCGGCTATCTCGGAATCCGATCGTGAATCTCGGTATAGCACGTAGATGAGTGGTATGAGTTGTTGTCCATTCGGTCTCTTCGATTGGCTCTCGAATGTCGGACCGAGTGTCATCGGAGCCGATGACTTGAGCTTTCTCCTTGAGGGTGGCTCCTTCCATCCCCATGTGTCGGAGTCCAAGGTTTGCTCATCTTGAGGTGGAGGAGGAGCCTGTTCTATGACAGTTATCGGCTGAGCCACAGTGACCTCAGCTGGTCGTGGCTTGATAAGCCTCCTCCTCTTGGACACATCAGCGGGAGATGGCGGGGCGGGGAGCAGGCTCTCTTACGCTCGGGTGGCCCTTTGCCAATTGACTTCTCCGTCGCTTCTTTAGTCTTAAACTTTATCAGCTTAGTGTTGTACAGCTTTGAGTCTTAGGAAGCTGAGTTCCTCTGTACAACACTCTATTAGGACAGACATCTTAGTCCCGAATAGAAGCTTACCCGTACTGGCCAACCTCCTCTCGCCAGTGGGTAGAGTAGTGAATTTCTGGGCCTGGGCTTTCATCTGAGTCGTGTAATAGTCAGCCCAGTTCACTTCTACTCCGTCGTCAATAGCCATCATCAGCTGAATCCTTGGCTTGGACAGTTGATCATACGATCCAAATGAGCTTGTCAGTATGTGCGAGACCACATACGCTAAACCTCTGTACTGAGGTAGCAAGAGATTCCTCGGAAGAGCTGTCTTGAACGTCAGATCACTGCGTCCACAGAACTTTTGTACATAGGCATTGATCTCCCTCTCCTTATATCCGATAGGTGAGATACCAGAATTAGGAAGCTGAAACGCGAGGACTAGAGCCTCTCGGATGTTGAAGGTGTGTTGAGTCGGCTTCCACTTGTTCGGAGTTGTTTCTCTCATGTATGAGAAGGAAGCTTCTTCTCCTCCGACAGCTACTGAGTTCCAGTTGAAATACGCTTCTGCCACTTGCCTTAGCAGATGGGCACGCGGATGCTTGGACATAAGGGTCTCCAACCCAGACCTCTCCAGAGCATCGAACATAGGTTCCAGATACGGAATGTCCACCTGGCGGAAAGCCATTGTGGGTTCGAACTGAATTCGGATGGCCATGATCTCCACTATAGGTTCAGGAGTCTGTACGATCGCCATAGAAATCTGCAAAACAACTTGTTAGCACTTGAAAATAGAGTAAGTTAGTAGTCGTCAGCAGATTTGAATACATTACCGAGTATGAGAGCTTGAGAGATGCACAGGCAAAGCAGTTATAAGAAGTTTGAGATGGAAACTGATTTGCGATAAAAGCTCTTAGGATTTGATAATGGCGAAAAGTGAGGAAAAAGATAGAAGATGAAAGATTTTGTATATATTAGCTTGATTGCAAGTTTCAATCCAACGACTGAGTTTTAATCTTCCAAAAACTATGAACGGCTAAGATTTAATGTTATAAAAGGAATGATTACAAAAGCCGCCTAAAACATAGATCTACGTAATAAAGGTAACTGAGAAGACATGCATTAAATGCGCAACAGACAACATTAATTACTCAGTTTATGCAAATGAAAAGGTTTCCTACTGACCTTTCCTTAAACTATTAATGGCGGGAAATGAATGCACATTAACTACTGAGTGTGAGCGACTGATGCAATAAAAGCGAGCATGCCTAAAAAAATAAGTACACAAAATTACGCAAACCTCTTGGTGAACTTATCAGTGGTTACCGTTATGTATAAGGAGAATGGTTGTCATGCGATGACTATGTTCCCCACCTAGCGTGTGCAGTGTGACTTTCCCAACTGAGTCACTGTACTTAGTTATCTGACCTGTCGTACTGATTCCTTATGCTGATACCAATTGTTACCAATTGTTGGGCAATGATGTTCTCAGTAGTCGGCATCTACTGACGCATCTCGGTAGGATCCGGTGAGACCTAGCTCAACCGATAGTTCTCCGAACTTTGTTCTCGGCTAGTGGTTTGGTCGGTATATACGCCCTTTGCTTGTCGGTATGGATCTTCTCCATCCTCGGTATCCTTCTTCTCGACATGGTCTCCGATGAAGTGGTGTCGAGATATCCACGTGCTTGCATCCGGTATGTAGAACCGGGTTCGAGTTATGGCAATTGCACTTGTGGAGTCGCAGTAGATGGGCACTTCATCCCGAGTTATACCATAATCTCTAAGTTGTTGTCGAAGCCAAAGGATGCAGGCACATCAACTTCCTGCAGCCATGTACTCGGCTTCGGTAGTGGACGTTGCTGCGAATGCTGCTTCTTTGAAAACCAAGAAATCGACTTGCTTTGCCTAAGAACCGACAAGTTCGGGAAGTTGACTTTCGATGTATCCCGCATCTCGCATAATCGGCATCGAGAATAACTTTGTTAGTATTAAGTTATCATCGGCGGGATACCATAACCCAACATTAGGTGTTCCTCTTAAATAGTGCGAATCTTCTTGGTCGAGTCTAAATGACTTCGCTTGGGATCCGCTTGAAATCTTGCGCATACACCTACAAGGCATAAGTTATGTCGGGACGGCTAGCTTGTTAAATAAAGTAAAGAGCCTATAATAGCTCTATAATCGGTAGAGTTAACGAAGCTCCCTCTTTGTCTAGATCAATTTTAAAGTTCGTGTTCATGGGGATTTTGGTCGGCTTCTTTGGAGTCGCGGCCGAATCTCTTGAGAAGATCTCGAGTGTATTTGGCTTGATTGATGAAGATTCCTTCGGGTGATTGCTTCACTTGAAATCCAAGGAAATAATTCATCTCTCCCATCACGGACATCTCGAATTTCTCTTTCATCATCTTCTCGAACCTGGCGACATATGACTTCGTTTACTGCGGCCGAAAATGATGTCGTCCACGTAGATCCGCACCGGTAGAATGTCATCTCCCGACTTTATGTTGAATAGGATGCGATCTCTTGTCCCCTTCGAAAACCTTTACGAAGTAGAAAGTCCGATAGGGTATCATACCAAGCCACGGGGTGCTTGTTTTAACCCATCTGAGCTTTCCTAAGTGCAGTACACCCGATGTCCCTCGCGAAAGTCGGGCGGTTGTTCCACGTAGACTTCTTCCTTCGATCGCCGTTCGTAAAAGCTGACTTCACATCCATCCGATATACCTTAAATCCACGATGTGTTGCATAAGCTAGGAAAAGACGAATGGCTTCCAATCGGCGACCGGAGCAAATGTTTCATCAAAGTCAATTCCCTACTGCTCGATTGTATCCTTTAGCAACTAGTCGAGCTTTATTTCGACAATGACGTTGTTTTCATCTCGCTTGTTCTTGAAGACCCACTTAGTTCCAATCACGTGCGATGTCTAGGTCCGTCGACAAGCTCCCAAACTTCATTTCGACGGACTGGTTCGGCTCTTCTTGCATAGCAATGACCCGGTCGGCATCTTTAAGTGCGTCCTCTATCGACCGAGGTTCTTACGTAGACAAAAAACAAGAGTAAAGTGAGCTTTCTCCTTGACTTAATCTTGATCTCGTCCTTATAGTTGCTTGATGGATCTCCAATGATAAGATCCGAAGAATGAGCATCGAGCCACGAACGCTCGAGTCGGGCTTCTTCTTCGATACTACTTACGCACGGTCGATAGGTGTATTAGGCATTTCGGTAGTACGTTACGTGGCGTAGCAATTCGGTAAGAAGGTTAGGATCTACCGAGTTTCCGGGTTCGGGGCATTTAGCTCGGGAACATTAATCGTTCCCCACGAGTTTATATTCTCGGTAGAGGTCTCGGTTACCACGGGGGCTTCCTCATCGACCGATGTTACCTTGTTGTTGATTCGGTTTGGGAGAATCAACTAGGTCGGCTACGTTGCTTGTTGGTCGAGTCCGAATTTCTTCATCGTCGACTCATCATCCCAACAATCTTTGGATCTTTTCGGCTTTATCATTCGATCCGAGATCCCGTAGCTTCTTCGCTGACATCTTCAGCATTTGACTTTGTATCTTTCCTCGTTCTCGGTAACAAATTCATCAAAAACAACATGAGGGCTTTCCTCCACACAAAGAGTCCGATAGTTAAAGACTCAGAAGGCTTTCTTGACTCGGGAGTATCCTAAGAATACTCCTTGATCGGATTTGCTATCAAAGACCTTCAACCGATCTTTCCCATTATTGTGGATAAAGCAAGGACAGACCGAAAACATGAAAATGAGAAATAGAAGGAATTCTCCCTTTCCACGGTTCGTAAGGCGTCTTCATGTGTTGTTGTGTCGGTAGTGAGCGATTCCGAGTGTAACGGGGCGGTGTCGGTAGCATCAGCCCAAAACTTTGAGGGTAGTCCCGAGTGCGCTAGGAGCGTTCTTCTTTGCTTCTTTGAGTGTTCTATTCTTACGTTCGAGCAAGTCCGTTCTGGCGACGGGTGCGTGCGGCTGATGTCTCGTGCTTAATTCCCTCTTTATCGCAAGTATGTCTTAACTACGAGTTTAGAAACTCTGTTCCTCCGTCCGGAGCGTATCTTCTTAATCTTGATGTTCTTTTCCACACCGAGTTTCTTCGATAGATTAGGTAACTCGGTCCGAACATTAGATTTGTTGGCGATGAAGATGACCCAAGTATATCTCGAGTAGTCGTCAATGACGACGAGGGCATACTTCTTGCCTCTTATAGTCACTTGGAGAGCGGCCCGAATAAGTCCATGTGAAGCGGTGAAGGATTCCATCGGTGGAAGGTGACGGAATAGGTGGATTGCTACTCTTTGTTTGCTTTCCCTTCGAGCACGCTTCACAATTTGCGTCTTTGATAAACGATTCTTTGGGCGAGTCCTCGACTTTGGAGTTCTTGACTAGCTTGTTCATGGTCTTGAAGTTCGGTGGTCGAGTTTCTTGTGCCATAGCCACCCCGACTTGTCACCGATTTTGTCCGTGCTAGTAAGCAAGCCTCGGGTTCTCGCGGTTTTCCGATCCGCAACATAGATGTTTTTCCTCCGCGAACACGATAACACTTGTTTTCCCTCGTAGATTTGTCAACAATATGACGAAAAACCGGCGTCAAAGATTACTCTATTAGGATTATCACGAAATTGGTATGAAAGGAGATTATGTTGAAGTCCTTCAACATATGTTACTCTTGGAACGTAGCGGTCCCAATGTTCGGCGTTCCGTATCCCCTTGTGTAGCCTTTTGAGTTGTCACCGAATTCAGTGCGGGACCATCTTCTTGTACGTAGTTGGTCGGCGAGCTCTTACGGTAAGTCATGTGTCTCGAGCAGCCGCCGTCCACTATCCATGGGTCCTTATGCACTCGCAAAACAAGGCATTTTTAGGTACCCTTTGGTTCGATTGGGTCCTTCTTGGTTAGTGGGTGATTTTGGAACCCGGATCTGTCTCGGGACCTTAGAAGTCCTAGACTTCTTCTTCGAACCTTGTCGACTTTCTTCTCCACAAGACTTGGAGATACTTGACTTTACTGCGATGATTTTGGGTTCGGGCGCTTTCTTCTTCGAGTCTTAGCGCTTCTCCCGACCACGGGCTCATAGTAGTACGAGCCGTCGAGCCGGGTGCTCATACGGTGGCTCCTTGTACTATTCCGCCCATCCGACCTTCTTGGTTCCCCCCCGAATTTGCTCGCGGTGTCCCGGGGCTGGAACCTTTGGTCAGTTGCTTGTTGCTACTCGGTCGAGGTGCAATCATTTTCTCGTTTGTTCTTCGCCCGAGGTGTGGTGTCGGCGGCTTGCACCTTTCCTCGACGAACCTATCGGCCCGAGTTGCTTGAGCTTTTGGAGGTGGAAGCTTCGTGGGTATAGCCAAGGCCTTCTTTCACGGCGGTTGGCCGTTGTGCTCTAAGCATGCTTTCAAGCTTCTCCTTCGCTCCCGTGTATTGTTCGGTCATCAAACCTCTCCCGGACCTCGTCACTCCTTCCGAGTGAGTCATAGTCATTCCGAACGTGCGTGAGCTTCGGCCGAGCCGGGCTATTTCGGTCTCTTTCTCGAAATTGTCCTTGTTCGGGCCGAGATCCGAGTCTCTTGAAGGCCGAGACTTAGTCATAAGAGATTCAATCTCTTCCTTGAGTCTCGCAACTAGATCCACCGACTCAGTAGAGACCCGACAATCGAAGAAAGTCTCCGATTCTCGGCCTTTACTGTTCAAGTTCTCGGATGGTTCTGCTTGAACTCTCTGCTCAGTTGAATCGTTCCTCTAGCGGATCGTCGTAGGCTTGTACCACATCTCAGAGGATCATCTATGGCCAGAGCACGTGTCTTGTGTGCTTTGTGTGAAGAAGAGGTAATAATGTGTTTAGAATTTACCTCGGCCTCTTCTCCGGCCATCGAGCCGGTATTCGGCCGACTCATCAGGGAACTCTCTCTGCGACCTCAAGCTGCGACGAATGCGGCTTCGTCTTCGAGAGAATACATGAATGTATCCTCCTCAATTGAGTTGTCGAATATCTCTCCCGGCTATATAGGCTGCCGTCTCTCGGCGAATTTCTTTCTCTCGGCTTTGCCGTTCGCTCTTTGAGCAGTGAGAGTTCGGGACAATCGTGCGATAGTGTCCCTCCTTCTTGTAGTTGTAGCAGGTGGATGTTCTGCTTTGCTCTTACCAGTGAGTCTTTAGACGGACCGGCAGACTCCGATTTCCCGCATTCGATAGAAGGATTAGATTCTTCTTTCTTATGATAGTCTTTCTTACCGAAGAAGAATCTCGGTTGTATTTCCTCGGCTTTCGACTCTCTCCTTTTCCCTCGATATTTGAGAGCCATCGGTGCTAGGCGGTCGGGGCTCGAAGTCTCGAAGACTTTGCTACGATGTGGCCACGCGCTTTGCTTGAGGAAATAGGCTTGGCTCCGGTATTGCTGACTGTTGCCTTGAAGGCGTGATCGAACTGTGTGTCAGCTAGAGCGCTTAAGCACTTTTGGGGTAGGCTATGCTCGAATTCCTCCGATTTTAATTTCGTCAATGGTTTCAGTAGGCTCCATTGCAAAGGCGTCGAACTTCTGAAGCTCTAGCTCGAGCTTATTTTCTTTGATCTGAGGGGTTCCATGGCTCGGTACGGCCAAGGCGTCCCATAGCTCTTTCGCCGTCTTGCAATCCTGTACCCTTCCGAGGTGTGAATCACTGAGCGTAGTCAGTATGGCATTACGTGCAACTCGGTCAAGGTTGTGCAGCTTCTTTTCTTCAGGCGTGAAGGCAGTTTTATCTTTGGGAACCTTAGCACCAGTTTGTGCTCCCACGCCTCCTCCAGCAGCAAATACTACGCTGTCGATTATGGGAATGATCGGTCCCGACTCTAGGACATCCGATATCTTTGTCGTGGAGTGACGTTAGGTGTGCCTCCATACGTACACGCCATACCGTGTAGTTCTCTATTGAGAACATCGGTACCATCCTAATACCGACATATCGACATCGTAAGAGTAAGAGTATAAGGATGCTTGAAAAGATGCTTATGCGAGTGAAAACGATTTTCGGGATCGGTTCGAGAGGACCAAGTATTTCGTAACCGGCGATCGGTTGAACACCGTGTGCTCCGATACCAATTGTTGGTCCGGAGACGATAAGTCGTGTAGAGGGGGGGGGTGAATACACCCGAGCTCGGTTTCTTTTTCTCAATGAAGGTCACTGAGCCGATGATTGCAACCGATGAACAGTGCCAAATAAGCCTTCGATCGCGGGACAGAGTGAGTCGGCCCATCGAGCTCTCTCCTACCGACCGTTGTCGGTACTTTTGAGAATCAGGTCGGAGACTGTTGTGCGGAAAGTGTGGGGCCCGGAATTCGTCTCTTTTGAAAACACGTTTCAAAGAAATTAAATCTTTTGGTCATGCGCTTTATAAAATACGTTTTATGCAAGCTTATGATTTTCAAGTCGGTTGAATGCTATGCAATAAAACAAGAAAAGAACACAAGCGATTTAACGTGGTTCGGATACGCAAGATCCTACGTCCACGGTCCCGAACAAGGCGGGAGAACTTGTTGATTATTCCGAGCAAGCCTCGAGCGGGGATACTGCCTTTGGACCGGATTCCCTCTAAGTTATAGTCCTTAGCGACTTTACAATCCAAACCTAAGTCTGAAAGGGAAGGGAATTTTTCCAACTGAGAAGGAGTTCTTACAATAAGAACAATTCACTAAATGTGAACTCCTTCGAATCTAAGCTATAAATATGACAATGAGCTTAGTCTAGAGAAGAAAGGGATGTAAGAACTCTAGAGAGAAAAACTGAGAAATCTTCTAAGTACGCAAGTTTTCCTCTGGATGATCTTTGAGTGTTCTAGAGCGTTTATGAACTTGAGCTTGTCCCTTCGAAATTCCGTCATTTGGAGCTTCAAAAACTTCTCTATTTATAGTTGTGAGTTATGGCATATGTCCGTTGGAGACGACGATGCCACGTGTCACAAGCTTCCAAGAAAAACGGCCATAATTCAAACTTGTTGCAGCAGGGCATTTAATGCACTGTTCATGAGAGCAGCTTTACTGTATAGAGTAGGTAAGCGTTGTCGGCTTCTCATTGGTCGAGGTTTGTAGTTGGTGAGAATGTCAGAGTTGACCGTTCAACAACCTCGTATGTCTTCTGCTGAACTTTTCGAAAAGACTTGAATAGCTGGGTCGCTTTCCGTAGGATACAGATGGGCGAAAAGTCTCTCGTCTTCTTCATCGAGTCGGCTGACACGGCATCTACCGAGTAGGTCACCGGCGATCGCGAAGGCACTGTGCTTGTTTCGTTCTTCCGCCGATGACTATCACCGGGGAGTAGTCTTCTGCGATGATTTGTCGGTGATGCGGGTCTTCGACCGAGTGGAAGATCAGCTGACCGAAGAACACAAGCGATACACTGATGACGTGGGGTTCTGAAAAGTATCTTCGACAGAAGATCAGTTCAACAATTACCCCGTACAGGACTTAGATAAAAATAATAATCAATATATCAAGTCTAACCTATACATCAGCTAATCCTAACGACACACTAATCTACTGATATCAGCTAGGTTTTGGGATCTTCAATTCCATAGTACTACTATGATTTCCCCCAATTTTCTTTTAACCGAACAACAGCTGAGTATCATCTACTGACTCATATCCAACACCGCCGCAGGCGGCGTTTCGGCATGGGGCAGCCGGTTCCCGGCTCGCCATCACCCGGCGCGTCCATGGATGCTGGAGGCCAGCAGAGAACCGGCCTGGAACTCGGCGGCGGCGGTGGCAGTTTTGTGAAGAAGATGATGACGTGGCAGGTGACGTGGTGCGCCACGTCAGCCCTAGCTGCCAACGTGTCTTCCACGTGTCTGCCACGTGCAGACCCCCTGATGACGTGGTAGTACAGTTTTCGAAGCAGTTTTCGACGCAGTTTCCAGATTCGAAGATTTTGAAGATCGAAGAGCTGTATTTTGATCGGGCTATGTAATAGTTAGGAATTACGTGTTTTAAAGCCCGATAACGACGTTTTAAAATTGCTATTTGTGTATTTATTTATTATTATGCTTTAGCATGCGATTATGTGATTAATTGCGCTTAGAAAAGCATGTAAATAGGATTTATGTCGTTATTAAAGCATGTTTTAATTTTCGCGAGCACGTTTTATTATGTGCGTTTAGAAATTGCATGCTTTAGGAATTATGTGGATATGCATGATTCGTTACAAACCTTTTGATTAAAAAGACTAAGCAACATTAAATTAAATGTTTAATTAGATTCCATTTGGATATTAAACACTTAATTGGACCTCCATTAATTGGACTCTACACAAAAGTAGTAAGATTATGTGAGTAAACGTCCACCTGCGTGGCTTGCTTGCATCTTTGAGCTACAAGTTTTGTGAGATGAGTTTTCCAAAAACAATATTTGATTATTATTGAGTAGTTGGAGTGAAGCCGTAAACGTCCACCTGTGTGGCTTGCGTGCCTAGTAAACACGAGTATTCTAGAAGATAATAATTAAATAGGATGGTTAATTAGATCAAATTGAATGCGGCATGGTTCGAGTAAGTATGTCAATTTCGAGAATTTGATTCTATTTTGGTCAAATTAATGGTCAATGCTTAGATGTCACCGCAGGTACAATTCACTTCCCTCGAAGTCCCTTCCCGCATTTTAATAGTGACATGGTCCAGTATATCGAACTATTAATTCCATTCGTCTTAAGAACCTAGACGTGGATTAGAATTAAAGAGCTAGGTAAATAGCTTGGTTTAGGGTTACGCTAGTAGACGTCCACCTGCGTGGCTTGCTAGTAGAATTCCTAGAGCCGTTCGAGGTTTTTAATATCATTATTTTTACAAAAGGTTACAATGATTATTAATTACGAATTATGTGCAAATATTAATTTCATACATGTTTTTAAAATTATATTTTTCAGATATGTCTGTTCGAATATTTTATTTTTCGAGTTCCTAAACAGTCTCATCAACCAAACCCTAACGGGTTTAACAATTTTAAATAATTTTATAGAGTGGAAGAGATATCTTACCTCTCCCAATAAAAGCTCTGCAAAGGTCCTATAAGAACTTATGTTTTAGGACCGCTATGTCTAAGAACGAGTTTACTATGAGTATGTTACTCAAATCTTTGGTAGCGGTCAAAGAAGTTATAGGAAAGGGCAAGAGTGCTCAAGTCTTGAATATCCCTAGTAGTTCAAGGAATCCTCCGAAAGGCGGAAACCAGAAAAAGAGCAGAAAGAGTGGTCAATTCAAGAAGAGCAGTGGGAGTAAGAAGACGGTCCTTATCGGCAGCATGCGAATGCCAAAGAAGAAAGGAAGGTTCTTCAATTATGGTAAGAAAGGACACTGGAAGAGTTATTATCCAGATGTCAAGGCAAAACAGAAAGAGACGCGAGTCGCTCTTGTAACTGAAACTGTTCTGGTTTCCTCTTCTACCCACGAATGGGTAGTGGATTCGGGGGCAACTGATCATGTTTGTTACACCTTGCAAGGTTTCTTGCAGAAAAGGCAATTGAGCAATGGCAAGGTGGTAGTCTCAATGGGCAATGGATCGAAAGTTCCTGCAATTGCCATTGGAGATTTACATCTATCTTTTGATAGTTCTGTTGTAGTACTTAAAGATGTTTAATATGTGCCTGAGTTTAGGCGAAACATTATTTTTGTTTCAAAACTCTGCACCATGGATGGTTAAAAATCAAGTTTTGATAGTGAAATTTCTATCATGAAAGATGATGATTTTATCTGTGGTGGACCATTAAACGAATCTTTATATACTATTACTTGTAAACTGCGTAGTTCTGTTAACATTGCTTCCTCATCATCAAATCCTAAGAAGAGGAAAGAGTCTTCCAAGGTAAACCAAGCTTATCTGTGGCACTTAAGACTAGGTCACATCAATCTTAACAGGACTCAGAGGTTGGTGGAATATGGATCATTGGAGTCTCTCCAAGATTGAACCATTTCCAACTTGCGAAACCTGTTTGGAAGGAAAGATGATGACTAAGCCTTTCAAGGCAAAGGGTTATAAAGCCACAGAAGTATTAAGTTTGATACATTCTGACTTGTGTGGACCTATGTCTACACAAGCTCGTGGAGGGTATGAGTACTTCGTCACATTTACTGACGATTACTCGAGGTATGGATATGTTTACCTTCTTCGCCACAAGTTGGATTGCTTTGAAACCTTTAAGGAATTCAAGGCAGAAGTGGAGAAGAAGCTAGGTAAAGAAATCAAAACACTACGATTTTATCGTGGTAGGGAATACCTATCCAACGAGTTCAAGGACTACTTGACAGAATGTGGGATTACATCCCAGCTGACAGCACCGGGCACGCCTCAGCAGAATGGTGTGTTAGAAAGAAGGAACCGAAGTCTCTTAGAGATGGTTCGGTCGATGATGAGTTATGCAACTTTGCTAGTTTTCTTTTGGGGATATGCCCTAGAGACTGCAGCATACTTGTTGAATCGTGTGCCTTCCAAGTCGGTACAAAAGATCCCTTTCGAGTTGTGGAGCGGGCACAAACCCAGTATGCACCACTTAAGGATTTGGGGTTATCCTGCTTATGTGCTGAATAGGCAGGCCGACAAATTGGAATCACGTTCAGAAGTGATGTTGTTCATAGGGCATCCGAAGGAAACGAAGGGTGGATACTTTTATGATCCTAAAGAACAGAAGATCGTTGTTAGCCCTAACGCTCGGTTCTTAGAAGAGGATTACATTAGTAACCATAAATCTCGAGTCGACATCATCCTTGAGGAATTACAAGGTGGTCGAGTTCCACTTGAACGACCGGTTGTGCAAAAATAGTACTCCACGAGTAATCGCACAATCCGTTAACACAGCTCCCGACACCGTTTCGACGTAGTGGGAGGGTGATATTTACACCTGATCGGTATATGTTCACTGGGGAGACGTTTGATTATCTCCCGGCAGATGAACAAGATACCGTAGATCCCTAGACTTACAACGAAGCAGTGGGAGATGTAGATGCAGATTCATGGAGAATCACCATGGACTCGGAATTTGAGTCCATAACTGATATGGATGTATACGAGATCACTGAACTACCTGAGGGCTGCAATGCTATTGGTAGTAACTGGGTATACAAGAGAAAGAGAAAGGACCGTATGGAGAGATCATGGCGTTCAAGGCCAGGCTACTGGCGAAGGGTTTTACCCAGAAAGAAGGTATCGATTACGAAGAGACCGTCTCGCCTGTAGCAATGATCAAGTCCATTCGGATTCTCCTTGCCATATCAGCTCACATGAACCTAGAGATCTGACAAATGTATGTCAAAACCGCATTCCTAAACGGTCACCTTGAAAAAGGTAGGGACATCTACATGAAACATCGAGATGGTTATGTGAAGGAGGGCGAAGAGGATCTAGTTTGGAAGCTTAAGAAGTCTATTCATGGACTTAAGCAAGCTTTCCGGTTATGGCACCAGCATTTTCGACGAGGTAGTCAAGTCCTATGGATTTGTATCCTGTCCTAACGAGGTGTGCGTGTACCGCATTTGTGTTAACGGATAAGTGGTGTTTCTTGCATTTTACGTAGATGACATCCTTCTCATTGGCAACAATGTTGAAGTGTTATCAGACGTAAAGACGTGGTTATCCGAGCAGTTTCAAATGAAGGACTTAGGTGAAGCTGGTTACATCCTTGGGATCAAGGTTATACGAGATCGCAAGAAAAGGATGTTAAGCTTGTTACAAACGTCCTACATTGATACTGTTATTACTTGTTTCAGCATGCAAAATGCCAAGAGAGGTTCGGTACCTTTCAGATATGGCATTTTTTTATCCAAGAATCAGTGCCCTAAAACGCCTGAAGAGATAGAAAGTATGAGACTAGTACCATATGCTTTCGCTGTCGGTAGTCTCATGTATGCAATGCTTTGTACGAGACCAGATATCTCATATGTTGTAGGCATGGTCTCAAGATATCAGCCTAATCTCGGACAAGAGCACCTGGATCGCGGTGAAAAATATTATCAAGTACCTTAAACGGACTAGAGATTATAGAATTGTTTACCAGTCAGACAGTCTAGTGCCTTTGGGTTATACGGACTCGGATTTCCAGGCTGACAGAGACGAAACGAAGTCGACCTCGGGTTATGTGTTTACCTTGGGAGGTGGAGCCATTTCATAGAGGAGTGTAAAGCAGAAATGCATTGCGGACTCAACCATGGAAGCAGAGTATGTGGCTGCTTCAGAAGCCTCGAAAGAGGCAGTATGGCTCAAGAATTTTCTCCAAGATCTTGATATTGTTCAGAATTTGCCTAAGGCAATCACGATTTATTGTGATAATGCGGGTGCAGTGACAAATTTTAAGGAACCTAGATCTCACAAGGCATTTAAACACATAGATAGGAAGTACCACATTATACGAGTATTCGTAAATCAAGGTGACGTGGTGATTGACAAAATAGGAACTGAAGTTAACCTAGTTAATCCTTTCACGAAGGGCTTACCACTCCCGGCTTACGAGAAGCATGTCCGTAGCTTAGGAGTGGTAGAGATGCCCCCCACTTAGGACTACAGAAACTTTTGTATAAGTGGGAGAAGATGCAGTGATAGATATGATAGATAGCTAAGATATAGTTGGGTACTAGTTCGTACCTAGATAGTTGAGATTAGTTGAGTACTAGTTTGTACCTAGAACTGACACATTGTATACTAAAAGTTTGCTTTAGTCTAAGTGGGAGAATTGTTGGGATTTTGTATACTGGAAGCACTTTTTATGCTTGTATACAATGTGTTTTTGTCCTTACCACTATTTTATTCTCCTATATGATAAATAGGTATATTTGCACATGTTATCCTTTATCTTGTATAAAAGTTAGATTTGTGTGGTGTGTCGGGTATCACAGAAGACAACACAAATTGGTTGAACTGACAAGATATAAACAGTTATCACAGCTGAGACAACTTAAGGATAAGTTGTCGGTTTAAGCTGCAGTTTAGATAAGAAGTGGCTTGTCTTAGCTGCTTGTCTTTACTGGTACACTTTAGGTGGTGTATTGACGGATCACAGTGAGATGTGTTTTCCTAACTGACCTTAGTGGAAAACCAAGATCTCGGTGACTTTGCTGGTCTTAAACTTGGTAAGACTTCAGCTGAGTGCATTTGACTATCTATCACTTTGACCTACTATGGTGAACGTCATCGCGACCGGATCTACGTATCTTGGGTGTTAGTAGTTATTTGTGGCTCAGTCGGTTGTCCGTATCTTGCATCCGTATCCTAGTAAAATGGGTTGATAATATCCCCCGAGGAACTCGAAAGGATTAGCACGCTAAACCCAAACCGGTTGATTAAGTTCGGGTGTGTTAATAAGGTCGAGTGGTACTACTCGGGGAATATAAGATGTTAATTAATTTAAGTCGTCAGTGAGCTTAATTAATTAACGGATATTTCTATCTTAAATACGGAGATCGATTAAGTCTAAAATACAAGCCCTTGCTCAAATTGGGATAAAGGGGTAAGTCAGCACAGATTCTCTAGTGGAATGAATCTGTGTTTATTAATTAATTTTGCTCTGGGCTGAGCATGGATAATTAATTAATTTGAGACCCAGTTTTATTTCTTGTATTGGATCCCTAATCTGGCCCAATTAGTTGTCTGATTATTTATTGTCTCTCAGAAATCATTATTAATGGATTAATGTATTTTTACATTATTTAATAATATTATTTATCTGGAATTAATTGGCTGGGCCAATTAATTGATAAATATTAGTAGCCCAGCAAATTAATTAATTATATTATGGGTTGGTTATGTGGAAGCCCATTAAAAATATAATTAAATTAATGGGTTACAAATATATTAATATTATATTGGCTTTTGAAGCCTATATATATCAGTATTCTGTTCAGAAACAGAACACACACACATACACATAATTACACACGCATACCGTGAGTAAGGGAGACAAAAATTTATTTTCTTCAGTGCTCTGACCACCCAGAGAAAGAAAAAGGCCGGGATACAGATCAGAAGATCTGACACAGGAGCAACAATCAAAGCCGCGACAACACACCAGGAGGAAGGTAGCGTTCCTAACCTAAATTATTCCTTCATGTAGTACTTGACCAAGAGCGAAAGGTATGTAAGTTGGTGAAATCCCTATATGGGTTGAAACAAGCACCATTACAATGACACTTGAAATTCGATGAGGCTATGTTGTCGAATGGTTTTAAGATTAATGAATGTGACAA
This sequence comes from Lavandula angustifolia, assembly GCA_028984105.1. Classification (NCBI taxonomy): domain Eukaryota; kingdom Viridiplantae; phylum Streptophyta; class Magnoliopsida; order Lamiales; family Lamiaceae; genus Lavandula; species Lavandula angustifolia. The sequence goes on from CM054818.1 coordinate 287,482, forward strand.
GTGTGTTTACATAAAGAATACAAAGAATGGTTTTGTAATTGTTTGTCTTTATGTAGACGACATGTTAATTATGGGACAAAATCTTCAAGTCATAAATGACACCAAGCGTATGTTTAAGAGAACTTTCGATATGAAAGATATGAGAGTTGCTGACGTTATTCTTGGAGTGAAGATTCAAAGAACTCCCAAAGGAATTGTTTTGTCTCAATCTCATTATATTGAGAAAGTGCTTAAGAGGTTTAATGCCTTTGAAAGTGCGCCGACTAAGACTCCTCTAGAAGTTAATGTTCACTTGAGCAAGAATAGGGGTGATCCTGTTGCTCAAGAGGATTAGGCTAGAGTCATTGGTTGTCTTATGTACATCACGAATTGTACGAGGCCTGATCTAGCTTGTCCGGTGAACAAACTGAGTCGCTATACTAGTAATCCTAGTAGAGAGCATTGGAAATCTCTTGTAAGAGTTCTGAGGTATTTGAAATACACTCTTAACTTTGGGCTGCACTACTCGAGACATCCCCCAGTACTTGAAGGGTACTGTGATGCGAATTGAATATCCGACAATAAAGACTCGTTGTCTACTAGTGGTTATGTGTTCAGTATAGGGGAGGAGCTGTGTCGTGGAGATCCACGAAATAGACGTGCATAGCCCGATCCACCATGGAATCTGAGTTTATTGCTTTAGATAAAGCCGGTGAGGAGGCCGAATGGCTCCGTAATTTTCTTGAAGATATTCAATGTTGGACGAAACCCGTGCCACCTGTGATGATTCACTGTGATAGCCAAGCGGCTATTGGTAGGGCCAAGAGTGGGTTGTATAATGGTAAGTCGAGACATATTCGTCGTCGACATAATACCGTAAGACATTTGATCTCGAGTGGGGTTATCTCTGTAGACTATGTCAAGTCTATAGATAACCTAGCAGATCCGCTTACTAAGAGTTTGAATCGAGATCAAATGTATAAGCTCGTAGAGGGAATGAGAGTTAAATCCACAAGTTAAAGACGATTATAGTGGATACCCAACCTTGTAGATTGAAGATCCCATGAACTTGGTTCAATGGGAAAACTAAGTTATATGAGTCTGTTGATACCACACTCAAATAGTTTATTCCCTAAAAGAGCTCGAGAGTGTTGGTGACCTGTCAAGTGGTGAGGTTAAGTCTTTGACTTTTAATGATTCTTGGATGCCTTGAGAATGTGGAGTATGACAGGATACTTGAGTAAGAATCATCTATGTAAGTGAGAAGTGAGGGCCGCTTCTATGTAATACTTATGAATCCAAAGAGGTTGTCCATGACCTGTAAATGACACAAACGTGAGAACGGACGAGGTTGAGACTTTATAGTGTTAGTGCTATTATCTAAGTATACACGATGGAGGAATAGTTCAAGGCCACGTGTCCACTAGTCCACCGGTATGCTCGATAGCACTGACTAAGGAAGGTTCAAGGTCACAAGCCACTTATCTTGATGCTTTATTGTCTCTTGAGGACAGAGCTGTGTGTCTGCATACATGCATTTGGCTATTTCCACTCATGTGGGAGATTGTTGGAAAATCGTTTATGATATATATATTATTTTTATATATATATTGTATTATGGAAATTAAGTGAGCATTTAATGCTACTTTGACATGGGCAATATCCAGCCCGTTCGATCGCATTTTCGAGCCTCGATACATATCCGATTTATGAATTGAGATATATGACGTCGATCTACGTTTCGAGTAGATAATTATAGTGTGCTTAATTTCTCGATTCCCATTTTCGGTGAGTGAGAAATAGTGGATCGAAGTGTGGGGGACAAAACTAATATGTTACCTAAGTGGAGAAACTTACCTAATTCGGGTTTTGGAGAATTATTACATTAATCAATGTCCCACATTGATTAATGTGTAATAATTATTGTGGTATTTAAGTCTCTACCATTTAGTAGGAGATAACAAAGTGACATGTGGTAGGCTTAGGCCACATATGCTCATGCGCGCGAGCCTTTTCGCCGACCGCCTCACACGCGGCTCGGCGCGCGCCGCGCCCGTGCCCGTGCCCGGCTCCGATTCCAGTCCGTGTCCTTGGACTTGGACTTGGATCTTGATAATTGATCCTTTTGGGTTTGGTGGGCGTGTGGGCTGGCCCAATCGTTGGTGTAGTGAACCGGCTACACAGGATTACTCTCTGTGGTGCTGTGCACCTGCCACACCCAAGCAATATTTTTGGAAGTCTCTGGAATGAGTCTGTTCAAGTGTCTTCCACTCCTCCACTTACTATCCCCACGACCTCCTGCCTTAAATGGCACAACAACTCTTCACTTGGGGGAAGCAGCCTATAAATAGGCTTGTTGCATGCCATTTCAAAACACACCAGCAATCACATCTGCATTCTTAACTCACTTAGGTGCATCTTAGCTCCAGTAGTTGTCCAGCAGCCTTTGTCCTCGCCGGAAAAGTCCAGTTCGCCGGAGCTCGAAGATCTTGTGGTGCTGTAATCCTCGAGACGTCGTCGTTTCATCTTTGGGGACGATACGCCAATACCGAGAGCACTACCGGGGCGTATTTCATCTTGCGGATAGAGGCTATCCTCGACTCGACGGTTTCTTTTGTTTATTTCTTTTTTGAGCTTTACCGGTTTACTTTGTAAAAGCAGTTTGTATTCCAACATGTTTGACTGGCACACTTCGATTTGTTCCCATGTATCCACAATTATACTCCCTCCGTCCCGCCCGATTTATCTTGTATTCCTTTACGGGTCGTTCCACCCGACTTGTCTTGTTTTATAAAAAGAAAAATAATTACTACACTGACTCCCATTTTCTACACACAATCACCTAATCCTCTACATACAATTACCCACTCATCAAAATATCGGTGCCCAAACCAAACAGGACAAGTCGGCTGGGACGGAGGGAGTAATTATTCAACTCTTTGGCATTCGGTTGGTTAATTCTCTGCAATAATTTAGTCTAAAAGAGAATAGTAATAATTGAATTTCAAGAAAAGGATAAAAAGAATTATAGTACTCCCTCCGTCCCATTAGAAACGACTTTTTTTTCTTTATTGGGTCATCTCACTAAAACCGACGTGTTTCCTAAAATAGTAAAGATTGTGTGGACCACATTTAACTAATAAAAAGTCAAACAATCTACACCAAATAATATCATTTTCTTGATTCCCGCGCCCAAAAGAAACATGTCGTTTCTAATGGGACAGAGGGAAGCTAAGTTAGAAAAATATGACATCAAGGCTTTAATACTTAGTGCCGACCAAGCATGTGACATTACAAGTTTATTACGACAGAAGTAACACAAAGAGAAGCAACCAATTTGTAATTTCTCGTAATCGCATCTTTTGCTGTTTAATGTCATTTTCCTGTAACTAATTAACTCCTAATTTACATTAAGGGAATATGAGAATATTGATAATAAATAAACATCCATCGTGTCGTTATTCGAATTAATGGATTACAACTTTAAATTAATTGACCATTCATTTTAATTACTGGTATGATATTGCGTCAAAGTCGTGATTTGAAATATTCTGATTCCCATGACATTACATGACAAACAACTTTAAATTTTCCAGCAAATTATTTCCATGAATAGGAGACAGTTAATAATTTGTCTAGATTCAAATAATACTATAATTCATATGTGGAAGTTAGGAGCCAAAGATAATACAGTTAAAACCTAATAAAGTAATATTCGATAAAGTAATAATCTCGTTAATATAATAATTTATTCCGGTCCTAATATGAGTCAATACACTAAAATAATGTTTGATAAAGTAATAATCTCATTAAATGAATATTTTTTCTCAGTCTCAAAATTATTAATTAATCATGGTTTAACTGTATATGTTGGAACAAAGTCGTTAACACCTAGTAGATTCTGCCAATTAGCTTAATGACAGATAAAACATATCAAATTTGTCATATATAGTTAGCTTTACGCAATTTATTTATTATACACCTTAATTCGCGAACTATTATATATACAGTTAAACCTCGATAAAGTAATAATCTTGAGATTGAGAAAAATATTTATTTAACGAGGTTATTATTTTATCGAACATTATTTTAGTGCACTGACCCATATTGGGATCAGAAGAAATTATTATTTTAGCGAGATTATTATTTTATCGAATATTACTTTATAGAATCAATTAGGGGAGCAACTTAAAATTTATAATTATATGATGCAAATAGTAATTAATTAATCTCTTTTATTGGGATTAGTAGGTAGGCCATGTCAATCGTGGGCGGGTACTGCCAAACCGTCCAATGTAATAGAGCTAGGCAGAACTGATTAATTAAATTAATTAAAACTAAAAGGTTTTGAGTAATCTAATTAAATTAGTTACAACAATTTCAAAATATACCAAAATCAATCTCACAAATAAATATAGCTAGGTAAAATACGCCGATTAAACTTGAAATTAAGCTAGATCATTCGCTCTAGTAAGAAGTACTGACTAAACTATATATAGTTGGTAATAATATTGTGATCGAAGTTATTATTATTAACGATGAAAGTTGAATTATTTGACCAAAATCTCCACCATTAATTAATCCCTCCATCCCTCTCCACTCAAATGCCTTTGTGTTGTATCATATATCTTTTCTTTGCTCGTGCAATCGGATAGAAATGATTACATAATTTAGATTTACTTCTCCACACTCACATGCTCCACTTTACCCCCTCACAACATACAAACTCCCCTCTCTCTCTCTCTCTCCATTTGCTTCATTTATCTCGATAGCCCATCCAGCAATCCGTGCGGATATTCTGACCCAATTTTGGAAAATTAATATATGACTCATTAATTAGGTGGTGTCATGTGTGTGATGTTATGGCCATACAATTAAAGTGGTGATTTGTAGCGATACTTCAAAATGGGACAGAAATCCATAGCCTCCAACAGGTGTGACCAATTATTAACACTTGAATTATTTTGAAAAGTAGCAAAAGAAAGTATTAGAGAGAGAGAGAGAGAGAGAGAGAGAGGAGGTGGGAAAGTCAAAGAGGGCGGCTGAAGGAACTTTCGTTGCGGTGTGGACTTTTACACTACTACGACACATCCACATTGCTGTTTGCTCACTGTCACTGATAATGAGATCTTGTGGAATTCCGACGTACTACACTTCTTGCTCTCTCCCCTCAAATAAATTGGCCAATTAAAAAAAAAACCTTTTTTCTTTTTCACAATCGGCAATATATAATACTATCTCCATCTCATTATTTTAGTTTGATTTCTTTTCAGCACGGAAATTAATTTTTTTTATTAATTTATGTATTTATTTTATGAATTTTAATTATATTAAGAAATAGACGTAATTTCAACGAGTGGTGATAAGAATAAATGATCGAATTCATCCAAATTCTATTAAATCATAGTTCAGATAATTGTTTTTTTTTTTTTTTTTTTTTCTCCATGTTGTAATTGAAGAAATAATCTAAATTTTAACAAAAAGTTGAGAATCATAATTTTCTGAGTTCGGAATCATGTGATAGAGAGACTTTTGAATTGACAAGGTATACGAATATGGGGTGGATAGTGAGTTTAATTTTTTTTCATTTTTTGAAACATAACAGAAATAGTTGAACAAATTTATTAGAAAAACAAGATTGAAATAATGGGACAGGAGAGAGTATTAGCTAAATTTCACTTTAAAATTGGTTATGTTTCTAGGATTATCATGTTACACGTGTTTAGGCAATTTTTGATAAGTATTACTTTCATTCACTGTTTTATTTTGATTTGTCCCAAAAATTTTATCCAATTTCCTTTTTTAGTAAATTATATTTTTTTTGTAGGACCCACGATTTTATACCTCTTTACATACAACTAACAACTCTCCTTAAAAATAGTGCAAAAAACAAAATGGTCAAGAATTTTGGGACGGAGGGAGTATATGTTATGTGTGTATATTTATAATGTCGTCTAATATAATTACGTAATGCATAATATATAGTTAGAAACAAATATCGCATATGATACTCATCAAGTAACGGCAATGAGCTAGGACTTTGCATGCTAACAAATGGTGAGAAATTGATATTCTCCAATTAGTTTCTTTTAGATAAGTTGTGGTACCGTAAACACCTAAATGATTATATTAATAATATTAATAGAATAATATATCGTAAATATTTAGGTCATTATACTAATTAAATAGAGTTGAAGATGATATTTTTGGGACAGATAATCCGATCTAAAATGGTGGAATATTGGTATTCTCCAACCTTAAGGCTATTTTCTTTTAGATAAGTTTCACCCACATCATCCCTAATTAAAATGGCTGATATTATAATCACCACCAAAATATTTAATTATAAAACAATATCTCCAACAAGCAACGACTATATTTAAAAGCCAAAAATAAAATAAAATAAAATAATCATACCGGAATAGTAAATAATGAATTAAATAAATAAAATAATCAATCATTGTCCACTACGAAATGATCTTAAAAAGATGACACTCCATTCGGTCTTCCTTCCACACTCGAGATCGAGACAAAATACAACAAAACAACCAAACACCGCCAATCATGTCGGCCGCCATCCTCCGCCTCCTCTCCGTCCTATGCCTCATCTCTCTCGCCGCCTCCGACGAGCTCCAAACTCTGTTGTCAATCAAAGAGGCCTTCAAAGACTCCAACACACGAGTATTCGATTCCTGGGAATCCAATTCCAACCTTTGCAACTTCGCAGGAATCACCTGCAATTCCGATGGATTCGTCAAAGAAATCGAGCTTTCCAATCAGAATCTCAGCGGTGAGCTTCATCTGAGCTCTATTTGCAGTCTCGCCTATCTCGAGAAATTGTCGATCGGGTTCAACGCCCTACACGGCCGCGTGACAGAGGATTTGAACAAGTGTTCATCGCTCAAGTATTTGGACGTCGGAAACAACTTTTTCTACGGAGATTTTCCGGATTTATCTTCGATTAATGGATTGGTTCATCTCTACGCTAATTGCAGTGGATTTTCTGGGAATTTTCCGTGGAAATCTCTTCGAAATATGAGCGATCTTCAAGCTTTGAGCATCGGCGACAACGTGTTCGATAAAATGCCTTTTCCGCGGGAGGTTCTTAATCTATCGAAATTGAGCTGGCTTTACTTGTCGAATTGCAGCATCGAAGGGGAAATTCCGGAAGAAATTGGGAATCTGGTTGATCTGATGAATTTGGAGCTGGCGATGAATTATTTTACCGGAGTGATTCCGGCGGGAATTACGAAGCTGAAGAAGCTATGGCAGCTCGAGCTTTATCAGAACAGTTTGACCGGAGAACTGCCGCTAGGGTTGCGGAATTTGACCAATCTCGCGAAGTTCGATGCTTCGTCAAATCTTCTAACCGGAAATCTTTCAGAAGTGGCGTTTTTGGATAAGCTCGACACCTTGCAGCTTTACGAGAATCAGTTCTCCGGCGAACTTCCGCCGGAGGTGGGGGAGTTTCGGAATCTGGTGAACTTGTCGCTATACACCAACAAGTTGACCGGCCCGCTGCCGGAGAAGCTCGGCTCGTGGGCGGAGTTTGATTTCATCGACGTGTCGGAGAATTTCTTCACCGGCGAGATTCCGCCGGACATGTGCAAGAGAGGCACGATGACGAAGTTGCTGATGCTGCAGAACAATTTCACCGGCGAGATTCCGGCGAGTTACGCTAACTGCTCGACTTTGATCCGGTTCAGAGTAAGCAAGAACCAGCTGTCGGGGCGAGTCCCCGCCGGCATATGGGGGCTGCCGGAGATGGAATTGATCGATCTCGCGGAGAATAACTTTGACGGTCCGATTACTCCGGATATTGGCAATGCGAAATCCTTAGCGCAGATTCTTGTTGCGAATAACAAATTCTCCAGCGAGATTCCGGCTAATATATCATTGGCTTCATCTTTAGTGTCTATTGATTTAAGCAGCAATGAGTTTTCCGGCGAGATTCCGGCCTCAATCGGTGAACTGAAGCAGCTCACTACTCTTCATTTGCAAGAAAACAAGTTTTCGGGACCAATACCGGATTCGTTAAGCTCTTGCCGGTCGATCAACGACATTAACTTTGCCGGAAACACTCTCTCCGGCGTGATCCCGGCTTCGTTAGGCTCTTTGCCCACTCTCAACTTCTTAAACTTTTCAAGAAACGAACTTTCCGGTTCAATCCCATCCACTCTGTCCTCTCTGAGACTCAATCTTCTCGACCTCTCCGAAAATCGATTATCCGGTCCTATACCGGCCTCACTTCTTACCGAAGCCAGCAACGGCAGCTTCTTTGGCAACGCCGGCCTCTGCAGCGAGACGATTAGGAGATTCCGTCGTTGTTCACCTCAAACCGGAATGTCGGGGGAGCTCCGGTTGGTCTTACTCTGCCTAATAATAGCCTCGGTTATGCTCCTCACCTCGTTGGGAGGCTTCTGCTACTTGAACAGAAAGGCCTCCCAGCGAGTCGGCCAACGATCATTGAAGGATAACTCGTGGGACTTGAAGTCCTTCCATGCGATCGCCTTCTCGGAGGACGAGATCATCGACGCGATCACACAGGACAATTTGATCGGAAAAGGAGGTTCCGGCAACGTATACCGCGTTGTAGCCGGAAACGGCAAAGAACTCGCCGTGAAACACATTTGGCACTCAACTGACGCCAAGATGGGAAGTGAACTTCCCATCTTGGTTCGTCGGAACTCCAAGTGTCGAGAGTTTGAGGCCGAGGTCCGGACGTTGAGTTCAATTCGACACATGAACGTGGTGAAGCTCTACTGCAGTATAAGCAGCGAGGACTCGAGCTTGCTCGTTTACGAGTACATGCCTAACGGGAGCCTGTGGGACCGTCTCCACACGTGCAAGAAGCTCATTATGGATTGGGAGACTCGGTTAGATATCGCGCTCGGAGCAGCCAAAGGGTTGGAGTATCTCCACCACGGGTGCGATAGACCCGTGATCCACCGCGATGTCAAGTCAAGTAACATCCTTCTCGACGAACAATTCAAGCCCCGGATCGCAGATTTCGGACTCGCCAAGATAGTTCAACTCGACTCGACTGAGTCGACTCAGATCATTGCAGGGACTCATGGCTACATCGCTCCCGGTATACTACTAATGATTCATTTACTTACTTTCAATTGGTTGCTTTTAGTTAGTTGGTGAATGACTAAGTTTTTCGTCACTGCAGAGTACGCGTATACCAACAATGTGAACGAAAAGAGCGATGTGTACAGCTTTGGAGTCGTACTAATGGAGCTAGTTACGGGGAAGAGGCCGATCGAGCCCGAGTTCGAAGGGAACAAGGATATAGTTGATTGGGTATGTAGGAAGCTCAAGACCAAAGAGAGTGTGCTAAGTTTGGTGGATTCAACCTTTCCGGAGATCTACAAAGAAAATGCAATCAAACTTTTGAAAGTGGCCATAATGTGCACGGCTAGGCTTCCTACTTTGAGGCCTACAATGAGAAATGTGGTGCAAATGTTGGAAGAGGCCCAACCTTGTAAGTTAATTAGTATTGTTGTTAGTAAAGATGTTGAGGGAAAGACATAAGAGTCCAAGGTGAATGTAATAGTGTGTAATATTCTTAATTTTTGTAAGAATTTTGTTGCCATAAGTGGTAACATTGTATGATTAGGTAGCCGCTATGAGTTATTCCGTCACAAAAATGTGACATTTGTAATATAGTAGTTTATGTAACATAGTTCTTCACTTTGTCTAATATCTCATGGACCGTAGCATATATATTACTCCCTCCGTTCCAACATTATTGTCCACTATACTATTTTGGACCATTTTAAAATTATTGTCCACTTTCTCTTTACCATTTTTAGTAAATTATTATACACAATTTTTTTGTGAGACCCAGTGGCGTAGCTAGACTTTCGAGTCAGTGGGGGTTAACTATTAACATATCGCACCCTATATTGTATGTTGTAAAAAAATACAAATCGTACCATTATTTAAAAAAAATGAGGATATTTTATAAAACATAAACACTGTTGTAAATATATTTTATATATACTTACCATATGTTGTGATGACCATGTAAACCCTAAAAGCCCATGAGCCCATCTTGTACTCTATAAATAGAGGTCTCCACCCTCATAATAATACACATCTAATTTTTGCTCTCTTTATTTATTCTCTACATTCTCTCTAGTTTATAACACGTTATCAGCACGAGAGACTTTTCTAAAAAAAAAGACGGGAACCACGGAAGGTATAACATGTTATTTGACGAACACATCCACGAAGCCGCCAATTCCAGAAAACAACTCCTCACGCCTCCAATTTCTGAATTCACATCATTTAATTGATTACTTCTCCGCGATCCCTTCTTGGTTTACGAAGTTGACAAGGTATGATTTGTTTCTCCTAATCTATATTTGTTTTGTCAAAATTTATTGCAATTAGTGTGGATCTTGAGTTTATTTAATTTGTTAATCAGGAGTAGTGATTCTTATTTAATTATTATCACACCTATTGAGTTTCAATTCTTCTTTAATTATTATCACAACGGAATCTATGATTTAATTTTTGGGTGATTCCTCTTATTATATTATTATTGTTGCTCCTGAAGTACCACAATAAACTAATATTCCTGAAGAATATTATATGCTCCTGAAGAACAATTGGAAAACATATCTTCAACATGTTGCTCCAGAAGTAGTACAATCAATATTCCTGCAGAATATTACATGCTCTTGAAGAGCATTTACAATTGATATTTCTACATATATATACGCTTTTACTTATTTATTTATGTGTTTATTTACTTTATGTTCAATCACAATTGTTGCTCCTGAAGTAGCACAATTCATATTCTTGAAGAATATTATATGCTCTTGAAGAGCAATTTCAAAATATTTTTTAACTTAAATTGTTGCTCCAGAAGTAGTACAATCAATATTCCTGAAGAATATTACATGCTCTTGAAGAGCATTTATTTTACGCTTTTATTTATTTGTTTGTTTGTTATTTATTTATTTAATGTTGAATCTAGATTGTTGCTCCTGAAGTAGCACAATCCATATTCCTGAAGAATATCATATGCTCTTAAAGAGCAATTCAAATTTATTGAAATAACTCAATTGTTGCTCCATAAGTAGCATAAGTTAATATTCCTGAAGAATATTACATACTCTTAAAGAGTTATTAATATTATCTATGTATTTTTTTATATACCTCAGTTTTTTCTGTTGCATACTGCATAATATTTACATCTATATATACATACAATCTTAATTTGGTGCTCCTGAAGCAGCACACAATTAATATTCCTGAAGAATATTATGTACTTTTGATGAACAATTCATATAATATATCTTATTGATTGGCGAATCTTGGTTCTTGAATTGTTATTGTTGTTGCTCCCGAAGTAGCACAATTTATATCCCAAAAAACATAATATGTTCCAAAAGAGCAATTGGGTTTCTAAAAATATTAGTCTTTCGCCTGAAGTGGTTTAATATTGGTGCTCCTGAAGTAGCACAATTTGTATTCCTGCAGAATGCTACATATTCTTGAATAACAATTCAAGCTTTTGATTTTGACAAATGTTATATGTTCATAACCCTAATTGTTGCTCTTGAAGTAGCACAATTAACTCTACATGTTATTGGAACAACTAAAACTTGTCATTTTGGAATCATATATCACAACCATACTTTAATTATTGCTCCTGAAGTAGTACAGTTGTATGGAGTGGTAGCAAGAACTCCTCTATGCTTGACAACTGCATTTCCAACATCCTATTGTGAATTAATTTTTTTTCAATAATAGATGTGAGATCCGATAGATCTCAAAATTCACAATTTATTGATTTCACTTATCGTGAATAAAACTAAGTTGTTGCTCTGGAAGTAGCACAATTACACTCCTGAAGAATGACCATATTGTGATACTAACATTACTATCACATATTTGTGGACATGAATCAACTTTTGCTCCTGAAGTAGCATCATTTTATATTCTAGAAGAATATTAAATGCTCTTAAATAGCAACTCGTACTTTCAATAATATATGTTATTCCTGAATGAAAAAGATAATTTATGTCTTGTTGACATTAATGCACTCGTGATATCGATGTCAATAAGAGGCACGGGAGAGATAATAATAGAATGAAACGAAGCATCCCAGCAGGATTGCATAAAAATATTAATTGTTTGTTCTCCCTAAAGCTCGATACGAGTATATGCATCTTAAATTGCGAGATTTTAAAATCTAGTGCATTGAATATCATTAAAGGCTCCCGAAGAGCTTGTATCATTCTATCAAATGATACTAAATCAATTATTGAGTTTGTCCTTATTCTAGTAAGTCTAGAAGAAACATACTAAGTTTTAAGGATATCTGTTACAATGGATACCATATTGAAATTATATAAGAAGGTAGTGATTATTTTGTATTTAGCCAGAAGCTAACAAAAGAAAAGTTATCACACTACCACCTTGAATGTATTACACATTCATAAAAATAAGTGAGACAAAACATGTCATGAACCTGAAGTTCAAAAGAGCTCTATGCTTTGACATGATAAGTTTGGACATCTGCAAGCAACTTTGATGCGCAACATAATTGAAAATTCATATGGGCGCTGTAGAGAGATCCTGAAGAATCTCTTAATCTTCATGAATGTTTAATTTCTAGAAGAAATGTAGAACTTATTAGTACTACAAGTTCAAAAATAATGAGCTCAATTCTCTGAAGCAGATTTATCTTGATAAAGCTAGTGAGTTTATTAAACTCTAAGTTCCTCTTGAAGAGGATTTAATGTTATTTGGTTTTGGGATTGAAATTAAACAATTAGTTGCTCATGACCATACTAAAAATGGTTTTTGTTCGTACGAATATGAGTCTCACAAGAAGATTGTTATTATGATAAATAACGTTCCCAACATTAGGTGGAACATATGTCACATTTGGATTCCTGAAGTAATCAATGTGAAATCTACATCCAAATAAAAGCACAAGTAAAAACTAGTCACATTTGGATTCTCGAAGTAATCAATGTGAACGAGAAGTCAAAAGGTTCACTTGCAAAAGATTGCAAACCAACTTCTTCATGCTTTTGTATATAAAATAAGTGACAATATTATACATTTGCTGTAAATACCCCCGTAAGAATAAATGTCCCTGAAAGACAAATACAAATGGTAATAAATGAATATGAAGTTCGTAAAAAATGTGGTCGCCCAGTTGGTTCTAAAGGAAATTTTGTGTCTAAGAAAATGGGGCACAACATATGAACCAAACAATGACGAAAATGATTAATCAATCAAATGAAGTTCCTGAAGAACTACAAGCGTCTAAAAATACTGAGATCTCAAAATATTGGAGAGATCAAATATCATCGTGGACGCACAACAATATTTTCGCCTTTTAATATGACTCTTGAAAGGATAAAAGAGGATCCTAAACGACAATCTATAAGAGATTGGTAAGATAAAAATAATTGGCCAAAGAGGATAGAAGTCATACAAGGTGAAGTAAAATTCCCTAGAAAGCCGGAAGCATTTTGACTTGTAGTTCCAAAATCCGGAAAGTATATCCGCGAAGGATGTAAATGTGTCTTTGTTAGAAAGAGAAATGAAAAATTACGAGTTATAGGGCAATACTCGTAACTCAATATTTCTCCCAAAGATCGGGAATCAATTATGAAAACTCTCCCATAATAGACGCCATTATATTTTATAGTGTGATTAATCAACTTATGTCACAAAAGGCTTGCTAAGCGCCTTATGGATGTAGTAAATATCTATCAATATGATTCACTAGATAGTGACATATATATAAAGATCCCTGAAGGATTTAACTTGCTCAAAGCATGTAAGTCAAAAAGACGTTTTCAATTAGACTGCAAGTCATTGTAAGGGCTGAAATAGTACAGCCGTATATGATATAATAAGAACGACGAGTATTCCTTGACAGAAGGGTACAAAAATAATGGCTTGAGTTTGATTGCAACTCCTAAAGAGCATAATACTTATATTTATACTCCGTCCAAATGACTTACATATAGCAAATCATTATGAATTATTTTATTCATGGATATGTTGATTTGATAATCCAACTCACATCATCTTCGGCATTAGGGGGAGATATGAAATATAAATATTGAATGCCGCAAATATCTCGTTGGATTAATTATTTAGATTCATGCACTATGAACCAGAAGTTCATCAAGTTATTTAGTGCAAAAGGAGTGACTAAAATCTAATATACCTGTTGTATATGCACCATGAACGAACTGAAGTTCCTCATAGACAAAATAAATCAATTAATTCTCATTAACGCCAGAAGCGTGAGAGATTTATTGGTGCTAAGAGGTAAGAAGTCCGCGGAATACAAAATTAGAACACATCACTCCAAATTTCTCCTGAAGAGGATATGTGAATCATTATGTACAAAAGTACTTGATGAAATCAACTCATGCCTAAAGACAGAGTTAGAATCATAAGACTTAGGTTGAACTAATAATTGTCTCGACCTGCAGATCGAGCATCTCCCTAATGGAGTTATGCTAGACGACCTACCTGAAGGTCTTTAAAGAGATTTTATTTTATTGCATCCACATAGCTACCTAATGGTTGTTTCAATCACTTGAACTGGATGGAGACTCATTTAGACTTATAGAAGATAGCAAAAATGAGGACCAGAAGTTCCTTACTTATGTGCAATTGGAAAATTTAAAATGGTATTAACCATTATCTTATCTTCGAGACAAACATGGTATTATCTTTGATGATAATTAAATTTGTGTTGCACATATTAGTCTAGACCTTAAAGATAACCTTGGAGATTGTTATCTTGAGGGGGAGTAACAAATTGTAAATAATCCTGAAGATTAGACTAACTCCTAAAGGTCAAATGACCCTGAAGGTTAAATGGTTGTACTCTTTTTTCCTTTCTAAGTTTTTCCCAAAGGGCTTTCTTAGTTAAGATTTTTAACGAGACATCCAATGCAACACATGAGAAAATGAATCATTGAGATTGATTCATAAAAGTGCCAATGCAACACATGATCTCCAAAAGAGTGGCGGCATCAACATCCAGCAAATTTGTTCAAGTGACAACCTAGCAGATTCTTTTACAAAGGCATTACCAACATTCAAGAAGTTGTTATACAAGATCGATATGCGCCGACTCAAGGATCAAGAATGACTATATTGATGTGGAGCAGCTGTACTCTTTTTCCTTCGTCCAGTTTTTATCCCAATGGGTTTTTCTGGCAAGGTTTTAACGAGGCAGCAGTGTTGTAAATATATTTTATATATACTTACCATATGTTGTGATGACCATGTAAACCCTAAAAGCCCATGAACTCATCTTGTACTCTATAAATAGAGGTCTCCACCCTCATAATAATACACATCTAATTTTTGCTCTCTCTATTTATTCTCTACATTCTCTCTAGTTTATAACAAACACTATAATATTTCAGATTTTTATGCATTTTAACTAAAAAGAAGAGATAAAAAGAAAATGAAGTGGGACGGAAAAAGGGGAGATAAAAATAAAAGAAAGAGAGTTTATTAAACGCATTGAGCTTTATAGAATGAAAATTGAACCTTTGATCTCCTACATGATACTATAGTTCTTAACCACTCAGCCAAAAAATCATCATATTCTAATTTACGTAGTTAATAAATTTCTAAGTCCAGTCGGGGCAGTGGCCCCCACTGCCCACCTCCTCCCTACGCCACTGGTAAGACCTATTTTTACATAACTTTAAACACAACTAACAATTCTCCTTAAAAAACGCATCGAAAAGAAAATTGAATATCAATTATAAGTCTAATTAAGTTATTGTTTGGGTTTGGACGTTCCATAAGTTATAGCCCAATTATTGTATAGCTTACCTATAGGATTGGACTAGTGCAGTTTATGATGTATTGAATAAGATGACACGTTAGTGGATTAAATTAAGAGTTAAATTCAACTAAAAAAAGGTTATTAGATTAAACAAAGGAGTAAGAACAATTAGTCCGATGGAATTGGCCAACAGAAAACAAACTATTTGAATAAAGAAAATATCAAGATAGATGACTGGAGTTGGAGTAGGTTGTTGCAACTTATTATGTTAGTTGAACTCAAAATACCTTCTCCAATTAATACTCCCTCCGTCCCATTAATATTGTCATGTATATTTAATTGAAATGTTCCAATAACACTGTCTTGTTTTCAAAAAAAAAAAAAATAATAAAATTACAAATCACAAAAAGTTATGTGGACTCACATCATTTACACACAAACGTCAAGCTTCTTAAACTCCGTACTGAAACCCTACATGACAATATTAATGGGACGGAGGGAGTAAATATCTACATACATAATCTGAAAAAGTCGATTCAGATGTATCGGTCGCACTACAAATCCCACTATTATCGCGTCGTCCTCAACTTCTCTATGTGCCTTATGTTTTACGCTAAAGACTTCATAAGAAGTCTCCCTTTTAAGATCATAACCTGAAACAATCAAAAGTCTAAAAAAAATAATGAGGAGAAAGAATATTATTCTTTTACCATGACTATAGACCTTAATTATCAAAGCATTTCATACATAACATTTATCGTTCACTTTTATATGATTAAAAAAATATTAATATGATTCAAAGACATAATTTCTTGTTATAATTATATTCTTAAAAAGTATTTTATACAAAAAATTATATTATAAATTTAGAGTAATAGAGTTAGAGGATATTATTAAAGCTATAAAGGTTTGTTTGATTAATTTTGTTATATTAAATGGAGTGCATTAAATCAAATTAAATTAAATTACGTCTTGGTATAATATGTTGCATTTAATAATAGAATCTGTCATTATTATGAAAACGAAGGCTAATGTATCCTCACTAAAAGTCTCGTATTATATAGAAGTAAATGATAAAACATTTAATAATCAGACACGTATAAAAGTAGAAAAGTTGATTATAAAATCTTTAATTTATATGAAAATTAGATCCACTAACAATTTTGAATTATTTACCAATGTTGCCCTAATCTTTTGGTACGACGAGATGAATCTGCAGTTTTTTACGGATCGATTGAATCTCTTTTATATGATTAGCCTAATACGATTACAGTGAATTCGAAAAATCTCACATCGATCATTGTTCTAAAAATATGCACAATGATTTTGACTAAAAGTAATTTTAAATTGTTAAATATGGTTTAATAAATCAATCTATATATATTGGGAGTGAGTCATGTGAGAATCTGCATTTAACGTGAGAACTGCGAACCATGCATAATCTTTATGTGTTTTATGTATAATCGTTATATTTTTATGCAAAAACTTGTAATTTTACATTTTGCATTATCCTTATATATTGTATGCAAAAAATTAAAAAACATAAAATAATATTTTTTGTATAAAATATATAAGGATAATGAATAAAATAAATAAAAATTATGCATGGTTTGCAGTTCTCACGTTAAGTGTGAATTCTCACTAGATCCACACTCTATATATACATACTCCCTCCACCCCTCTCGACTTGTCTTTTTTTTTTTCGGCACGGAGATTAAGATGAGTGGGTGGTTGTGTAGTACAGTTAAACCTCGATAAAATAATAATCTTGGGACCGAGAAAAAATATTCATTTAATGAGGTTATTAATTTATCTAATATTATTTTAGTGCATTGATTCCTATCGGGATCAGAATAAATTATTATTTTAGCGAGATTATTACTTTTATCGAGGTTTAAATGTAATTATTTTTATTTTATAGAAACAAGACAAGTCGAGTGGCACGGCCCGAAAAGAAAAAAAGACAAGTCGGGCGGGACGGAGGAGTATATATATTGCATCATAATATATAGTTTATTTAAATCTTTAATACTATAAAATCTCAACACGATTATTTAGCAGCCATAATGAATCCTGCTTTGGAACATGGTATCGATCATGCTGACGCCATTAGCCTCTTTGAGGTGGCCGTCTGCCCTTAAATTTCCCGGCGAGTTACCGGCGAATCTCGAAGCCCTAATTTCTGCATACTACCAGCTCTCCACCTTTTTCCGGTCGGACTCCGGCCTCTCGGTTACTTCCTTCGTAATGTACTCGGCCGGCACTTTTTTCGCAGTTACTCTGCCTGCATGGATTTATCTCTACTCCCGGAAGATCAAGAGGAACAGTAAATCATCTAATCGCGCCGCCGATTCGAGAGCCGCAGTCAACGCCCGCGCGCAGGAGAGACCCCCCAGAAGGCACGGAACCGTCGTGGATGATGGTAAATTCTCGCTGATTTTTTGATTTCGTGTTGTTTAATTCTGGATGCTGCTTATGGTTTATTAATCATTCAGTATTTTAATTGAATTTAATTTATGTAGAGACTGGGCAGTTAATTATGTTCATAGAATTCTGGATTTCGTCAATTATTGATCGCATTTACAGGTGGTCCAGATTTTCCCTTTCTTTACTCTTTTGTGGAAAAGTAGGTTATCTGATTTTCATAATCTACAGCATAATGATGATATAGAGCGGTTGATATTGCTACAACTTTTCTTCAGTTTTTGCCTTTTTGGTGTCTCTGGAGATGAATTGATGTGGTTGTTTATACATTCTAGTCTAACTGGAGTGACATGTTATTCATGAGTTGTAATAACCTTGCTAACTATAATAGCATCGCCATTGATAAGCTTCAGAGTTAGCTAAGCTAGAAGACAGAGGCACTGTAATTGTATTCAAGATATTTCAACCTAAATAATCTGCTAAACGGCTTTTAACTCAAGCCAATGGAGTATTCTATACGAGGTGCACACGTATAAGTTTGTATTGATATATATCTAGAGTTAATTCTGAGCCAATCATTGCATAAGCTCAAGGGAGATTCCAAGTTTAGGAGCAAGCTGCAATCGTTTTATAGTTTCGTTTCCTAGGTGTTATGTTACCTTTGTGATGTGTTCATGCTCTCACTAATGACTATTTTAAAGTTGATGAAAACCTGCACTATCATTAAGTATAATGATCTTATTACAGGGAGAATGTCCTTGATATTGGAGTTTGTCATTATTAAGTCTTGCCGAAACCATTTAATATGCATGGTGTAAGTGTCTATAGCTGTTATTATTATAGTTTACTTGAGCATGAAATGCTTAGGCTTCTAGTATTCTGCCTCTGATATACCAGAGGTGGTTCTTTGTGTTCTGCTTTTCGAGTTTTGTTTGTATTCTTTCTGGACATGGAACAATCAGTTCTCATTTGTGGCCAGCCCGTTTTCTAGTTGAACTGCTGAGAATCAGAAGGTTTAGCATGTGAAGAGTTGTGTTTCTTTTTATTTGTATGTACGATGTATTAAAGGTGGCTACCCTTCTACCTTAGCTGTTAAATGGATATATATATTTGTACCACTTGTTCAAGCATTACCATTTCTTTCTACAAAACAAGGCGATTCCCATTTGTTTGCTTAATTTTGTTACAGATGATGGTGAATACAAAGATGCGCTGACAATTTACGATTCTACATATGCTGAGGAGCTTCAGTTCCAAGAAACGCTGCTGGCCTCACTTTTGGCTTCAGAGTCAGCAAATACTCCCTCTTCTTCTGGGCAAGGACTGATAGCGAACACTGAACCGATTTATCTTGAAAAAGGCGACGATCCAATTGAAACCTTCTGCGGGATTTGTTTGGAAGACAAGGAGAGCTGGCTGATGTTCTCGAACGACCAATGTGACCACTCCTTCTGTTACAACTGCACAACCAGCCATATCGTCACAAAGATTCAAGAGAAAGTGAAAGACATAGCTTGCCCTGCACCGGGTTGCAACGCTCTGCTCGACCCTGACTCCTGCAGGCTAATCATCCCCGACGATGCCCTTGTTCAGTGGGACGAGCTGCTCTGCATGTCGCTCATCCCCGACTCGCAGAAACTGTACTGCCCTTTCCGCGACTGCTCGGCCCTGCTGGTTAACGACGTGAGGGAAGTCATTCAGAACATACAGTGTCTAGTTTGCAACAGATGGTTCTGCGTGCAGTGTCGCGTCCCTTGGCACAGCGATTTCACGTGCAGGGAGTTCCAGAAGGCGTACGCGAAAAAGGGCGGAAAAATCGACGGGATACTGAAAGTGCTGGCGAAGAAGAAGAGCTGGCAGAAGTGCCCCAAATGCAAGATGTATGTGGAGAAGAGTGAAGGGTGTATGCATATCACGTGCCGGTGCGGATACGAGTTCTGCTACCGGTGCGGAGGGAAGTGGAGGGATTCTCATGGGAAGTGCAGGCCTAAATCATAGCCAGGTTCTTCTTCTACTCGGTATATATGTTTATAGCTTTTCACTGATGTAGGTGAAGTTTATGTTTAGTTATGGGATTTTACCATGCCTAGCCCTAGATAGTTTGCTTGAAATCGTAGTAGCCACATCTACCCTTGAGAAATAAGAATGTTAAATTTCGTTTTTAGTCATGGGATGTCTTTGTTTTTGGTCCTGTATTGTCACCTCTTCCAATTTTGGGTCTTAAAACTCGAAAAACCATTTGTCGTTTGTCCTAAAACTAACGTTTTTTCAAGTTATACAATGAAAAGTGGAAGAGGTCACCATACGAGACCGAAAAACGAAGATACATCACATTAGAGGACTAGAAACGAAATTTACTCTTACCAAGAATACAAAGATCTTGAATATAGTTCTTTTGACTATTTATGAATTGGGTCTTAGAATTACTGTTAAACCCCTAAAGTAATATTCGATGGAGTTAATGTCGCTAAAGTAATAATCCATTAAAATGTCTTCTAGTCCTGATATAGGTCAATCCATTAAAATCATGTTCGATAAAGTAATCTTGTTGAATAAATATTTTTTTATTTTAAAATTATTACTTTATCGAAGTTAACTGTATTATCCCCAAGACAAACACTTAGTCACTTAAAACACTATTTTATGAGTCTTCAATTAATTAATTATCTATTTCACGAAGTTTTAAGCCAACATTTATTACTAAGATGACATGGTAGTCAATACATTCAAACTAAGATAATTCAGACAAGTAGACGCTTCCTCGTACACAATTCTTGATAACTAATCACCAAACGAATTACAACAAAACTACGTAGTTTTGAATGGCTTGTAGGCTCTAACATCCTGCGCCAGTCCTTGGATGGATCCGACGGCGGCGACGAGCGACACGATGAGGCAGGCCCAGCTGAGGATCTTGAGCCACATCCAAGTGAAGGAGAATTTAGGAATCTTGGCCTGCGCGATGTGCATCTCTATGGGGAAGTATACGGTCAAGGGGTAAAACGACGCCGCTCCGATGAGGCCCACGAAGCCGTTGAAGAAGGGGAATATCATCGCCACCAGCGCTGTCACCACCACGTACGCCGTCCTCCACACCAGCCGGAACATGTTGATGCCGTGCTCCCCCATGAACGGCATGTGCTCCCGGTTGATGAACTTGCTCTCCGGCCATCTCTCGCTGCAGTACTTCTCGACGAACGCGAACACGGGTTGTGCAAACACCTGTATTATGAAATTCTCAGTCAATTAGAGGCGAATCCAAAATTTATAATTTAAAGACAAAAAAATTAATTTTAGAATTTCGAGGGAAAAAAATCAATTTGTTCAATTACATTGGCATCTACCCACTTCTGTTCCATTATGTTGGTCAATATCAATTTTAGTCCGTTAGATTGGTAAATAGTTTGATTTTTATCCGTTTTATAAAATTGGACAAAGTTGTTCAATTGTAGTCATTTCTTATGCATGTATACGCTCCGACAATTTTTAAAAAATAATAAAAAAAAAATCTTACTTTTGAAATAACTTGATTTTTAATTTCACATGAGAAAATTTTTAAAAAAAATCGCACGTGAGAATTTATTTATTTTAATAATTTTTAGGATGTGTTCACGAGTGAAAATGACTAACATTGGACAGTCCAATTTTATAAAACGGATCAAAATCAAACTATTTACCAATGTGTCACATTCAGACCCATGCGGACTCATGCATTGTTATCATTCTAAACCCGTAAAATGATCGAATTAAATCATATATGTGGGAGTATACCTGGTATGCACCGATGAGGTGAACGGCGATGCAGACATTGGCGAAATCGATGAGCCAGAAGGGTTCGTAAAATCCGAACCCGGTAAGGAAATTGCCGGGAGCTTTATTCCCGAAAGCAGCGTAGCCAACGCAACCGCAGAGCATGTAGAATACGGTTGTGGTGGATACTCCGATTAAAGAAGCCTTCTTCATCACTTTGTTCTCTGCTGGCTTCGACTTCAATGTGTCCTGCTCCATCAATACAAACAAATATATTATTTCTAATATTAACAATTTTTTGTAATAAATAAATCTGATGTAACGATAATGAAATTTGACAGTTTCCAAAGTCTGGTGAAAAAGCAAAGAGTGATAGATTTGACATTAGTAGATGTTGGGGCCGTTTTAATCTTAACAGTTACACCCATTAAAGAAAAGGCAAAGTTGGAATGAAATGTTTTAGTCGATACACCTTTGAACTTAACATGATGATTTTCTGGTATTCCACATGTATGGAAAAAGATATTGATTGACCTACTATTTAGAAATTACAACTTGAAGGGACAAAATCCGTAATTATAAAGGAAATTAGTATTTTTTTTCAGAAAATTTAACAAAAAATCGAGAAAAAAATTTGAAATCATGCACGATTTAGGGACGGTAGCCCCCATCTGAGACAGATATATACAGGGTCTGTTTTAATCAATGACTTATATATATATAAATATATATAGTGTGGATCTGGTGAGAACTCACACTTAACGTGAGAATTACGAACCATTTATAATTTTTATATAATTTATGTGTAATCGTTATATATTTTATGCAAAAAATCTATAGTTTTAAACTTTTGTCCTTCTACATAAAAATATATATAATATAAAATTATAATATTTTTTGCATAAAATATATAACGATTATGCATAATTCACAGTTTTCACATGTTCTCACGTGATCTACTCCCTATATATAATATATATAACTTATAGTTCAGTTCAAAATAATTAGTAATTCAATAGTTAATTAGGATATATTTTAAAGAAAAAAATGTTTTTGACCACCCCACTCCTAGCCCTTTGCTTATCTGCCGCGCTAATCATTACAACATGTTGAAAAACAAAAAGAAAATCCTCCACCTAAAACCCTTTGTTATCAAGGGGAATGGAAAAAATTCAAAAATTTAATTAACACATGATATACACTTATTTAAATACTTGATAATAAATGTAACTTCTGGGTCGTGACTAATTTTAAACATTATGATAATTGATAACTCACAAGATATGTCACAAAACAAGAAACACATTTTTGTATTTTTGTTTACATTGAATATTTTTTTCCTAGAACTTCATGTCGACAGCCATCAAGTTGGCAAATGCCTCCGTACTCATTAGTTGGCTTCTTATATTTATCTTTTTCTTTTCTTTTAATTTACCTCTAATAAACTTCGTCCGTCCTATTCATTTGATCTTGTTTTCTGTTCCGAAGTTTTGTCATATTTATCTTGTCTAATTTCAAAAATACTAACTTTTCTACAAATGATTAATCAGTCTCTTTATGTGGGACTCACCCCTTCACTCACAACTAACAACTCTCGAGCTCAATAGGATGGAGAGAGTAACAATAAAACTGTATTCGGACATTATAGATAAAATATGAAATAATACAAGCATATGTAATGTAGTGGACTTGCCTGAATTTCTATGAGCACGGTGGAGTAAGCATAAGCAAAGGCTATATCTCCAATGGCTTGAAAGGTAAGCCACACCTTTTCTGACCCACTTACATTCACCCCTACTGTCGTCCCTGTTAGGGTTGTCTTCCCAGGCCCATCACCTTCAAAATTTAATTTATTCATCATTTCAACTTATAATTAAAAAAATATTATTAATTTATTATCTATATGTTTGTATGTATGTACATACCTGCAACCTTGGCTATGGAGAGACCGAGGCCAATGGAAGAGTAAGCAAAAGACATGACGGCGGCGGCGATGGAGAGCAACGAGAGCTCGTGGAAGTTTGGTATTTGGCTCAAGACGATTTGGATTGCCGCAAATATTGCCATGAAAGGGTAGTTCGATATGGTGCACTTAGCTTCGTGCCCGTGCATGTGGTAGCAATTCGATTTCTTTACAGCCCTACCCATCGGAACAAACATCGTTTAGAACCCGAAAAACGAAGATGAAAAAGAAATTCAATGTTTATATGTATGCTTACACCATACTGATTGAGGCGGTTATCGTGTAGCCGATGGTGACACCGACGAGATTAGCGTATTGAGCTAGTCCACATAACTGAGCTTTGTAACCACCTAAGATAATCGGCCATGAAATATAAATTTAGTATCATCATTTTCGGATTAAAAAAATATTATTTTGGAAGCGAAAATGCAATTTAATAAGGAGTTTTGAAAAAACATAAGTAAAATTAGAAATTTTTCTTTTTAATGTTAATTAAAAAAACCCCTAACTAAGTTTAATTTTAGAAAATTATTATGTAATAATGATTTATATAAAAGATTTTAGGAAAAACTCAAATTTAAGGTTCCTATATTTGGATCTCCAGAATAATTAAGAATGTGAATTAAATATTTCTTTTATCAAGCAACTGTAATTAGGTAACAACAATTTGTGTATACATTAAAGCTTATACAGCTACGTACCATATTTATATTTTTAGTAATAATAATAATTAACCATTTTGCAAAACAAGCAAATATCATTAAAGATACGAGTTTCAAGCAAAAATCAATAAATGAAATTTACCCAAGTGCGACCGTACGACGTCCGTGTAGGTATAATTTCTCGTGCCGTGAACCGGACCGGGGAACCGGTATGAGTCGGCGAGTAGGGTGGAGGTGAAGTAGGTGATGAAGGAGAAGGCCATCAGCACGGCGGGCCCGGCCACCCACCCGAGCTGCGCTATCGCCCACGCCAGCGACAGCACGCCGGACCCGATCACCGCCGTTATGATGTGCGCGCTCGCCGTTAGTAGTGTACCTATAGAAAAATCATGTCAGACCGTCTAACGACTTAAATCTAAAATTAATTAGTTGTGTGTATAGACATGTACCGGTTCTTTTGACGCGACCGTCTTCGTCGAAACTCTTGTTGCCTTCGCCATACTCGAGCGATTGCCTTGGTTCGCTGTAGTCTTTCGTCATTGTTGGTTGTGTGTGTTTGTTTTGAGTTTGGAGGAATGTGGGGAGGAAGAGGGGTTTATATAAAGGGGGGGGGAAGGGAAGGGTGAATAATGTGAGGCTAAAGACAATACGATGGGGTGTGTGACTTCGGATACATATACGTATCTTTTTCCTTTTTAAAATATTGTAAGTATGATTATCAGATTATTTAGATTATATAATTAAAATTTGTGTGAAAATAAATATTGATTTTGCAAATTAGGAGTCGCATGTTACGACAGTATTTTAAGATTCTACCGCATAAATAGGAGGAATTAAGGGGGGAAATGTTCACTTTTTAAACGCAATATTTAAAAAAAAAGAAAAAGGTATTAGATAAAATAAAAATTAAGCAATATTATGACTCCAATAATTAGAAAACCTACCCTTATTCCGCATTTATGAGAAAAGTACAAAAATCACAAAAGTATGAATTTAATTTAGTATCAATCTTAATTTCCTGCATTTATTGTTTCTTTTTTCGAGGACGGAGACAGCAAGATTTAATTCTGTTTTTGAATTATCTGCATTAATTCGTAAAGGTATATATATATTAAAGTTTCTAAATACATCATTTTTTGTGTGATTGGCAAGTTATTATATAAAAGTAAAATTTATTCATTACACAATTTAAACATATAATTAAGATTCCTATGAATATTGAATCTGTCATACATGATTAGATTCCTTTAATGAAAAATTAGGTATTGAACCATAAATGAATATTCCAATCCCAAATTTAGGCATTAAAGTGAAATGACAGTTTAAGGATTCG
This sequence comes from Lavandula angustifolia, assembly GCA_028984105.1. NCBI lineage: Eukaryota > Viridiplantae > Streptophyta > Magnoliopsida > Lamiales > Lamiaceae > Lavandula > Lavandula angustifolia. Next base: position 313,395 of record CM054818.1, read on the forward strand.
TGGAATATTGAAACACAATTATATCGGAGTTAGGAACATGGTTTGGTCCTTAATGATGAGGTTCTCCTGTTTTAATTTTTCTAGTATTAATAATTTCTCCCACCTTAGACGGTGCATGCTTCTTAACTAATTTTGTGGTTGTAGTATTTTTGGAGTATATAAATGCCCATAAATCTTGGCTAATGGTACGGTCCGAACCATCGAATGTGATGCACTAATTACACATTTGTACTCTCTCGGTCCGATTAGTAATGTCTTGTATTTTTGAATTTAATATTATGCTAGTAACGTATTTTTTAAAAAGGTAAAAAATTAATGACCATAATTAATTACCTAAAAACAAATAACATACACCACATCATAATATCATTTTCTTAATTTTTTTTTCTGAAAAAAAAAACAACTAATGGTAAGAGAATATATTTTAATAAATAAAATAGAAAATGGATCCCCGTTGACTTTGCCTTGCCTTATTACAAGTCAACTGATTCCCCCCCCTCTTTATTTAGCCGTTTGGAGTCTCGAAAGTTCACTCCCATCAAAGGCTTCCACCAATTATGTAAGCTTCTTACGTCATGCTTTAGTCACCACACATATGAAAATGGAAAGGTGGGTCTCGAGAGTGACACGTATAAATCGAGAAATGATGTGGAATTACTAGGAGGGCTAGAAATAAGTTTATAGTTGGATAACTTTATTTTTAATCAAATTGTTATGATTAAGTTATTTGTCACCACTCAGGGTTTATGGTAGAAATGTTTAGAAGGCCTACTTCCAAGACTAATTAGTCTCTTACAAATAAATCAACTTTACTTTTTGTCATCTTTTACTTGAAAAAGTTTTCATGAAGGGGACTAAAAGTTGTGCTATCCCGTCTTTTAATTTATACAAAGTCTTAAAGTTTATGAGAATTGATTGAGGGTAAACTTTGCTTCGTTTCACGTCGAGAAATATATTATTATGGTATGATTTAAAAATTAAGCATTAAGTGGCGAAATTTACAATTCGGAAGATAGATGAGAGACATTTATGATCTCGGGCATGAAAAAAAAATTCGATAAACTCATTTTATTTTTATTTTTTTGACTCATACTATAGTTACATGTAATTGTAAATAAATTAACAGTCGGCCCCACCTTAAACTTGACTAGTCAGAATCTCGAAATTAAATTGTTAAGTTCTAGGACGTCTTACCTATAATAACAAATAATAATTTCCTTATTATATATCTAAAAATAAATAACGTAACATAGTGGATCAGAATGAAGTGCAAATGCATAACTTAATAAAATTAAATGGGCCTAATAAATCACATGCATAGTAAAATAAATGAGAAAGAGCCCAAAATGAAATCTATCTCTAGCCCAAACCAATCTAGTGTATCTATTTTATTTTGATGAAGTAGATACTCCTCGTCCCATTTTGACTTTGCCTTATTTTTTCGATACATAGATTAAGATAAGTTGTTGGTTTTATGTAGATAAGTGGGTCCCAAAGAGAAAAAGTAAAAGTTGGTGTAGTAATTCATTCTCCCTTCTGAAAATGGGACAAGTCAAGTAGGACAGCTGATATATATATATATATATATATATATATATATATATATATATATATGTAAGGAATGGATATTATGAGATCCAAATCTTACAAGAGATACGAGAATCGATCTTGTCCCCCCATTTCGCAAATCTAAGACTCTCATTTTATCCCCAAAAGCATTTAAAATTAAATCAAAAAAGAAAAAAATAGGCTCATTAAGGGCAAATTTGTAAACTTCTCTTTTCCTTTTTCCTAGCCCTCCATTTAAATTTTTTCGTAGTCATGTTCAAGGTTTGATATTTCATGCATACCGTAGTGTATTTATATGCTTATGGTATGTAATTTTTTTGCATATCCCTTTTTTATGTACATGTGTGTTTATATATCTGCATAGTGCCCAATTTTGATTTGCATGAAAAACACGTTATATATGCATAACTTCTAATACTTAAATATACCAAAACAAATGTTCGCCTACATTAGTTCAACTACTGTATCAATAAAAAAACATAAGTACCACCATAACTTCTAAGTTTTACATCCCAAGTTGTTCCAACAAAAGAGACTCACAACCAAACTTCTAACTATCAAGCATTTCTTTCACACATTCTTTAGAATCAAGTTCATTCTCATCGGCATGACCAACATCCTCTTGTTCCACTGTCTCCTTCATTTTGTTATCATCGAAATTGACTATGCTCAAGCAATACATCGTCCTCAAAAGCTTAATTTGCTTCACACCTTTCCTCAAAAATCTCGTGTCCCAGTTGATTATGTCATCCTTGAACGTCTCCATATGTCTCATCAAATATACTCCTGCAAGAAATAATTCATATTTATCAAATTTTACCGATACAAATTGATTTATGCTTACCTTTCTCAGAAATCATGCACACAAGTATATAATTTCATGCTAACCTTTCGATCAAGTTATGCACACATTTTATGCATTTGACTCAATCTTTTTATGCTAACCTTTCGAGCAAGTTATGCACACCACCAATATTAATTATGCTCACCTTTCTCAAATACGAAGAGATACGAGATCCAAATACACTCCTGCAAGAAATAATTCATATTTATCAAATTTTACCGTTACAAATTGATTTATACTTACCTTTCTCAGAAATCATGCACACAAGTATATAATTTTATACTAACCTTTCGATCAAGTTATGCACACATTTTATGCATTTGACTCAATTTTTTTATGCTAACCTTTTGAGCAAGTTATGCACACCACCAATATTAATTATGCACAAAAATCCAAAATAATATGTACCAATGGAAAAAAAATTTATGCTTACTATTTCATATTTTTATGCTAATATATAAAATGTTTTATGCTTAAGCTTACCAAAAAAAGGCAAACGAAAAAAAGGGTATGCATACCAATATTAAAACTTTCATGCACACAGACACTCAATTTCATGCTAATAATCCACAAGATTCATGCATATCAATGAAACCGGGATAGAAAAAACCATAAATTAGAAAATGAGGACAAAGTAAAGAAAGAAATATGTATTTAGGCTTTTTTTTAACCACTATTAAGATGCACCACTTACGATAATCCATTCACTCTTAACAAAAAGCCTTCAAACTCCTCCCAAGCAATATAAACACTCCGAAAAAATCACAACTTCACTTAAATGATAAAATTGCTTCTCCCAAAAAAAAAATAAAAAAATAAACAAATCTTGGTGCACGGACGCATAGGTGAAAAAACAATTAGAAAATGCAGAAATCTCAATCCTTGCTTTCTGCCTCTCTTTGTTTCTTGCTCGACGTTTTCGTTCTGCAGACTAACCCACGAAACAAAAGGCGGTTTAGTACTGCAAACGCGCTTTAATATCCGAATATTTTGCTTCTTCATATTTAAATTGAAATTTCTCTTCTAAAACACAAAATCATCCATGGGTAAACTTAATTAACAACCGAAAACATAAAACATACCTCGAAATTCGTCGATTAAGGGGATTTGAAGTCGATTTTCAACATAATCGCTACAAAAAAAAGACTTTTCAGAAAGGTTGTGTCTGCAAATCTGGAATTTCAGCAAATGGATTTCTGTAATAGCTAATTTGTTTCGGTTTCCTTAAAATCATAAAATCGTCCCCTTCCGTATTGAGCAAGGTCATCGGTTTCAAAAGGGTTTCATTCACAACAACAATTTCTCCTCTAAAACACAAAATCATCCATGGGTAAACTAAATTAAGAAACGAAAACATGAAACATACCTGAAATTTCGTCGATTACAGAGATTTGTAGTCGATTTGTGCGAATTTGTAGTCGATTTGGGGACCAAAACACGAAAACACTATTTGCGAAGATTAGGCTTCCATCTGCAAATCTACTGTTTCGGTAAGCTGTTACAAGAGGGTTTATAGCAAAAGAACTAGTTTTTTGGAAAAGAAATCGAGATACGAGCGCGCGCGAGAGAGAGAGAGAGAGAGAGAGAGAGAGAGAGAGAGAGAGAGAGAGAGAGAGAGAGAGAATGAGAGAGAATGGAGTGCGTATTTGTTTGTAAGAGAGTGAGAGAAATTGTTGAAGATTTGAGAATTGGATTCAAATTGTTTTGTTTCAATTTTCCCATTTTGCCCTTTTCTCCTTTTTTTTTTAAAGAAAGAAGGGGTTGATATTGGCCATTACATTAGAACCGATCGACGCTTAGGATCGGTTCTCATATCTCTTTTGAGTACTGGATCTCCCTAGATCCACACCCTATATATATATATATATATATATATATATATATATATATATATATATATATATATAGGAAATGGATCATATGAGAAGGAGGCTTAAAATAAGAAATAAGAAGGAATCATAACCCTCCATTTTTAAAAATCTAGGATTGTGATTATTTTTAAGATATATTTTTTTTAATACTTTATTATTGATTAACATATCATTAAGGGTATTTATGTCCATTTAATTTCCTTTATTTGTGTAACAGTTTCTAAAGTTAATCCTAATTTTCGTTATTTCCTTTTTTGAGTAATTGATTCTCTTTCTAAAAGAACATACGTAATTTCCATATCAAATAAAATTTAGGATCTAATTTGAGTTCAAAATTTTGAATTTAAAGATTGTTTGCGCATTTTCATTTCATAAATAACCATTCCATCTCTTTTCTCGTTTGTTTCCATTTCCTGAATAAGTTAATATAATAATATGATGACAGTTTTAGAGTAAATATGCTTATATTTTCATATAACTATGCATAATATTATTCATTTATATGCATTCAATTAAAGTATCAGGTCACGATTACATTATTGTACAAATAGTGAATTAATATTTCGGTTCATCAAATTCTTAATATGCATGAATGCATAATTCTATTCATTTGTATGCATAAAATATTGTGAATTTTTTTGTATCACATAATGTAATTATTAGTGCTAAATATGCATATATTTTCAAATAACTATGCATAATACTATTCATTTATATGCATTCAATTAAAGTATCATATCACAATTACATTGTTGTAGAAATAGTGAATTAACATTTCGGTTCATCAAAGTCTAAATATGCATGAATTTAAAGATAATTATGCATAATATTATTCATTTATATGCATTAAATATTGTGATTGTTTTTTTGTATCACATAATGTAATTATTAGTGCTAAATATGCATATATTTTCAAATAACTATGCATAATTCTATTCATTTATATACATTCAATTAAAGTATCATATCACAATTACATTAGTATAGAAATAGTGAATCAACATTTCGATTCATCAAAGTCTAAATATGCATGAACTTAAACATAATTATGCATAATACTATTCATTTATATGCATTAAATATTGTGATTTTTTTTTGTTTCACATAGTGTAATTATTAGTGTTAAGTATGCATATATTTTCAAATAACTATGTATAATACAATTCATTTATATGCATTCAATTAAACTATTAGTGAATTAACATTTTGGTTCATCAATGTCTAAATATGCATGAACTTAAACATAATTATGCATGATACTATTCATTTATATACATTAAATACTGTGAATTTTTTTTAATCACATAATGTACTAGTGCTAAACTAGATAATATGCACAATTATTTCATTTGATATGCATATTTAAACACATATGTTTTAATATGTTAAATGTAATTATTATGCATAATATCATTCATATGGAAACATAATGTCGTTGATTAAGAAAATTAACTCCAAAATCTTCTATGAATCTTTTTTTGGAAAAACATTAAATTATAATTATTTCTCTCCCAGGGTTTCCTTGTTTTGGAGAGGAGTTATGAAGGGTTTTAAATATGCATATTTTTCATGCCCAAATTGTCCTTTTCTTAATATTACTTTTTACAAAAATTAAAGACTAAAATTAATCTTAACCATTCATTAGATAAGAATATATGGTTATAAATCCTTTTTATTTCATATCTTAAGCTTCCTTCTTATGGGATCCACACCCTATATATCTATATATATATATATATATATATATATATATATATATATGAGTGAATCATGTGAGAACCTGCATTTAACATGAGAACTGCGAACCATGCATAATCCTTATATAATTTATGCATAATCGTTATGTTTTTTATGCAAAAACTTGTAATTTTACATTTTGCATTATCCTTATATGTTTTATGCATATATATATATATAGGGTGTGGATCTAGGGAGATCCAACACTCAAAAGAGATATAAGAACCGATCCTAAGCGTCGATCGGTCCTAATCTAATGGCCAATATCAACCCCTTCTATCTTTTTTTAAAAAAAAATTTGGGGAAAGGGTGTTTTGGGCATAGAAATAGTTTATCATTTGGGTGGGTTTAGAATTCATTTTTTCAAAACTCCAAGAAGGCGAAAACGGCGCACGACTTCTCCCAAAATTCTCGAAAACTTTCCTTCCATAATCAAGAGAACCCACTTCTCCCAAACTTTCGACTTCTCCCAAACTGCCCTAAACCCTCTTGTAACCGCTTACCGAAACAGTAGATTTGCAGATGGAAGCTTAATCTTCGTAAATAGTAATTTCGTGTTTTGGTTGAAAATCGACTACAAATCCCCGTAATCGACGAAGTATGTTTCATGTTTTCGTTTCTTAATTTAGTTTACCCATGGATGATTTTGTGTTTTAGAGGAGAAATTGTTGTTGTGAATGAAACCCTTTTGAAACCGATAACCTTGCTCCATATGGAAGGGGATGATTTTGTGTTTTTAAGAAAATAGAAACCGATTAGCGATTACAGAAACCCTAAACCCTATTGAAACCGAAACCGATTAGCGATTTTGTGTTTTTGAATGGTCAAATTGATGCTCATGAATGGCTAGGGAATTAGCCGAAGCTGAAGCAGCCAACAAGCCTAAAGCAAAGCCTTCCAAAGGAAAGACAAAGGCCCCAGCTCGTGGCAGAATGAAGTCAACAACGACTAGGTTGCCTCCCAGAAAGCTGATAATTCAAGATGATGATGATAGGGAGCAGCAACAACAGCAGGACACTGAGAAGCAGGGTACGTCCAAAGAAAAATCAAGTACCCCTGCTGACTCAGAAGATCAGTCGCCTCGCAAACCCTCCTACACGAGACTAAGGAACAAGATGCCGAGATTGAAGCTATATTTGCTCAGATGGATAGGTATCTATACCGAGGAGAAGAGGCAAGACAGATTCAGTCGCCAGCGGAGAATCCATATAGCGGACCTTGAAGCACTGAGAATCCGTACTGAACAAGAGGCCAGGCTGAGAGTACCTTCAAAAGCTGACATTCCATATAAATACAAAAGGTTCAGGAAGCCAACAGATCTGAAAATGCAAAGATGGCCTAGGACGGATGAATGGATTCCCGCTCGGTTTACAGAGATGGGAATCACGTAAGATAGAATTCATCAAGAGGAACTATTTCTGGAGATTCTGGCCAAACATGACAAAGGCAGATGCCTACGTTGAATGAATGAGGATTACTGAACCAGACTTATATGCCTACCTGGTACAAGCCGTGAAAGAGAATATCATTGTCCAAGTCCCCGAGCCTGCAGTCTCGCCACCACCCGGAAGACTTGATGATTCTATTCATTATGGAGTAATAGAGAAAGAAGTGAAGGATGCTGCCGCCCACGAGGTCTTGAAGAAGATGAGCCACCGACTTTGCTTGAATATCTAAGGCGAGGAAGTATACTTACGGGATGTATGGATTGCTCCTTCCCGAGACACAATCGCGTAACTTTATGGACAGGGATCAAGCAAGTACAAGCGTTCTTAGTCTTAGTTTCTTTATCTTCCTAGCTTAGCAAGAGATGTACTGCATCGAACTTTCATATTCATATATACATCTTTTGGCTCGACAATATCTTATTGTCTAAATAGCCATGTTTATCTTATGCTTAACACTCGAATCATCGAAGTGATTACCGACTCACACGCTCACATTTATTTACTTGTCGGTCCGATTGCTTTGATAGATTCTCGTTAGACTAGTTGTTCCGGGAAATTATTGTTTAGGGAGAAATTGTTTACGCCCCGATCCCCTCGATAGATTAGAACTTAAAGAACAACTCCACCGATCTTACTTGTAATATTGTAAGGAGCTCGTTTCCGAGAAGTTTTGTGTTAGCATAGATGTTGTTAGGTTTTGGCATCATCAAATAGGGGAAATTGTTGGGTGATGATTCTATCCTCAAAGACACATACTTAGTGGGAAATGATTCTATCTTAAGCGACCAAAGCTCGGTAGCCTCGTGCTCCCGAATTTGTTTGAAGATTTGAAGATCCCAAAACCCTATCCGATTGGTGAACCATTCCGTTGTAATTGTTTTTGTCTCCGAGGGTTCGGACTCGAAGACACTCTGCTCCGGTTTAGGCGTTCGGTAGATTATCGGCCTCGGCACCGGATGTAGAAGACTCGGTGAGATACTAGACTCGGCGGGAGCGAAGATATCGAAGGAGTCGGTGAACCGAACTCGGCGGGAGTAGTTCATCGAACTAAGAGCCGACCTTCGGTAGAGTAAATTCGGTACTCTCTACAGGATCGGACTCGATAACGGCGCATGCCTTACGAACCGTCGATCTTTTGAACGACAATCAACATAGTCAAATACGAGGAAGAGAGAAGTCAGCTTCATTATGCCTCGAAGTCTGTTCAGTCTCAACTACTCTGCAAAACCTCGACGAATGACAAGCAGACACCTGTCCTATACCTACTAAAGCTGCAAGTCAACATATTTCCAGAAAAGGAGGAAAGGACACTGTCACCTTTTTCAAAAGAGCCGTTAGCTACCAAAAGAGAGAGAAAGGAATGATCGTCTCCAACGGATCTTTCCAAGACTCTTCTATATAAATAGAGGGATCATTCGAAATTTAAAAAAAAACGAGAGAACGCAAGAACACAGAGCTTTCAACGAGCAAATCAAAAAGCCTAAGTCTTCCGCAAGAACTCGAAGAATATTTCTCCAGCAAAAGACTACAATCTAGCTCTTAGGGAACCAAGCTTAACCGATATACAAGCCTCTAGTATCCAAACGACGTTACACGAACCCAAAGCTAAACTCAGCTGTTCGTCGTTCTAGAAGCTACATTCTCATTCCCTATCCCTCTAATCCTATGCTCAACCGATCATATCCATAGCTTAGACGAATGAGTTCATATTTGAACCTAATCCTTATTGTAAAAGGACTCCTTCACTGTTGGAGAGTTTGTCAAACACTTTAGTTTGATAACCGTTGTAAATTGAGACTTGCTCAGTATAAATTCCAAGACGCGGCTTTGTCCTGTGTACAAGCTGACTGAGACTAACTCAGTATAATAAATAGCCTCCTGACCTTTCGGGACAGTGGACGTAGGATCCTGTGTATCCGAACCACTTTAAAAATCTGTGTCTCTCGCTTGCTCTCTTATTTACTGTTGCATTGATTTTAATTGTTCATACTGCGAAAATTATCCTTTAAAATCATACAACTAAGTCTCGGCATCTTGAACTCGTTTTTTTCTGCCGAATTGAGACTGTCTTGATAAAACGTTTTCCACTCAACCGATTTGGGCCTACACATTTCCGCACCACCGAACTCTATCTGCTGATACGAATTCGACTCGGTCCGCCAGCGAGATCTCGGTAGAGTCAGACTCTTTGCCAAACACGATTCAGAACAGCTATTTGGTCTGCTGAATTCTTTCAGTACGTCACTTTCCTGAACAGGACTGTTCGTGTTCAAAGTTGAGAAAATAGGATTCAGGTGTATTCACCCCCCCCCCTCTACACTGAACGTGCTCTCGGGACCAACAATTGGTATCAGAGCAGGAGTTCTATAAGACTATTGTTATCTTGAAACTGGTCTACTTGAACAGATCCGGAAAAACGTTTTCACTGCATATCATTCTACACTCATATCATTATTCATCATGACTGATATGTCAGGTATAAGGATGGTACCCATGTTCTCGTGAGAGAACTATGGTGTATGGCGGGTCAGAATGGAGGCTCATCTGACTTCCGTTTACGACAGCATGACCGAAGTACTTGAGGAAGGACCTATCGTTCCTATGATAGATAGTGTCGTAACTCAGGATCAAACAGCTGGAGGAGGAAAGGTGACCGGAAAGAAGATTCCCAAGGACAGAAGTCTCTTCACCCCTGAGGAGAAGAAACTTCATAACTTAGACCGAGTCGCCAGGAATGCCATACTAACCACCTTAAGTGATTCTTATCTCGGCAGGGTTCGGGAATGCAAGACAAAGAAAGGAACTCGGGATGCTCTAGCGCTACTGAGTTGGGGGACTCAGAAGATCAAAGCCAACAAACTTGCGCTGGAACTCCAAAAGCTGGAGAGCTTGTCTCTCATGCCTGGTGACAAAATAGAAGATCTAAATGTCAGATTTACGAATTTGATGAACTCCATCAACGGGCTGGGAAAGATATTCTCCAACCGAGAGATGAATCTCAAGATACTGAAGGCACTGCCAGACGGTCATTGGACTCCTTTTGCTACATTATTACGCCATTCTGACTTAGATATTGTTACTCCTGACCATATCTTTTCAGAACTTCAAGCAGAGGAATTCGAGTTTGACGGACCTCAACGGAGCGTAAAGTCGAAGCTGACACCAAAATTGACCATGTTTTCAAAGCATCAGTCAGCACAGCATCTCCCGCGTCAAGCAAAACTGAACCTTCACTAACTTACATACAAGAAGGAAGTTTAGCTCAGAAGTATGCGCTGCTTGCTGTAAAATATCAGAAGGAGAAGGAGAGGCGCAGAAAAGTGACTAAAGCCTATCGAGAAACAAAAGGTAAGTCTGAATACACGCAAAAGCGCACTCCTGACTCACAGTCTTCCGAATGCGAAAAGAGGGATGACTCGGCTCCATCTAAAGACAAATAAAGCAAAGAAGAAAGAGTCATCGCTTGCTACAACCGCAAAAAGTCGGGACACTATCGGTATGACCGTCCCGAGCTCGAGTAGTGATGAACGCGCAAGCACGTAAAGCAAGGAGAGAGAAATTCGCCAAGAAAAGACAAGCATACATAGTCGGCGAAATCTCGGACGACTCGAAGAAGTCGACTCCTTTATGAATTCATCCGATGATGAAGCGGCTTTCATGGTCCTAGAGCATGAAGTCGAAGAAGCTGCGAAAAGTGCCTAATGGCGGGGAGAAGAGGATGAGGTAAATTCTCATGAACCATTTAACTCCTCTTCACACCGCACACACGACAATTGCTTTCAGGTGCGGATGAGAATTTGGACGTCACGATCGCATACGAAGAACCGCTTGACGAACGTATTCGGATGAGTCGCAGCTCAGTAAGACTCTTCAGGAATTGGATACCCTGAAAGTGGAGAATCAGAGACTTTCTCAGGAGAGTCAGGTCTCTACTGAGTCTGAAGGACTTGTGTTGAGACTCAGGGAGGAGATAAACTCTCTGTTGGCCAAGTCTCAGCATCAAGAAGATCAGATCTCAGTTCTGACCAAGGACTTAACTCAGAAAGATACTGAACTAAGTCTACTGAAGCAACAACTATCAGGACTTCAGACCGAGCACGACACACTGAAGAAAAGTGATGATATCTGGAGGAACCTGATGACTGAGCGGTACATGGGCGCTGAAAAGAAGCTGGAGGCTATGCTAGCAAGCAACAAGCCTAAGCACTACAAGGAAGGACTTGGTTTCAGCCAGGGAGCTTCCTCATCTACCCCAGTACACTCAGAAGTGCGACTTGGTGATAGATTTGTTAAAGGGGAGACACTCAATGCAAATATTCTGAACCCCTTAGCAAGGAATAAACAAAAGATGACAGCACCTCATCCTACACGTCAGCAATCTGACCAAAAGATCAGTACCAAAACACCCCAGTTCAGTCAAGGGGGAACCAGCAAGCCAAAGTGGGCTGATCAGTATGGACCACCTCAGCTGACACATCCAGCTCAGTATGGGTCATATTATTATGATCCTATAGTCAGAAGAGGATCCAAGAGTCAGAAGAAGATGAAGATCGCACAAAAGGCAAAGGTCAACAGTCCACCAGTTCAGAAGATCCGGACTCCCCGAACCGTAAAAGCCTAAGAAGTCGGCAACGACCGGTCGAGTGGTCAAATATGTTGACTCAAGTGGAAAGAAACATGCCCGAGACCACCGGGGTCGTTAGACGGATTTGGGTTACTAAAACTAACATCTAATGACCCAAAATCAAGAATAAAGGGTACCTGAATATAATTCTGTTTTGCAGGTGCACAAAGATCCTTGGTATGTGGACAACGGATGCTCAAGACACATGACGTACCAAAGGAACCTACTGAAGAATTATACAGCTGAAGAAGGATCCAGAATCGAGTTTGGAGACAACGCTAAAGGCTACACAAGAGGATTCAGAACACTCAGCGTTGGGCCGCCACGGTTCTAGAGTATCATATGTTGAAGGACTTCAGCATAACCTTCTCTTTGTTAGTCAATTTTGTGATAACTCGAATAGAGTGATATTTGACGCTGGTTTCTGTGATGTTATTGATAAATCCACAGGGAAAACAGTGTTATCAGGTTCGCGCAAGAAGAATATCTATGTGGCTGACTGGAACTCAGCTGAACCTGAAGCTTGTTTGTTAGCGAAAAACGACAACCGAATGAGGTGGCTATGGCACAGAAGACTCAGCCATCTCAACTTCAAAACGCTCAACAAACTAGCAAGAAACACTCTAGCAAGAGGACTGCCGAATGAAGTATTCAGCAAAGACACTCAATGTGAAGCATGTCTGAAGGGAAAGCAAACAAGGAATCAAAATCTACCTATTCCATCTCCTTCCATCGATGGAATCCTTCAATGCTACATATGGATTTGTTCGGTCCGAGTCTCTCCAGTGACGATCAGAGGCAAGAAATATGCTTTAGTGGTCATCGATGACTACTCACGCTACACTTGGGTCATATTCATTGCCAACAAGTCTGACGTCAAAACAGAGTTACCAAGGCTTCTGAAAAGGCTCAGTGTCGAGAAGAACACCAAAATTATCAAAATCCGTTCTGACAGAGGAACTGAGTTCCTTAATTCTATGGTGGAGTAGTTCTGCAAAGCAGAAGGAATAGAGCATGAGACATCGGCTGCATGCACACCCCAGCAAAATGGAGTTGCTGAACGGAAGAACAGAACTCTCAAAGAAGCAGCTAGAACTCTACTCGCAGACTCAGGACTCCCAGCCAAATTCTGGGCAGAAGCCACTGATAATTCTTGTTACACTCAGAACCGTTCTCTACTGACAAAGCAACATAAGAGAACACCATATGAACTATGGAACAGCAGGAAACCTTCTCTATCCTATTTCCATATTTTTGGGTGCTCGTGCTTTATCCACAATAATGGGAAAGATCAGCTGAAAACTTTTGATAGCAAGTCAGATCAGGGAGTATTCTTAGGATACTCTCGGGTCAGCAAAGCTTTCAGAGTATTCAACTATCGAACCCTTTGCGTGGAGGAAAGCCTTCATGTTGTTTTTAATGAGTTTGCTACTGAAGACAGGAGCAATAACTCTAATTCTGAATCTGAGGACATCAGTAAATAGCTACAGGATCTAAGCCTAAAAGACGAAGTCAAGAAGATCCAGCTTTGTTGGGATGATGATTCAGATGAGGAATCTGAAAACAAGTCTACTGAATCTCAACCAGCAGTAAATGTAGCTGAGCCGATTGATTCTCCTGAACAGAATCAATCCCAGGAAACTCAGGTCGATGAAGAAACCCCAGAGGTAACTGAGACCACTACTGAGAATAACAACTCAGGGGGAACATCTATTAGTGTTCCAGAGCTGAATGCCCCTGAACCTGGTGACTCAGTAGATCACACTCTCATTACTGAAATGCTTCAATCTCAGAATAGTACAACTGAAATGCCTAACTCGCCTACTATATGTGTTGAACAAATTTCAGATGAAGAACTGAAACATCGTAGATCGTGGCTGGAAAGTGCCTTATATTCCTGCTTCTTGTCTACTGACGAACCTCAGACGATTAAGGATGCATTAAAAGATGCTGACTGGATCATAGCTATGCAGGAGGAGCTGAATCAATTCACGAGAAACGATGTTTGGGAGCTTGTTGATAGACCCCAGCATCAACATGTTATTGGAACAAAATGGGTCTTCAAGAACAAGCTGGATGAAAACAACGTCATAGTAAGGAACAAAGCAAGACTCGTGACAAAAGGCTACTGTCAAGCTGAGGGAATAGATTTCGATGAGACTTTCGCTCCAGTTGCAAGATTGGAGGCAATTAGACTATTCCTGGCCTACGCAACACATCAAAGATTCAGAGTCTATCAAATGGATGTGAAGTCTGCGTTCCTGAACGGCGTACTGAAAGAAGAAGTCTACGTGGAACAACCGCCCGGCTTTCAGCAGGGACATCAGCTGTATAGACTCAGAAAGGCTCTGTATGGGTTAAAACAAGCACCCAGGGCTTGGTACGATACCCTATCTGATTTTCTTCTTCAGAAAGGTTTTCAAAAAGGCACAGTAGACCGCACTCTATTCAAGCATTCGGCCGGAAGACGATCTACTACTTGTGCGAGATCTATGTAGATGACATCATATTTGGATCTAAGAATGTCATCATGTGCCAACAATTTGAAAAGATGATGAAGGATAAATTCGAGATGTCAATGATGGGAGAAATGAACTACTTCCTCGGTTTCCAAGTCAAACAATCTGAAAAAGGGACGTTCATTAATCAAGGCAAATACACTCAAGACCTCATCAAAAGATTCGGTTGCACATCCGGCAAACCTATCAAGATCCCGATGAACTCAAACATGAAAATTGATCTTGATAAGGAGGGAGTATCAGTAGACCAAACTGAATTTCGTGCTATAATTGGTTCTTTATTATATTTAACAACTACTCGTCCTGACATAACTTATGCTGTAGGTGTCTATGCTCGATTTCAGGCGAATCCAAAGCAAAGTCACATGGACTCAGCAAAGAAGATTCTCCGCTATCTCAGAGGAACACCTGACATGGGTTTATGGTATCCAGCTGATGATAATATAGAACTAACTGGTTACTATGATGCTGACTATGCAGGGTGTAGAATTGACCAAAAGTCAACTTCAGGAACGTGTCAGTTCCTTGGCAGTAAGCTGATCTCATGGTTTTCAAAGAAACAGCACTCAGTAGCCACATCAACTACCGAATCGAATACATGGCTGCCGGAAGTTGCTTTGCGCCCAAATCCTTTGGCTGAGACAGCAGCTACGAGACTATGATGTTATTCAGAATGAAGTGCCAATCTTCTGCGACAGTACCAGTGCCATTGCAATCACTCATAACCCTGTCCTTCACACAAGATGCAAGCACGTGGACATCGGACATCACTTCATTCGTGACCATGTCGAAAGAAGGATATCGGGATGGAGAAGATCCACACCGATCGACAAAGGGCCGATATACTAACCAAGCCTCTAGCTGAATCCAGATTCAGAGAACTTTCAGTAGAGCTAGGTCTGCTGGATCCTACTGACTCCAGTCAGTAAAAGGTTTCAGGGAGAGGAGCATTCGGTGAAGGGGAATGTTCACTCTCGCATCGAGTAAACTCGTACGTAGAGACAATAACCATCTACACGAGGTATCGGTGACTACGATATTCGGCGACGGGTTTGCGTATCTCTACTCGGTAGTATCTAATAGAACTGTAATATGCATTTATTGCTCAGAATCAGCATCGTATTTAATATCTCAAGGATTGTCATTTAATATTAACGACTTACATTTAATGCACGATATTCCATGCATAAGTATGCTGAACTCATATTTACTACTTAGGCAAGTTACAACTGGCTTTTGACTTAGGCGGCAAATTTGATCATTACCTATAATAGACCTTTTTAATCTTGACCGTCCATCTCATAAAAGCTATTTTAAACTAGGCCATTGATCGATAACTGTTCATCTTCACCTTGATATATATTTTTCGATCATATCTTAGAAACCGCCATTAGCATACTTCAAATCCTTAACTCCGAAAAATCTAAATTTTTTTTTGCAAACCCCTCTTGCATATTTCTTAAATGATCAGATTTCTCATCGGTATGATATTAGATCTGTTACAATAATTTATTCTCTCTTTTCAGAATCGCTATACAGACTGTTTTATTAAAATCGATACTGATAGACTTCTCTTGTAACAGATATAATGGCAAGTACAAACATTTCAGTCACCGTTCCAGAGAACATGCAGGAAATCCTGGATAAAGACCGTGTCTGGTGCGAACTAGTCATGGAATTCGACGCCTGCGATCTCGAGTTCATGGACGAAATCTTTGCTGCCCTTAGAGAATCGGGTCTGGAAGGATTTCTCTCAAGGAAGCCGACGTTCTTCCTTCCGAGACAAGTGTCTGAAATCTATCTCAACTCAGACTCGGTGTCGACATCATTGGAAGATTTGCAGTTCACTCTATCGGCGATGCTTCTATGCAACTAAAGCGGATGTCTATCAAGGAGGCACTGAAGAGGAGCTTCGATCTACCTGCTGAAGGAGTCAGCACCGTCGGATATAACGACGATATGATAGACGACTACCTATCAATCTTTTGCGGAAAGCCCACAGCGTTCAGAGCCGCTTTCCCGAAGAATAGTATACTGCCTCAGTACCGAGCCTTGGCGTACATTGTGATGCAGCTACTGACAAGCCAAGCGGGTTCATTCGATCAAGTATCGAGACCCAAGTTACAGCTTATGATGGCGATCTATGACAGAGCGAAGATTAACTGGACGGAGTTCTTTCTCCAAGAGTTCATGACTCAAGCTGCCAAATTCGACAAAACAACATGCAAGCTGAGCGCAAAAGGCAAGCTTCTATATGGATTGAAGCTATCGGTCATGATTCAAGACCTCTGCGGAGATGACCAAATCACATTCGATGACAAGCTATATTTTAATGTGAAGAAGGTCAGATTCCACAACAGAACTGCTGCACTTCAACAGATAGGGACATGACTCTCAGCTCAGCAGGTGACGCCTCAGAAGACCACGCCAACAAAGAAACGGTCTCCTCAAGCAAAAACTCCTAAGGCACCGGCAAAGCGCCCGAAGAAAAGCATTCCCGCTGTGCCTACTTGAATCCGAGGCGTGCAGGCTACTACGAAACCGCCGAACGATCCAGACGAGCGATGTAGGCGATTGATGAGTCGAGTCCTCGAGAGAAGACTCGGTCGGTGGAGAAGGCCATCTCCACCGAACAAGTCGTAGAAGTGGACCAAGGGGTTCGGGCCGAAGAGGCCCGGAGCGGCGATTTAGAAACCTTGGGCACGGTCCCCACTCAACGCTCAACCACTCGGCAAGAAGATGCCATCTGGCCGAGAAACAAACTGCCTCCAATAGATGTTGAAGACTCGGAGACAAAGATTCGAAGAGGAATCGGTCGGAATGGAAGCTTCAGCCATTCTATCTCAAGCATTCCGAGAGATTGTTGAGCATATACCAGAGATTTCTGGCCACTCTGATCTGGTGAATATTGCCAAACAGGCCAGACTCCATATGCTTTTAAGATTCCAGGAGTGGCCCAATCAGCTACGCCTCATTCTTCACTACACCTGCGAGCAACTGCATGAAGAGGAGCTGGTTATAAGGCAGCAGATAGGCTACTCACAGCCTACTGACCTCGGCACTCTGGAGGACCTAAGAGCCGTAATGCTGGCCTTGCTGCATGAAAGGCAGCAGGCTTCAGGCTCAGCCCCTTCAGACGGGTTGGACCACGACGGTTAGGACCCACCCCATGATTCAGGCCCCGGAAAGCCTGATGAGGAACTACCCCAGGACAAGGATACACCCACTCCTACTGAACTACCACTCAGTATCCTTGGACATGTGAAGTCGGCGACTGGTACTTCAACTTCCGCAGAGCCTGCTCAGCTCTTGCTGAAATCAACGTTTGAAGTAGCGCCCAGCCCCAAAGGCCGACGCTCAAAGTCCATGGCTAAGGCACTAAAAAGCTAAGGAACTCAGAACAGGGCTCTCACCAAAGTCGTCCACAAAACATGGAAGCAAACTGCTCAAGCCACCAACGCTGAGCTTCAGGGGCTGAGATCTTCCATTTCACAATCAGCTGCCCCTGATGTCTCCTCCATTGCCTCTAACGCGCCGGGCACGCGCGAAAAGGACTTTGATAATCAGCTCAGAATAATTCAGGAAGGACAGGCCAAACTTCTTGAAGAATTCAAGGCCGCTCAGTCCTCCCATACTGAATCAATCTCAAACCAATCCCAGGCCACTGAGCTCAGACTCGACAATATTCAACGGGCCCTTGAAGGAAAGGTTTCGAGAAGTCGAATGACTTTAAGGCCGCAGGTGACCTCTCTCACAAATTCTACAAAGAAGAACTCGCTTCGAAAGGAATGAGCTGCATGAGGCCCTGACAAAGATCAACGACAAACTCGAAGCGTTGTCAGCCTCCTACCAAAGCCTCAATCTCCAAGTATCCACTCCTACCCGGTACCGTAATTGATGATGCTAAAAAGGGGGAAAAAGGGGATAAATGTGAAAAAGGGGATAAGTCGGCCCCTAAGTCGACCCCGACTAAAACCACTGCAACATCAACTAAGGGGGGAAGCCCTACTGAAGTCGGGAAAGAAAACACGGTCGATGGGCAGCCGAAGCAAGCGAGCTCGGACAACAAGCGCTACTAGACCAACCGGTGAGGCCCGGGGTGTCTCGGTTGCGAGCACAAGCAGAGACCGGCCCAAGTGGCTCGGGAACCGGAGAACGAGCTACTCATGCAACCCGGACTCCCTGCCGACATAATTAAGGAGGTTGCTGAGTATGCTGAGCAGGATGACTCAGAGGAGGAAGAGGCACCTCTCCCATCTCCTGTTCACGGCAAGGGTAAGAAAGTATTGAAACTCCCGACCCCTCCAGCAAAGAAATCAAAGAGATATGTTACTGCTGCAGAGGAGGCTCAGATAGCAGTTGACGAGAAGCTATCTAGGGAATTAGCCGAAGCTGAAGTAGCCAACAAGCCTAAAGCAAAGCCTTCCAAAGGAAAGACAAAGGCCCCAGCTCATGGCAGAAAGAAGTCAACAACGACTAGGTTGCCTCCCAGAAATCTGATAATTCAAGATGATGATGATAGGGAGCAGCAACAACACCAGGACACTGAGAAGCAGGGTACGTCCAAAGAAAAATCAAGTACCCCTGCTGACTCAGAAGATCAGTCGCCTCGCAAACCCTCCTACACGAGAACTAAGGAACAAGATACCGAGATTGAAGCTATATTTGCTCAGATGGATAGGTATCTATACCGAGGAGAAGAGGCAAGACAGATTCAGGCTTCCAGGCAGAGAATCCATATGGCAGACCTTGAAGCACTACGAATCCGTACTGAACAAGAGGCCAGGCTGAGAGTACCTTCAAAAGCTAACATTGCATATAAATACAGAAGGTTCAGGAAGCCAACAGATCTGAAAATGCAAAGATGGCCTAGGACGGATGAATGGATTCCTGCTCAGTTTACACAGAGATGGGAATCACAGAAGATAGAATTCATCAAGAGGAACTATTTCTGGAGATTCTGGCCAAACATCATAAAGGCAGATGCCTACGTTGAATGGATGAGGATTACTGAACCAGAGTTATATGCCTACCTGGTACAAGCTGTGAAAGAGAATATCATTGTCCAAGTCCCTGAGCCCGCAGTCCGCCACCACCCGTAAGACTTGATGATTCTATTCATTATGGAGTAATAGAGAAAGAAGTGAAGGATGCTGCCGCCCACAGAGGTCTTGAAGAAGATGAGCCAGCTGACTTTGCTGAATATCTGAAGCTGAGGAAGTATACTTACAGGATGTATGGACTGCTCCTTCCCGAGACACAATCGCGTGAACTTTATGGACGGGATCAAGCAAGACAAGCGTTCTTAGTCTTAGTTTCTTTATCTTCCTAGCTTAGCAAGAGATGTATTGTACTGAACTTTCATATTCATAGATACATCTTTTGGCTCTGACAATATCTTATTGTCTAAATAGCCATGTTTATCTTATGCTTAACACTCAGAATCACTGAAGTGATTACTGACTCACACGCTCACATTTATTTACTTGTCAGTCGATTGCTTTGATAGATTCTGTTAGACTAGTTGTTCTGGGGGAAATTATTGTTTAGGGAGAAATTGTTTCTGCCCTGATCCCCTCAGTAGATTAGAACTTAAAGAACAACTCCACTGATCTTACTTGTAATATTGTAAGGAGCTCTGTTTCTGAGAAGTTTTGTGTTAGCATAGATATTGTTAGGTTTTGGCATCATCAAATAGGGGGAAATTGTTGGGTGATGATTCTATCCTCGAGACTACCATACTTAGTGGGAAATGATTCTATCTTAAGCGACCAAAGCTCGGTAGCTTCGTGCTCTGAATTTGTTTGAAGATTTGAAGATCCCAAAACCCTATCTGATTGGTGAACCATTCCGTTGTAATTGTTTTTGTCTCCGAGGGTTCGGACTCGGAAGACACTCTGCTCCTGGTTTAGGCGTTCGGTAGATTATCGGCCTCGGCACTGGATGTAGAAGACTTAGTAGATCTTGGACTCGGCGGGAGCGAGATATGCGAAGGAGTCGGTGGAACCGAACTCGGCGGGAGTAGTTCATCGAACTAAGAGCCGACCTTCGGTAGAGTAAATTCGGTACTCTCTACGGGATCGGACTCGATGAACGGCGGCGGTCTTACGAACCGTCGGATCTTTTGAACAACAATCGGCATAGTCAAATACGAGGAAGAGAGAAGTCGGCTTCATTATGCCTCGAAGTGCGTTCTCGTCTCAACTACTCGCAAAACCTCGACGAATGACAAGCAGACACCTGTCCTATACCTACTAAAGTTGCAAGTCAACATATTTCCAGAAAATGAGGGAAAGGACACTGTCACCTTTTTCAAAAGAGCCGTTTGCTACCAAAAGAGAGAGAAAGGAATGATCGTCTCCAACGGATCTTTCCAAGACTCTTCTCTATTAATAGAGGGATCATTCGAAATTTAAAAAAAAAAGAGAAAACGCAAGAACACAGAGCGTTCAACGAGCAAATCAAAAAGCCTAAGTCTTCCGCAAGAACTCGAAGAATATTTCTCCAGCGAAAGACTACAATCTAGCTCTTAGGGAACCAAGCTTAACTGATATACAATCCTCTAGTATCCAAACGACGTTACATGAAATCAAAGTTAAACTCAGCTGTTCGTCGTTCTTGAAGCTACATTCTCATTCCCTATCCCTCTAATCCTAAGCTCAATCGATCATATCCATAGATTAGACGAAGGAGTTCATATTTGAACCTAATCCTTATTGTAAAAGGACTCCTTCACTGTTGGAGAGTTTGTCAAACACTTTAGTTTTATAACCGTTGTAAACTGAGACTTGCTCAGTATAAATTCCAAGACGCGGCTTTATCCCGTGTACAAGCTGACTGAGACTAACTCAGTATAATAAATAGCCTCCTGACCTTTCAGTACAGTGGACGTAGGATCTTGTGTATCCGAACCACTTTAAAAATCTGTGTCTCTCGCTTGCTCTCTTATTTACTGTTGCATTGATTTTAACTGTTCATACTGAAAATTATCCTTTAAAATCATACAACTAAGTCTCAGCATACTGAACTGTTTTTTCTGATGAATGGAGACTGTCTTGATAAAACGTTTTCCACTCAACTGATTTGGGCCTACACATTTCCGCACCACTGAACTCTATCTGCTGATACTGAATTCTGACTCAGTCAGCTAGCAGATCTCAGTAGAGTCAGACTCTTTGCCAAACACGATTCAGAACAACTATTTGGTCTGCTGAATTCTTTCAAGATGCGGCACTTTCCCCGAACAGGGACTGTTCGTGTTCAAAGTTGAGAAAATAGGATTCATGTGTATTCACCCCCCCCCACACCCGAACGTGCTCTCGGGACCAACGGATCGTAACGATTCGGCCCATTCAAGAAACTGCATGCATGAATGTTACACATTATCAGCATAAACTAACAAATACATATGCATGAAAATTGTATTTACGTAGACAAATGAAATGGGAATAGTGAATCCAAGAACATAACAACAATACTTCATCGATACATATATCTCATAAATCCAGTACAGAAACGCTAATCCCAAAAAAGGGCTTCTACGCATAATAGACCCATCCCTATGAATTTCTGAAGATGAGAACAGAACAACAATACTTCATCGATACATATATCTCATAAATCCAGTACAGAAACGCTTATCAACATCCATGAATTTCTCCCCTTCTCTACTGCACACCAAGTATCTACGCATAATAGACCCATCCCCATGACGTTTTATCGACCACTTACGGATATCGAAACCACACAAACCTCCGTAGTCTCTATAGAAAGTTTCGGCATCATCAAGAGTATGAAATTTCCGTCCAACATACGGTTTCAATTCGGTTGCGCAATCAGGAATGTAAATGGATTCATCGGATTCAAGAGACACACCGATCAGTAATACGGTTCAGCCATTCAACAAACTGCATGCATGAATATTACACAGTATCAGCATAAACTAACAAATACATATGCATGAACATTGTATTTACGTATACAAATGAAATGGGAATAGTGAATCTACAACAGAACAACAATATTTAATCGATACATACATCTCATAAATCAAGTACAGAAACCCTAATCACCAATAAAAACGCCTTCTACCCTATAAATCCAGAAATCTCTACAAAAAACCGCTGAAATGAAATCGACCTTCAAGAATTTGAACCCAACAAATCATTCCACAAATATCGAACTACAATTTTTCCAAAACCATAAGTAATTCTTACTTGCGCAAGAAAATCACGTAAAAAACCGAAAAATGTGCGTAAATCAATCTTCAAAATCGGCAATAATCGGGATAAATCGACAAGGAAAAGGAGCTTAAATTACTCAAGAAACATAGAACTTCGAAACCCACGAGAAATAATCGACTTCCGAGTGGTCGATTTGAAAAGAAACTTGCCGCTGAGAAATGAGTTTTGAACACCGGTGTTGTAGATTATGAAAGAGACGAAAACACAACTAGGGAAAAGAAATGAGAAGATAACTAGGGAAAAGAAATGAGAAGATTACATATTTGCCCTTAATGAGGCTAATTATTCATTTTTTGCTTTAAATTTAAATACATTTGGGGATAAAATGAGAGCCTTAGATTTTCGAAATGGAGGGACGAGATCGGTTCTCGTATCTCTTTTAAGATTTGGATCTCATAATATCCATTCCCTATATATATATATATATATATATATATATATATATATATAGGAGATGGATCTTTTAGGAACACTCTCTTAACGAAAGAACTAGGAACACATCTTATCCCTTCATTTTGAAGATGTGTGGCCAAGATTAAAAGAGATATTTTAAAGTTTAAACACATTATTTCATTTCATTAAGGATATAAAAGTCATTTACCTTTTTATTTTAACTTTTTGAATGTACAACTCATGTCGTGATTTATTTGTTATCATCTCACAAACTGATTTTATAATATTATTTAAACTTTAACTTATTCTTTTAATTTATTACAACGTAATTTTTCAATTTTCTTAATTGAAATCATAAGTGGAAATTTCAACCTATCAACTTGAACAATTTTCTTCATTTTCGGTTTAATTTCAATTCTTTTTTTCACAATTCATTTGTTCAAAGAACATCATGCCATATGAATATCATTTCCAAATAAAAATGCATATAATTTTGAACAAAAGTGCATACTGTATTGAATAAAAATGCATACAGTATCGAACTAAGTGCATAAAAAACTAAATTAAAGTGCATACAATTCTTGCACAAAAGTGCATACAACTTTCACTTCATCGAGCCCAGATTTGTGCGGATGCGGGTGACGGATCTACACTAAAGTGGTTTGTACCAATTCGAGAAAAAAAAAAAAAAAAAAAAAAAAGCGAATAACGAAGCAAACTGGAGAAGAAAGCAACCAAATACCACTCAAAATTTGATTCCATTTAACTTTTGAATAAAATTGCATACAATTTTAAATGAAGTGCATATAAATTCGAATAACATTGCATAAAATTCGTGAAGAAAAAGCACACACAATTTCCAGTTCGTCGAACTCGAATCTCTGGAAATATCTACAGATCTCGGCGGCAACAATGCAGAGATAGGTAGATCTTTACAGATCACGGCGGCAGCAACGTTGAAATGGTCGGATCACTAAAGATCTCTACAAATCGCGGCGGCAACGCAGATGATGGCAGGATCTATAGAGATGAGAGAGAGAGAAATAAGAGAGAAGAGAGAACCAATAAATTCGGTGCACTCAACAGATCTGAACACGGACTGCAGTTTGGCGTTGATAAACGATGATGCGGCGGCAAAGTGGCCACAGGTGTTGGCGGCCGATATAAGTTTTGGTGAGGAGAGAAGAGAGGATATAATCGAGAGAGATAGAGAGATTGAAGACATAAGTAGGTTTAGTTATTTCTTTTTCACATTAAATAATTTCTACCAAATTTGTCCTTACTACAATATATATAATTTGATCTCCCCTTTTTTATTTATAATTCAATAATTGATCTATACCATACATTTAACAAAATGAAGGGATGAGATTTGTTCCTAGTTCCTTCAATAAGGGGATGTTCCTTATTGAACCCTCCCCTATATATATATATAACAATGTTTTTTAGATAAAATATATAAGGATTATGCATTAATTATATAGAATCATGCATGGTTCGCAATCTCACATTAAGTGTGAGTTCTCACCAGATCCACACCCTATATATATATGGGAGGGTTCAATAAGGAACACCACCTTATTGAAGGAATTAGGAACAAGATCTATTCATCCATTTTATAGAATGTATGGTTGAGATCAATAGTTAAATTAATAATTAAGAAGTGAATTTGTGTTTTGTTGATTTTAGTAAGGGTAATTTAGTAACTAACCTCCGTTATACTATCTCTCTTCTCTCTCTAATTCTCACGCCCTCTCTCCATTCTCTCTCTCTCTCTTTCTTCCCCTTCATCTTCTCTCTCTAGCTCACTCACGCAGGAAATCTTCACTACCCCAAGATCTATAGAAACTCATCTTGCTCCGCCTTCTCTCCGACTTCGCCTTGCAGTCCTTCGTCCTCTCTCTCTTGCCCCGCCTTCCCTCCAACTCCACCACAAATCTGCAATTTCGCCACACCGGCGTCCTTCCAACTCTACCGTGCCGCTACAGATCTGTAAATCCGCCACACCGGCGTCCTTCCAACTCTACCACACCGTCGTTCGTCCGACTCCGCCACTATTCTTTCTCCCTATCTCTTCTATCTACATCCCTACCCCGGATCGAAACGGGATCTCATCCCCTAGGTGTATAATAAGTATTAATGGCTTGCAAGCTTATGGCCCGCGGCGGGACATGGCGACGAAGAAACGTCCAGAGAATCGTTTCTCTCATCCATAGAGATTCAATTTGCAAAAAATAATTATTTTTTCTTTTTTGTGGTATTATTTTATTTTAAAAAATTTGGGTTTTTTTATTATATATTGAATGAATATTAGGTTACAGTAGTTTGCTAAATTCAATTTATCTCCATATCTACGCAAATTCATTCAGAATTTGTAATTTTAATGAAAGTGCATAAAAAACACGAAAAGTGCATAAAACAAATGCGGAAAGTGCATACAAAAAAGTTCAAGTGCATACAAATTAAATGTAAATTGCATAATATATTATTGAAGAAATTACTGAAGAAAGAGAAAGTAGACTAATAATAAGAGAGAGAGAGAGAGGAAGAATATTGAATTTTGAAATAAATTAGAAAATTAGGTCTTTGAAATAGAATTTAAGATTACATAACTACCCTTAATGAAATTAATTAAGGGCTTTAAAATTAGAAACATCTCTTTTAATCTAAGCAATACATCTTCAAAATGAAAGGATGAGATGTGTTCCTAAGTGTCCTAAAAGATCCATCTCATATATATATAATAATATATATATATAAAACGAGACTAAGTCAAACGGAACGGAGGGAATATAATAATACAGGATGTAGATAACTCATTTTAGGTACCTACCTTTTATGTGGTCAAATCTAATAGTAGTAAATTATATATATATATATATATATATAAATTTTATGTGATCAAATCTAATAGTAGTATATAAATTATATAAGAAACCGCTATGAATCTTCTGGACCATTCGGATAAGAATATATTGTTATAGATAAGGAAAATCATGATAAATATCCAAACATATTTAAATTATGTGGTTTATTTTCCGCCTTATTAATTGAAGAGATACACTCACAAACTTTATTAATACGTGCCGTGAATGATTTCATCTTTAATGTTTTAGATCAAATTGTTGAATAAGAGAGAAAAATCATTTATACACAACTAGTAACAAAAGCTTGAGGATGATAACTTTAAATTAATTGATATAGTTACCATAAATTTTTGGAATAGTTAATGTGATTTTCCCTAAAAATAATAGTACTATGAACTTTTCTAGTAATTCAGATCTCCCTCCGTTTTATTATATTTGTTTAATATTTTCTTCCAAACTACCTCTTCTCAATTTTTAAATAAAGAAATATATCTCGCACATTTATCAATTCAAATAAATTCAAAATAATTATATAATTATATAAACCAAAACACCCCTTAACCACACAATTCAATTCTAAATAATGCTCCCTCCGTCCCGCCCGATTTATCTTGTATTTCTTTTCGGGCCGTTTCATCTGACTTGTCTTATTTTTTAAAAAGGAAAATAATTAATACACAAGCTCCCTTTTTTTTGGGACCTACTCACTCATCTACATACAACCACTCACTCATCTTAATCTCCGCACCGAAAAGAAATACTCCCTCCATCCCGCTATTACTGTCCTACTTGCCTAATCGGGCTGTCCCGCTATTACTGTCATCTTTCCTAAAATAGTAAAAATTATTTTTAAACATAAAATGAAGTGGGTCCCCCTTACTCACTACTCAACCCCACATTCTTATACTCTCTCTCTTCAAAATCTATCTCCCACTCGATTATGTTCCGCTCCGAACTCAGAAAATTATGATTTTTATCTTTTTGAAAACTTTAGATTATTTCTTCAAATACAATATAAAAAAAATATAAAAATAAAAATCGATTGCCCTTTTACTAGCCTTGCAAAAATTTGGATAATTCTCATTTCTTTCCACCAACCACTCCTCGAAAACTGTGTCATTTTCTTTATACAATTAAAACTCATAAAATACACACTAAATTAAAATTTATTAATCTCCGTGCCGAAGTCAACTGGGACAGAATTAGCGGGACGGAGGGAGTAATACAAGTCGGGCAGGACGAAGAGAGTAATAATTAACTATTTTAATCTTATATTTTTATGGTTATTATATAAAACCAACTAGTATATAAATAAAACATACTCATAGTCATAGAGTTGATGTGTACATTTATAAATCAATTCGGATCTTCTGGCCCATTTTCGGTGGATCACTTGGTGGTCCACCAATCACGCTGTGCCACGCGTGCATTGGTGGCCCCCAAGTCAATAAATTAATATTTAAGTGTTAAAAAAGTGGTCGCCCACGTATGCGTGGCGCCGCGTGATTGGTGGGCCACCAAGTGGTCACCGGAAGTGGGATAGATGATCCCTAGCGTTTATAAACCATGTCATTGGTGGACCCCACCTCCAAGATGTAGGGCGTTACATTTATATTTTCTATATATAATAAAACACGAGGAAATAGATACAATAATAGAGAGCGTCTGTCGATTAGCTCCACGCCTTGCGTTAAAGCTTTTTATGGCAACCTAGTATTCCCTCTCTCTCTCCCCCCTTCTTCGTGTATCTCTACAGTATATATTAAGCGCATGTGATTAGCATTTTCCTCTTCCCTTTTGTCCTCTTCATTTGCTTGTCGGGTATTTGTTTTTTTCTGGGTTCTCTTTCAAACATATTCTTGTGAAATCTATTCTGCATTTCGGAGTAATTTATTCGAACCCTTTCTTTTATCTCGTGAAATCAACGGAAAAGAAGGGAAATCGAGTCTATCGAGATTGGAGAAAATAAGGTTAATTTTATGTTTTGGTCTAGAGGGGATTGAATTCGTGAAGAACTGCTCGAACGGAGCGTGAATATATATAATATAAGGTTAGGGAACGGAGATGGGAGGCGAAGTAGCGTATATCAAAGGGGCAGAAAGAGGAGAGTTTGATTTTGAAGGAGAGAAAATGGTGGCGGCGCAGAGGAAGTGTACGGCGCCGTCGGTGGGAGGAGGGTTTCCACCGACGCCTATGAAAGAAGTGGTGGTGGGGTATGCGCTTACATCCAAGAAAGTTAAGAGCTTCTTGCAGCCCAAGTTTGAACGCTTAGCAAGGTAAATTATTTTCTTTAATTATTGACTGATTATTACAATCTTGAATAAGATCAAGAAATTTTTATGGTGGTTGTTTCTCAATATATCCAATTTGGATTTTCAATTTTTCTGGGTTTTTAGAGACATGGCCTTTTCAGTATGTGTATGAGTTTATGTGTGAGGTTGAGATGAGTTTGATTTGAATGTTTGATTATTTAAATTGAGATTCTCAGCTGTCATAATCTTCCGTTATTAATTCAGAGTTTTGTACCATAAGATTGTGTTTATGAGTGTGTTGTACAGCTGTTAGATTAGATGGTCTGATGTTGAGGGTGTCTTGAACTGTCATAGATCACAATTTGGTTTGTAGATCTTTATAGTCATGTGCCTAATCTAACATTATTATTTTATAATGTAGAAAGTTGCCATATAATCAAATGCGATTTATTCGTTCTTCCGTAGGGAGGAGTTCTTTCCTTCAAACACTGTGGTTTAATGTACCTTAGTAAGGATGGCTAATCTAATGTTATGGTGATGCAGGAATAAAGGAATCGTGTTTGTAGCCATCGATCAAAGCAAACCCCTTTCGGATCAAGGTCCTTTTGATATCGTGTTGCATAAGGTAATATCCTTGTGCTTTCTCGATCTTATTGTATCTTACTTGACTATATTTAGAGAGATATAACTGTATGCATCTAATACATTTTTCTTATGTCGTATTTCCTGCAGTTGTCTGGAAAGGAATGGCGGCGGGTTCTAGAGGTTGGTTTCTTTTTTTCGGGGTGAATATGTTTTTGATTGAAAACACCAATTTTGTTAGTGGGAGAGTTATTGAGCTATGAAGGGAGCTAAAGTATATGATACGTATTGATTATGTGTTGAAATGTGCGTCCGTTGTGACTGACTATTTCCATCTAACATAATATGCATAGACATTACTCTCTTCTCTTCAAGAATTGTGACTACATAGTTTAGGTTGAAGCTCAAGATTTACGGTAAAATTATCAGTAGAAGCTTATGTGGTTGGATAACATACTTCCGAAGTATATACGAAGCATATGCATCTTAACATCAAAGCTGACCCCTCTTAAGTTGATGGTAGTATGTTGTTCGGGTGCTGCACATTTTCCCGAACTTCCTTTATATAAACTTCTTGATTCTTGCTCCAGATTCTCATAATTCTTGAACAAAATATGCTTTATTATGACAATCCAACAGTATAATTGTTTGTGATCTTGATATGAATAACCAGATCGGGTATTAATGCTCAACCTTCGGCGAAAAATTCAACGAGGTTGATATGTGATGAGTTCTGATTTCATGGAGTTTTATTTGTGAAACGGAATTTTATGTGTGAAAATGCTTTCCTAATTTCCTTTGCAAGAAAATGTATGTATAATTTCTACACTTTGTTTCTTATCATTTCTCTTCACCACTTCCGAAGGATTACTGGAATACACATCCGGAGGTGACAGTTCTCGACCCGCCTAAAGCCATACAGCAAGTGCACAGCCGTCAGTCCATGCTTCAAGATGTTGCTGACCTGAATCTATCGGACCATTACGGTAATTTCGACAGACGCCTTCTACAAAATCATTCTCTTTTCCTCATGTTTTCCTTGTGTTGTTGAAGGCAAGGGGGCGACCTTGTTAAAAGTCTTCCTGCCGTTATTTGTTAGCTGTTGGTCCTTAAAAAGACGTGTAATGTAATGTATGTTGCCCATAGAATCTCGACACGCGTTTTGGAAGATTAGTAACATTACGTACGTGTAATATGCAGGAAAAGTCGGTGTTCCTAAACAGTTGGTTATCAAGAAAGATCCGTCATCCATCGCTGCTTTAGTGGGAAAGGCGGGTCTGAGGCTGCCAATCGGTATACACCGTTTACATTTAATTACGAACAATCATGCGTTTTAAGAGATAGCAGAACTTTTACTAGCATCTAAATAGTGAAATCTTACTCTGAATTTCCGTGTATCAGTGGCAAAACCTTTGGTTGCAAAGTCGCACGAACTATCTCTTGCCTACGATGAATTGTCCCTCCAAAATCTCAAACCGCCACTTGTTTTGCAGGAATTCATTAATCATGGTACGGACTACGGAGACATTCATATGTTTTTTTATTACCTTTTTCCAGTGATTCGCCTCGAGAGATAAAAAGTAAAGATTTTTATTTAATCACAATTCTTTATTCATCTTGTTCTAGGAGGCGTGCTATTCAAGGTTTATATTGTTGGGGAAGCGATAAAAGTGGTTAGACGTTTTTCCTTGCCTGATGTAAGCAAATGCGAATTGTCCAAGAATGCCGGAGTTTATCAATTTCCGAGAGTTTCTTGTGCTGCTGCATCTGCTGATGATGCAGACTTGGATCCTCATGTTGCTGGTGAGTACTGCGTTGCAACATTTTTCACCTATATAGTTGTTCGGCCTCTCAATTTCCCGGCTGAAATAGTGGTTATCTTTGAGCTAGATTCTTAACCAATATGTCTTTTTTCTGTGTAGAACTTCCTCCACGGC
This sequence comes from Lavandula angustifolia, assembly GCA_028984105.1. NCBI lineage: Eukaryota > Viridiplantae > Streptophyta > Magnoliopsida > Lamiales > Lamiaceae > Lavandula > Lavandula angustifolia. The sequence continues at coordinate 344,281 of CM054818.1, forward strand.
CATTACTCGAGAAATTGGCAAAGGAACTACGACGAAGGCTGGTATACATTTCATCACCTTTGATGTTTTCGACGTTGCAATTTTTATTATCAATCAGTTACTAATTGTATGGATATTATTCCAATAGGGTCTAAGGCTATTCAACTTGGACATGATTAGAGAGCATGGATCACGAGACAAGTATTACGTTATCGACATTAATTATTTCCCAGGTATGTAATAAACTGAATATTTGATACAAAATAGAAGTGGAAAATCTAGTATCCTAAATGTAAAATCTTGTGTTACATGTTTGGGGTTTCAGGATACGGAAAGATGCCCGAATACGAACACATATTTACGGATTTCCTTCTAAGCCTGGTTAAAGGCAAGTAGGTCCCAACATCTGCAAGTTCAAGGCAATGAATCCATATTTATTGGCTATGCTGCTGATTTTTGGCTATGAATTGTGTTGTTTCCGAAGGTAATCAATCCGATTTACGATCCTCCTCGAATGTCTTTTGATCTTTTGGTAATATAGTGTTGATATGGATGTGGGGAATATGCACAAGCTGCAACACTTTGTTCTTGCAAATTTAGAATAATCAATTGGTATTAAATTTTTGGTTGTAAATACTTGTTGGTTAAGACATTGTATAACTTCAATCTAAATTTATTGCCTAATTCTGAATTCTGACCTCAGTCACTTTGTCCGCGCGATCAAGATCAGCTTGTTTGGTTTAAATCTTTTTCATTTTTTTCTCAAGAATCCTCTCTTCATATCTCTTTGATGATAGTTTATATTAGTAAGATTCATACAGCAGCAAGCAATTGTATATACTTTTCCAGATCTCACACAATCTGTGTAGCTCAGAATCAAGTAAAAAACTTGCCGAATCGTCGAAAAAATAGCTACAGCAAAGGCCTAACTCAAGCATCTGGTAAAATTGGGGAAAATCATTCTTCCCAGAAGAATACACAAAACACCTACTCCTTCACTAGCCGCTTGTTGTACATTGACTCTTCTTCTTCCTAAGGGTTCGCCTCCGCTTACGGGTTGGCATAACGTCGTCTTCTTCCGATTTGTCAACGCCTACACATAAGCAAAACAGTAGAACAAAGGAAGGCATTTTTCATCACCAATTGAAGATATGAAGGCAGTAGTTACTGATCTTGTAACATCACAACTATCATCTGCTTTCGTTTTCATCCACCGTATAATACAGTAAGAATTCTCTCATACAAAATAAGCAAGAGCTAATAATGCAACTCATCATAAACTTAACAAACCTTCAGGTTTAATAGCTGCCACTTCAGGTAGGGAAGTTCTTGATTCGGTTGGATCACTAGTGTTGTAACCGTTACGCTTGATCGATACTGTAATTGTTCCTTTTTCGACCTCTTCTGACATCTCACAGCTTCCAAGGAAAGGCTCCATGTAACAGAACCTAAAACCAAATACAAGATCTAGTGAAACCAAGAAAATTCGATCAATGGCACACCCACTATTGCGTTTTATATACGGTACCAAATATTACTGGTAAACTTTAAACGCAAAAAAAATGTGTTACCATTGCGAAGGTAATGTCGTGCTGTCAAAATCACTGTTCAACATCCTCCATTTTCTGCATTTATCACACTGCACCCACTCGTGATCAGGTTTGAGTAGGGCATAACCCTTTTTCTGCAGGGAAAGAAAAAAGAAAAAAAAAACAAAATCCATGTCAAATACTCCCTCCGTCCCATAATTCTTGTCCCACTTTCCTTTTTTAGCTGTACCACAATTCTTGTTCCATTTCGTAAAATAGCAAATTATTACAAACAATTTTTTGAGGGTCCCATCACCTTTACTCACAACCAACAACTTTCGTAAATTACCGTGCCCAAAAGAAATGGGACAACAATTGTCGGACGGAGGGGGTATAATAGAACCTTACTTGCAGGGAAAAATAGGCACAATAGAAGATTAAACTTGAAAAACAGAAACAGGGGGGAAGGTCTTTCAAGCATAGAAAAAACATTATTAGACCGAGTTCATTGAGTGTAAACTTTTGATATAGAGCCGATTACTTTTCTTTTATAAGAAAGCAAATGAATTACCAATTGAATCTTGTCCACATATTTGTCGATATATTCATCAGCTTTTGCACCCAGCCATTGCTCCAGTACAGCATAGGCTTCGCAGTCCTGGAATCCTTGCTTGTTGTTGTGCACCCAGACATGACCCCTGCCATCATCCTGTCATATGAATAGAAGAGAGATAAGGATGGAAGCTGAGCCAATTTTGTTTCTGCTACAAAAATTATATTGGCTTTTATTACAGTGAGAATCCTTTGCCCAGAAACTTTGGTATTATAAATTATACCAAATATCTCATTAGCTACCTCATTGAAAAAAAAATAAAAAAATCGACGGACGATTATGAAGCCTCAATATATCATCTACCAATAGGCTTAGACTCCTGACTAAACATTGAAGATGTATTGTTTTAGCAGGATGTTTAGACTCTCAAATCAGCTCATAACCATATCAAGATGAAAAATGGAAAGGATGAGATTGCTTGGAGAAGTTTACCATTAATTCAGTAACATCAATCACCCCAATGATGCCACGCCCACAATCTCCATTGTGAATCATGCTTCCAACCCTCTTATAAGCCTAAGTAAAGTGATAAAGAAAATATTTAGATAGACAACATAGAGGAGCGTCAACAATGGCGATTAAACTGAGGGACACGAAAATCTCACCATAAAATCACGTGGTAATAGAAGTTTTAAAAGTACAGAAGATGGTCTATGTAGAAACAGGAATTCAGAAACAACATGTAACATACGACAAAATCCATCATACTATCATCTGATGTCATAAAATAGACCAATAAAAGTGTATCCTAACCTCAATCAGACGCCCGTGCCAATATAAAAATATGCCACAATTTGCATTCTCCCACTCGATCTGAGAACGGCCAAGAGTAAGCTGAACTGGCTTTCCCAAAATGGTGCCATTTTCAACAATGGTCTTATTCAAAGATTTTGCAAGGGGTCGACTTTTGACCTATTAAGAAAATTTTAATCAACATTAATCTTAACAGAAGGATATATGCAGGTCTAAAGTTAATTATATACATCAACTGTTGAGACATGTAAAGTAGATGAAAAGGAAATTGAAGCAAAATAGAGTATGTAATATCATAAAAGAACTAACAGCAGGAAACTTCCCCACTTATGAAATATGCACGACAAAGTAACGTCAAACTTCTCATTTTTCAAGAAAGAAATGTCTCAGTTTCAAACTCACATACATGACTGTTTACATCCACAAGAAACTTGCACACCTTTATAAATACATTTTTGGTGCTACTAAAGCGATGATTTATTACCAGTGCTCCCTGTACATAGATCTTCATTCTTGGATCTAAGAATATGACCTCCAAATATGATTTAAGACAATAATCCAAAGGCACCTGAAAATTCAAGAATGAGAGGCTCAATTTTGTAATAATAATTACAGTTGATATGCTATCCACAAAGAACACACACCATGCAAGATATTTGTCCTGGACGAGTTCTGATCCTTCTTGACTGAATGTATATACCACCCTCATGAAATGAACTCCCACCAGCGATCCTATTTCCCCATTGCAAACTATATGCTGATCCCCATTCATCCAGATTCCATATATAAATTTGTGTTCCTGTACCATTTGCCCCAAATATACCAGCTTTCTCACCGATAAGGTACTTATCAAATGGAGAATATTTTTTAATGATCTTCAAGTAGAATTTTGCTGCATCCACGTTCTGGACATTTGTGTCCACTTCCATGTACTGCCCATGTCTGTGGTAACTTACAATGGGGATCTCCAAATTCTACAACACATCATGTAAAAGAAGATAAAATAATGTCACTCAAGAACAAAGTATAATCAAGATTTAACTCCACATCCATCACTTTTATCTATAACTAGGATTTCGCTACCTACATCGTTTTCTTCATTCAGTGACTGTGATAGGAAGGCAATTGATCTGCTGTTAGTTGTCTGGGTTAGAACGAAAGCATCCTTGCCTATTCGCATAGCCCCAGTCTGAGAAAACAATGCCCACTGTCAAAAGACTTCTTCCTGATCATTGCCTAGCAATAGCTTTTTTCAATTTGGGAGATATGACTGCATCAGTTATCCCTCCAAGACTTTCACCAAATAAATAGAGACCAAAATATTATGTTATATATGTTTCACACCAGTATGTCTGTGCATACATGGAGACATACACGCCCAATCTAAATGACAGTCCTGCTTTATAACAGAATGGACTGGTAGCCTTGCATCAGTAAATATAGACTCATAGCCATATGCAGCAATTTCACATTATAGTCAAGCCAATTTAATAGTAAGTTTCTTTCTCACAACTTTGAAATAAAATATCAGAAGAAAAGTGACTAAAGAAATTTGACAATACTTATAAAAATGTTTCAAATAGAAAGAAAACTTTAGAGGCGCCTCTAGGATGAGTACCGGAAGTAGTAATTCAGCAATATAATGAAGAGGACAATTGCATTCTCAATCACCTACACAAATTTGAACAATTATGACCGTGTTTCCAATGCCAGACTAAACTCATTAGGAGAATTAAACTTCACTTCAACCCGAATCAAAATTTCTAGTAAGAAAATCAGCTATGATTGCATGAGTTATACTACCAGTTAGAAAAGCCATGATAAATAATGAATAATTTTGTATTTTGGAAGAATAAGACATCTGTTTAACTATCTCATGGCAAAACAGGCATAGTGTTATCAGCAATTTGTAGAAAATACTTTTGCATATTAACCATTATGAGGTAAAAAGGCTGGATTATGAAGAAGTACCTTAAATCCAATTCCATATCTTCCAATATGATTAGGATCATCTGCTTCAGGTTGCCTGTGGCCAAACGATACCATTCTTTGGATATCTGCATGGCTCATTCCATGGCCATCATCAATTACCGACAACATAGGAATATCTTTGCCAGCAGTTTTAGAGTAGACCATATTGATAGCTATTTCTAGTCTGTGATAAACAACATTATGTCATGTATGTTAACAAAAGAAGTCCTGAAACATTCAACCCCTCCCTAAAACTAAGAAGGGGGGACATATATAGCAAAAAAACTAAAAAGAATATTACTAGTTAAGAATTTCCTTTTTTCCCAGATATCTCAAAAATGATGAATTCACTATTTGAATTAAGCCACAATGAATGGAAAAAAATACCTATTAAAACACCTCTGCAAAATAAAACAGAAAATAAAAAGATCATGTATACTTACGTGGTTGAATTGGCATCTCTTGCATTATCAACAAGCTCAGCAATTGCACCAAATATCCAACTGGAATGAGCTTGACCAAGCGTTTTCATATAACCGGGATGTACTGTTACATAATTTCTCTTAAAGGATTTGACCTTTGTAGCAGAATTTCCTAATTTACTATTAATTTTTGCTGCCAAATCACAAGTATATTCTCCATTTACTTCGGTACGTGGTAGCTTTAGAGAAATTTTATCCGGAGTTGGTTCAGAGAACGGCATAACAACCTCATCAGCCAGAGATCTGGATGGAAATCGTTCACACTCAGTAAACTCTGTTCCAGAAGAAAACAGAAGAATGTCAGATTAGAGAAAGTACAAAATAAACGATGTTTAATTTCTTCTCTTCTATGGTTCATTAGCATATATCAGATTATAAGTCATGGACAACTTTTATCACCTTGCTGTAGCAATTCGACTTAAACTGTTTCTCACTAAAAGGTGGTGGTGAACAACATGGTTAACTAAAGGACAGAAAATGAAAATAACAAATGGAATTCACAATTTTCCAGCTTTTCTTGATAACAACAAAAAACACATAATCTAGTTTGCAGAGAAAATGGCACCATTCTAAATTTAGAGAGCAAAGATACAGCAAAAGAAAAAAAAAATTGAATCATGGAGCTCATTCAATAGCTGTAAATGAGTTCCCAAAGTAACACCAATAAAACATGAAATTGTAAATTTTTATCAAGATTTCATTATGATAACTTGTCTTCCTGATTTGTTTATCACACTATTTTTTGGATTAAAAATATTTATTAGTTAGGAAATATCTTTAATATTAGCCATCCTCTATTGATAAAGTCTTAATCCGTTATGGAATTTCAAAGACGAATCCGACCGAGTGAACCAAGATATTTACATACCTTTCTCTCTATCTTTGTATAGTACATGAGTTACGAGATTAATAGCTAAATTATAACTTCCAAACATGTGACATTTTTCCATATCTTCTAAATCTGTGATAATAGAAACTTGGGACTATGAAGCTCATAGTGAACAACAAGAAAATACATTTGCACTCCAAATCTAATTTACACATTACGAAGATGGCAGAGGAGCACCATACTACTAGGTGGAAAGAATGCAAGATGAGAAATGATAAAGCTCAAGAAATCTATTACGCTTTGGGCCAGGAGACATGCTCGATGTTTTTCTTCTGAATAGGACTTTTGCAAGGCCAATTTTTGAGTCTTCATGGGGAGGTGGTATGTAGACTTCGTATGATCCCAACTTCGCTACAGCAACCTTGAGACATAAGAATATATTATAGTTTACTTGAAAATGTTAATATATTTCCTGAAAACACAAAGGGATAGCTTAGAAGTAGGCTAAGTCCATATTCAATCCAAAGATAGAGGGTACACAGATTTGCAGTAACCTCTATATGCTATTTCTTTCTAATACCATACCATAAATTCCCAATCAGAATCATATTACATATTTATATTGCTATTACCATCAACCCCGTGCCACCAACCCGTCCACCCCCAAAAAGATAAAAAAAGCTAATAGTTTGGATTACTTCAATATACAGGTACCCCCTTACTTCAGGAAAAAAGGCAAAAATTCAGTGAAAAAGAGTTATAGAATACTATAATCATACCCTTTTATAAATCTGAAGGTGTTCCAAGAAAATCCTCCACTCTTTTTCCTGATGAAGATCTTCATAAGCCGGAATTAGAGAATAAGCAGGCAATGCAGATAGACAATCAATCTTTTCTTGCCTAACAATGGAAGTTATGTCCAGAAGCGCAGGCCTGCCATTTGTTTGCTCTTAAAAGACTTTGAAGATTTATAAACTAAAGTAAACTACTGGATCTCAAACTAGACAGCACAAAAAGTGACAGAAATTTTTAAAACTTAAAAGGAAACAGGTGTTCTAAGATACATCATGAACATGTGCATACACAAAGACGACCCTAAGTTCACAAACCCTAATGTTTAACAGTATTTATGCAGGAACATGTGCATACACAAGACAGCCCATTAACAAGGTACATAGCATCAACTGGGTTACATATCTCACAGTTTCAGAGCCCATTGTTTGGCATAGGAAGTAAGAACATCGAACAATATCCAATAAATACTGCAATAGAAACTGAAAATTCATAAACCATACACATGCAGAAGATCAGATACAACAAACTCAAATGCAGACAAAATCAGAAAAGAAACTGAAACAGGATATGGAGTACAACATCCCCAAAATTTGTATTCTCTATTCTGTAATAAGACATCAACCAGAATCTTGAGGAACAAGTCAAGAGACTAGTGGCTGGGAGGAGACATACATTTGAGTGGGTGGATCAACACATGCTACCCAACTTATCACTTTGCGATCCTTGGTCACTTTAACAAGAGTATGAGAAGAACCTGCAAAACGTTGAATCAAAAGATAAGAGATAAACACAAAAGCTTATGCGGGGTCGATCCCACGTGCAACCTTCCTTGTTTTCCTTTCTCTCCTTGTTTTCCTTGTCATCCACTATGACTCTCTTAAAGATAAAAACACCTAGACATAAAAAACCAAGCATAGATCTACTCACTCACAAACCACTTAAGTAGTGGACAAGTTAAAGTCCTCATTTTTTCAAACTCATACATGAGAAATCATAAACCCACAAATGAACTCAGACCAATATGCTCAATAAATGTAGGGTTTTGTTTGTGGTGGTGGCCCTCATACTCCATTATCTATTCAAAATGCATGCATGTAAAAGGCAATATGGTGTAACCAAGGTATATCATTTTCACACACAAAACATCAACCATTTCAGAGAAAGAAGAAGGAGAATAAACAAAAACAAACAAAAACACTGATTCAGTGCATTAATCGAAAGCGACAACCACCTCCTTCGATCTCTTCCAGAAAATCATCACCCATTGCAAATCCTGCCATAACATAACACTATTAGGCAGAGAAATTAGAAGCTCAATACGCAGATGCACAACGCAAATAAAAATGGCGTGGAATAGCGTGCATCAGTGTCGTACAGTCGTGGGTTAGTGCAGCCTACACGTATAGTTCGTGCGTGTGGATAGTGAGCGTCTCCGTGTAGAATAAATTTGAAAGAATTTGCTCATAGCAAGCCCAGAAATTCAAATGGGAGACTGGGGATGACTCACGAGGAAGAGAGAGAGAGACTAGAGTCTAGAGACGTTTAGAGAGAGAGAGAGAGAGCGTCTCGTCTTCCGGTGAGGTTGCAGCAAATTTTGATCGCAGTTAGTATTTTGACTAAAATGCCCCTATATGATATTTATGGCCAAGTCATAATTCTAGGAAGCTTCCCAAATTTTGATCAATCCAATTCAATACTAAATTTAGTAACCCTAAATTCAAATTTTTGTTTGGATTTTTTTCATTTTATAAAATTTAGTTCGATTTTTTCTATGAGAAATATGCACAAACACAAGCTTTTTAAACCATATAGAAAAAATAAAATAAAACGTATTTGACTAACCCGTTGGGAAAAAACTTATAAATAATTTATTTTAACTTATTATTCTAATTAATAAATCTTTCACATAAGTTTGGAAGAATTTATCGAAATAATGTATTCTAAGGCTCCGTTTGGAAAAGCTTTTCAACAGTTTATTCTAAAAAAATAAGAGTATTTTATTTTATTTTTCTAATTAAGTTCTTGTATATAAATATATCCAAATGCAACTAACTTATTCAGTTTAAGTGCTTATAACATAAGCACTTATATCATACATAAACATTTATTTAAGTTATTTTCCCAAACGGTGCCTAAATTATTTTTAACTTATTTACATAAGTTAATAATTATGGTAACTTATAAGTAACGTTTAAGGAGGTTCACATATCTTATCCTAATAACTACATTTTTTAATTTTATTTATTTGCTTATATAAATCATTATTATTGCATGTATCCAAACGCAATTAACTTATTAAATTTAAGTGCTTATACCATAAATTTTTATAAAGTAATAAATATTGTTAAGTTATTTTTTTCCCAAATGGAGAATGTTTACGTGCAACAAATCTATTATATCTATTAAAGAACAAACAATCCCAACTCACTATTCATCCCTGTCAAATCTATTCTACTCCAACCCACTATTCATTCATGTCAAATCTATTATATATATAAATAAATGCTTCAACTTATATTTTCCACCACATCTCATTGCAACCCACTATTCATCCCTGTCAAATCTATTATATATAAATAAATGCTTTAACTTATTTTTTCCACCACACCCCATTGTACATAGATATAGATATAATAGATAAATAAATCCCCCTCACATCCCATTGTACCTACACATAAATTGTATCTATACACCATGACAAATCTATTCCACCCCACCCACTATTCATCCCTATCAAATCTATTATACATATAAATAAATGTTTTTAAGTTATTTTTTCCACTACACGCCATTGCAACCCATTCTCCCTATATATTTGGTGTATGTGCAGGAAAAAGCTCGTGCCTAACAAGTGGGACATTTATTACTTCGAAGAATCAAGATATATGCTGTAAATTTTTAACTTTAAGATAACACGTAGAATTATCTACCTTGTACACTCGAGTTTGGTTAAGCCCATCTTTCTCCTGGATGGATATTACAATTTTCTCCCTCTCATCATGAGATTCCACCGGCTGCTCGGCAACCCTTTCCGGGGAAGATTGCAGGGAAGCATCAAGGTTCTTTCTTATAGATTCTTCGACAGCTCGAACTTCTTCATCAGCCGACTGGGCGAAGGATGCCAGTTCCTACTTCTTTAACCTATGAATGTGACAAGTTAAGAAAACAGCAAGTAGACAAATTCTTAGTAATAGAATTCGGAGAAACAGAGCTCAAGCAGCTCTTAACATATCTGCATCATGACATGAAAAGCTTTTGTAGGCATTCCATGCTCTTTTGGCCTAACATTAATGATCACCAATACAGGAGTTGGATTATAGCTGCAATAAAAGATGGCCGAAAGTCATTGCGTAAAGGTGTTGTTGATTCAGCGGAGCGTTCAGTAGCGCTGAATGGTTCAGCTGAGCATTCAGTAGTGCTGAATGGTTCAGCTGAGCATTCAGTAGTACTTAATGGTTCCACGGAGCATTCAGTAGTGCTGAAACATTCAGTTCGCTGAATGTGCTGAACCATTCAGTCCTTTTTTTTTTTAAATCAGTAAAACTCTCCACTGAATGCGCCGGTAATTATAGAAGTACATCTACTCAGCCTTTCAAGTACAACAAAAGGAAAGGAAATCGTGATATATCCTTTTTTTAGTTCAGAAGTTTGATGTTTTTTCCTAATTGTTATAATGTGTTTTTAAAAGCTATTTAGCAATCTATATTTGTACTGATAATTGCGAGTCTCCAGTTGTGCTGATAATGAGCACCACGTTTTTTTAATGGAATGCCTACAAAACATTATTATACTATTGAGCAAGTTAAAGAGGTATAATAAAAATTATGTTGATTTTTTGTGTTTAAAAAACAAATCTTAAAATCCAAATCGTATATATACATAATTCATTACCAAAAAAAAAAAAAGAAGAAAAAAAATCACTATATATTCATAATTCATTAAAATCCAAAGTAAAGATCTTAAAATCCAAATTGTATCTATACATAGCCTGTAAAATCTATTCCACCCCAACCCACTATTCATGCCTGTCAAATCTATACATAGCCTGTAAAATCTATTCCACCCCAACCCACTATTCATGCATGTCAAATCTATTATACATAATAGATCAATAAAAAATAAATTCTTTAACTTATTTTTTCCTCCAAAGCACTATTCATTCCTGTCAAATCTATTATACAATAGACAGATATAATAGATAAATAAATAAATACTTTACCTTCTTTACGGAATGCCTACAAAAGATTATTATACTGTGCAGGAAGTTAAAGATGTATAATAAAAATTATGTTGATTTTTTGTGTTTATTGATGTATCTCGTCGTGGCAGGAAAATTACAAAAAAAACGTAAAGATCTTAAAATCCAAGTCGTATCTATACATAATTCATTACGGAAAAAAAAATCACTATATATTCATAATTCATTAAAATCCAAAGTAAAGATCTTAAAATCCAAATCGTATCTATACATAGCCTGTCAAATCTATTCCACCCCAACCTACTATTCATCCCTGTCAAATCTTTTATATTATATATATAATATATCACTATCACTATATATTCATAATTTACTATATATTCATAATTCATTAAAATCGAAATAGATAAACAACAGCATCTGCTAGGCCTTCGAAATCACTATATATTCATAATTATATTATGTTTTTCATAATTCACTATATATTCATAATTCATTAAAATCGAAATAGATAAAAGGTTGAATTAAAAGAAAAGCGTTGTTTGGCTATATAGCCTGTTCATAGTAGGATTTGAAAATACTTACCTACACCTACTATATACCTTACCTTGCATGTGCTTCGGTCAAATTGATATAGTAACTATTCATTGACGATTGAAGATTATGCATTGGAGATGGTGCCTGCAAAAGGTAGAAGAAACTTCAACTCTTTTCACATAAATAAGTACTTTTGCTTATTCATCAACAAATTTATAGTCACTCTTCTCTCAAGTTCTAAATACTAAAAATGGCGAAACATTGTCTAATTCAGGATTTAACGGATACGAACAAGTTTGACTACAGAATCATGCTGCGCCTGGTGCATGTTTATCAGTATCTGGCTTACAACAAAAGAGAAATTCAAAGTCTCGAGTGTGTGTTCCACGATTTGAAGGTCAGATGTAATGTAGTACTTATTATAGTTTTCCGTTTTACAAATTTTATATGGTTTCATATAGTACAAAAGTGGTAGAATAAGAATCGTTATAGGTTCTGTTTAATTGGATTATGCTAGAATTTACTTTGGACATCCCCCCCCCTTTATATCTCTATTTTTTGTTTTATTTCTAGCCCTTCTGATGTTTTCCATAAGAGATTATTACGATGGGCCAATTGAAATGTTTTTTTTTTATTCTTCTTTTAATTACGATTTCCCATATTTTTAATAATGCAGGAGAATAGAATTGAAGCCACGATTCCTAAAAATCTAATTGGGCGCTCTGCGAACCAATTAGAGACAGGAAACCTATTGGGTCTCAAAAACTTCAAATTGGTTGTCAATACTAAGAAGTTTAGGGTGTCTACGTTTCGATACAAGATTATGTTCATAGATTCTACACACTTGACGTGCATTCTACTGGATAGATTCCCTTATAAACGGTTCTGGTTTAAAACTTTTCAAGAGGTTCAACAATTGGAAGATGTTGATGAAGAACCCCTGTTTGGTATGTTTTCTTCTGCTTGATTATTTGTAATGTGGCGGTGAGGTCTTCATTTTTCTGACTATATACAATGTTACTGCAGATATTATTGGTGCTTTGATTGAAGTTGAACCGATGAAGGATATTAAAACATCTAATGGATCTCAGTTAAAGCTGCTTAATATTCGTCTGGAAGATGATAAGTATGTAGTAATGAATTATATAAAGTTTATTTCTTATATGATATACGAATAAAAATCTGTTTAAATGAAAAAAACATTATTTATTATGATTGACCTCATTGAGATTGAGTTTTATTAGAGCAAATCGGCTATGGTGTACCCTCTAGAATGATTATGCAGACCAATTTAACAAACTCATTGAAGGACATGTGGTTCATCCTGTGGTTGTTATTATCCAATGTTGTAAGGCTGATAATTTTAAAGGCACTTTTCAGCCAATGACTAAAAGTGTGCTTACTTTTCTTCCATGCAATTGACACTTTCTAATTTAATTGTTCAGAACACTTTATTTTTAAAACATGTTAAATGCTATCCTCAATTTCGTTTATTTGTTATGTCTAGAAAGGAAGTTGGATAGTGTTCTCCATGCTACGAAAATAATTGTCAATGCTGACTTTGAGGAAGTGCTTCAATTTAGAAGTAGGTTGTTAATTTTGTTTATGAATGAAGTTTTGTGATTTTTTTTTCATTTTTTGGTTGGATGTAAATTTAAACTGCTTTCTACTTCTCTGGATAGGCTTCCTATTGGTGCTACGGCCGAATTTAGTGTATCGCAGGGAACGACACAATCTATCACAGAAGACTATGTGGAGGGGGTCACAAAGACAAAGATTGCAATGCAGTTATTTGAAGAAGATGAGGTATCTTTTCCTAATTTAAGGACTATTAATAGTGTACACAATTGAAGTTATAACCATTTACGATGCTATTATAGTAGCAGTTATAGAGTATGTTATTTTGTATTTAATGTGCTTTTGTACTTTGTAGGCTGGGACCTTTTGGATATCTGGGAAAATTATAGGAGTTGATTTCCAATTTGGTTGGAATTATATTTCTTGCCCAAAGTGTATGAAGAAAATGACCAAGTTGGATAATAAATTTTCCTGTCCAAAGTGTATAGATGACTCTATATTGCCGCTTTTGAGGTTGTAATAGTAATACTCTTTTATATTATTAATTAGTAATACGAAGCTGCTTTTATTTCATCTTATATGCATGCTCTTTATAACTATTCTAGGTACAAGTTGGCTATCATTGTCCAAGACGATACCGGAACAATCCCGTTGATGATGTGAGATAAGGAAACTTCTGAGATAATAGGCCAGTCAGGACCGGAATTGCACAATTTATATGGCACGGTACATTTTCATATTTTCAACTATATGGTTTATAGGTTGTCATTCTAATTTTAGTTATCTTGTAGGATGGCAAAGATGGACCACAAGAATTCATTACACAAGCATTGTTGCAAAAGAAGTTTTATTTCCGGATCCGCGTTAAAACTGATGCAAGCATTTATAGTGTGACCAAAATTTCCCCAGCTGCTGTCATGCATTGATCACATTTCTGATAGCCAGGTTGCACTACAATTTGGTTTAATCGTTTATATTTTATTTTTAGTGTTGTCTATATTTGATTTTAGTTTTTTTTTTCATAATTTTTTTTAGCAATGAATGTGTATTATTGTAGGAATCGAACTGCATGTCTAAATCTGATGATGGAGCACATCTAGGAACACCATCCAGCAAAAAGATCATGATTGTTTCTAACCCAATTGAAAGTAGTCATGATTCTGCCAAAACTGGTGAAGCATCCAAGCAATCAATTGATGATAACTGTTGGTTAGTTAGTGGATGATGCTAAAGCTAAGCTCTCACTAGATGAAGCTCTATCAGTAGCTGGTAAATCAAAGAAGAAAAGAGAATCATGCAAGCTAGGGAAAGATTAAGATGATGTCCTATGTGATTTCAACAAGTTGTTTAAGTAACTTATGTTTTTAGGTAACTTATGTTTTGTGAACTATGCATGTCATATTTTAGTTTTTGTCTGCAACACTGGATTTCACCTTCTTTTGTTATTACTATTCGTTGCTCTATGAAATTAATATGTCATATATGTGTTCAGATATGCCCTTTCCCTATTATATTCTTTCATGTTAACTTGATATATCTATATATATATATATTCATATTTATATATCTTTCAAATTAGTACATTAAAACATAAATAAATAATTTTTCAACTGCTAAATGATATATATTAGTTATTTTTAATATATTATATTTTTTATATGTAAACTCTATTTTCTTGATCTTCATTTTACACAAAAGTTAATTAAGACTTTTCCCAAGTTCTTCGTCTTCACACAATTTGAGCAACCAAACAGAAACTTATGCTTCAATTATTTGATAGAAAGGTACTTACATTATGCCTTTTATGTTGGTGAAGTAATACTGTTCATGCTATGACATACTGGATTTTTATTCCCTACAATTCCTTACTGTTCTTAACTTAGTTAATGGGAATTGTATTCCAAGATATTTTATGTCAATTGTATTTGCACAACTAAATGGTTTAGTATTTACTGACCTGAAAAAAAAAAGTGGTGCTGATAATCAGCACAACTGGCCGAAAGTAATAGCATAAAGGTGTTGATTCAGCTGAGCATTCAGTAGTGTTGAATGGTTCAGTATTTACTGAACTAAAAAAAACAAAAAAAGTGGTGATGAGTATCAACACAACTGGCCGAAAGTCATAGCATAAAGGTGTTGATTCAGCTGAGCATTCAGTAGTGCTGAATGGTTCAGTATTTATTGAACAAAAAAATTAAAAAAAAAACTGATTATCAGCATAACTGGCCGAAAGTCATAGCATAAAGGTGTTGATTCGGCTGAACATTCAGTAGTGCTGAATGGTTCAGTATTTACGGAACAAAAAAAAAAAGTGGTGCTGATTATCAGCACTTATCATAGAAGTGTTGTTGATTCAGCTGAGCATTCAGTAGTACTGAATGATTCAGCTCAGCGTTCAGTAGTGTTGAATCGTTCAGCATTTACTGAACTAAAAAAAACAATGAACTTATTTAAATGATAGATACCGTGAAGATTGAGAAGCAAAGCTCCGGCGACTGCGTCCACCAAAAAATTGCGTGTAGATAGAATAAAGAATATAATAATATATTTTTTTATATAGTTGTATGTAATTATTGAGTGCTCGTTTTTAGAAGTGTAGCCGATATTTACAGCATGTTTTTTCACAAAAATAAATGGAAATTAATATCACGTTTTGTAATCCAACAATTAATATCATATTTTCTATGCCAAGAAATTATTAATAGTACAATTAAACTTCGATAAAGTAATAATCTTGAGACCGAGAAAAATATTCATTTAACGAGATTATTACTTTATCGAATATTATTTTAGTGCATTGACCCCACATCGGGACTGGAAGAAATTATTATCTTAGCGAGATTGTTACTTTATCGAATATTACTTTATCGAGGTTTAACTGTATAAGAAACATAATTATTATATAAGTACATGAATGTGTATTTCTTCTCCTTTTTTAAATAATTACTAAGTTTGCTTTCTATTCACTAAGATTAAATGTCAATTTTGATTATGTAATATGACATATTTTCGAACTTTATCACGTATTTTGGTTCTCTTCTATTTTTGGTCCTTATAACTCAAAAAAATATTTTTTGTTAGTCATCAAATAGAGAGTGTACTGCATGTATACTTTTATCAGTATCTTATTTAATATGTTACCAATAATTATAAACAACTTTAAAAGAGTAACTAAAAAAAATAAAAAATTAGTGCTGATTATCAGCACAACTACACACCTGATTATCATCACAACTACACACCTATGATCACCTAATGCGGAATTAATTTAGTATTTTCACATAAATTTCCATTTATTCATAGCACAATAAACGAACAATCTTGAAATCTTCTAGATATTCTGTTTCACTATTATATTAATTCTTTCATGTTATCTTCAATTTTGAGTATTTCTTTAGTGCCAATTTTCTTCATCTTCATTTTACACAAAAGTTAATTAAGGTTTCGTACTGAATTTTATGCTAAAAAAATGCATTCAGTAATTGAGAAAAATATTTTTTGTTAGTCATCAAATAGAGAGTGTACTGCATGTATACTTTTAACAGTATCTTATTTAATATGTTACCTATAATTATAAACAACTTTAAATGAGTAACTAAAAAAAAATAAAAAATTAGTGCTGATTATCAGCACAACTACACACCTGATTATCACCTAATGCGGAATTAATTTAGTATTTTCACATAAATTTCCATTTATTCATAGCACAATAAACGAACAATCTTGAAATCTTCTAGATATTCAGTTTCACTATTATATTAATTCTTTCATGTTATCTTCAATTTCGAGTATTTCTTTAGTTCCAATTTTCTTCATCTTCATTTTACACAAAAGTTAATTAAGGTTTCATACTGAATTTTATGCTAAAAAAATGCATTCAGTAATTGAGCTATATATTATCATATCTAAAGAAGATGAAAAAATTTTCTATTTAATTTACTAGATGTTTAGATGGTCGTCATAGATCTTTTGGTAAATTAAATAATGGTATATTTTCTATCTCAGACAAAATGTGATTTACAAACTATCAAATAAAAATAAAAACGTAATTATACTCACGTAAGAGCGATTGACCTCTTTCATCAACTAAAATTAAATACTAAGAAAAACAAAAGTTGTGGTGATAAACCCGACCATCGTCTTAATTATTCATATTTTCTTTACTATTCAAAAAGGTTAAATATAATAATACAAATTACGCAAATCTATACCCTCCATTTCAGCATTATATTAAAATCTTAACTGTAAAATTTGCAAACCCAAACTAAAAAATTAAAATCAACAACACATGTAATAAGGGAACGGAGAAGCTAAAAAATTAAAATTGATAGCCACATAAAGGTGGAGATCCACGTCCAGCTAAACTACATCCAGAAGAACCGGCTGACGAGAAGATTGGTCGTCGACTTCGCCGCCGCAACTACGACAGTGAGCACGAGCAGTTGTTCCCCACTCAAATATATTCCAATACCAACCTCCATTTGCAGATCTGTAGAGGCGTTAGTTGGAGAACCGTTGATTTCAAGGAGTCGAAAGAGAAACTTTTACTCCTTACAGTGACCGGATGGCAGCGAATCATTCTCGAATTCAAAAAAATTGAAGCGCAACTCGATTTGTTAAACCTTGTGCCATTGCAAGCGAGCGAGGTTTTCGGAGATAAATTGTTGCACAAAAACTGTTTGTTGAAAGGTCTGTGAGAAATCAAGCGGGCATTTGGGGAGAAAGGGGTCACCTCAGAAGAGACCACCCAAGCGGAGGCCTCCATAGCGGAGATTGGTAAATAGCTAAGGAGTAGGCTTCCACGACCAATTTTGATTCCAAGTTCACCAAGACGAGGACGATTCCAATAAATAATACCGCACAAAGTTACTAATGCTTTTAGTTTAATGCCATTTGTTTACCAATTCTCAAATTAATTGATTTTCTAATATCTTACTGCAATTTTAAGGAGGGGGAGAGAGTAACCCATGGATATGTTTTAGGATTATCTCAGGAAAACCATGGATAGCTCAAATAAGCCAAAGAAAGCTCGCGCTGGAACGTCGAGGAAAAGAAAAGTACTTCCAGGTAACTAAGGCTGTTTTAACAGCTTAAACTTTAAAAATTAAAATCTGAGGTGAAGATTTACTTACTTATTCTTATGTTTCTATTTGCTTGATTATTACAAGTTTCAACCCAGCTCCATTGCTTACCCTTTTTTCATCGTTCTAAAATAATGAACGCTATCTATCATTTAAATAAGTTAAACTTAATGGTTGCTGGATAAAAAATGCCATAGGTGGGTGGAACAGTTATCTAATTGAAATCAATATGCCGATTCCTTATTTGACTTTTCTTTTGCACTGTATTTAAAACTTTTTTTTAAAAATTTATTTGAAAATATTATTGGCTTATGGTTTTTCTAAGTAGCCATTTTTACTAATATATTTATACTTTATTGTTTTCTTAACTCACCAGAATACAATTAAATGTACAACAACCCACCAGGTTTGTTGAAATGGTATACTAAAATACAAGGATTGAAAATTCTATTCCTACTTCCACAACAATTAGTGGTTAGTGATACTTTTTTCTTTGTGCAAAAACTTTCAATATCCCCTTTTTGCAATATTGATTCATTATTCTTTCTCTTTAAATGCAATGAGACTTATTCGACTGAATTATTGAACTATATTTTATACATATTTATTATATAATTTGTATATACATAGAAATTATTATTTATATACTAATATTTTATATTTTCATTGAAACATCATTTTTTATTTTACAGCTTGCGAATTAAATAGACCTCGATCAAGTAGATTTGCTGCAATGGTATACCAAAATACAACAGTTGGAAATTATAGTCCTCCTTCCTCAATTGCTCATGGTTGGTCATAGTTATTTCTATACACATAAAATTTTTGATATCCAATTTCAGTAGCATTTAGTCGATCTTACTCTATTTAGACATATTCAAACAAATTACATAACTATATTAGTATATAGTTTGCTTACTTATATATAGTTTGCTTACTCATTTTACCACAATCAAATAGGTTTGCAATGATATACCAAAATACAACCGTTTAATCCTATTTCCTCAACTACTTAAATTGTACTACTTTATATGCAACAGATACTATCCAGTAGCAAAATACTTTAGCCATAATAGGAAACCATAGAAGTTGTCTACCTGTTGCTATTAGTCAGTTTCAATTTATTTTCGTATAAGATACTTCAAATCTTGATGAAAATGGCTATTTCCCAAAATTTGCCACTCAACATTCTACTGCTTTGTATGCAGCAGATGGTGCACAACAACAAAACAATACTACAGCTATAATGAGAGACCATCAATATCATTTGTCTGCTACTATTGGTGAGTTTCAGTTTATTTTAGTATTCTTAACCAATAATATATATAAAAAAATATTGTAGCCGTAATGGGAAGCCATAGAAGTTGTCTACCTGCCGCTATTGGTCAGTTTCAATTTATTTTCGTATAAGATGCTTTAAATCTCGATGAAAATGGCTATTTCACAAAATCTGCCACTCAAGATTCTACTGCTTTGTATGTAGCAGATGGTGTGCAACAACAAAACAATACTACAGCTATAATGGGAGACCATCAACATCATTTGTCTGCTACTATTGGTCAGTTTCAGTTTATTTTAGTATTCTTAACCAATAATATATATAAAATATGGTTTCATTTTTGTTGACCAAATTTTTTTAACATTTACCAAATAATTTTTTTTTTTACTTCGGTGAATAAATTTATTTTGCTACAGCTTTATTTTTTGTTTTTTTTAACCAGATTATTGCAACATTGGAGCTTCATCTCATACTTGTCCTTCTTGCAAATAATTCTTTTAGAATGTTGAGAGATTATTAAGAATACCCCACAATACTCAAAGTGTTGTCTACGAAAAAAATAAATATTTTATATTTTCATTGCATGATCATTTTTTATTTTATTTTGCATCTTGCCAATTAAATGGACCTCGATCAAGTAGATTTTCTGCAATGGTATACCAAAATACAACAGCTGGAAATTATAGTTCTGCTTCCTCAAGTGCTCATGGCTAGTAATGATTATTTCTATGCACATAAAAATTTTGATATCCAATTTTACCATTATTTAGTCAATCTTACTCTATCTATATGCAATACACATATATAAACAAATTACATAACTATATTAGTATATAGTTTGCTTACTTATATAGTATTAATTTATGCTTTTGCTGAATAATTATTTTTATTTTATAAATAAATTGCCAAATAAACAAACATTTACTATACAGTTTGCTTACATTACTGCAATAATACACCAAAACACAACCGTTTATCCTACTTCCTCAACTACACTCAAAATTTTCTTAAATCTTCATCAACGTGGCTATTTAACAATATCGGCCGCTCAAAATTGTACTACTTCATATGCAGCAGATGGTGTGCAAAACCAAAAATACTGTAGCCATAATGGGAAGCCATCGACGTTGTCTCCCTGCTACTATAGGTCAATTTCAATTTATTTTACTATAACATGTTTTAAATAATGATGAAGATGGTTGTTTCAATATTCTACTACTTTATATGCAGCAGATTGTGTACAACAACAAAAGAATAATACAGTTGTAATGGGAAACCATCAACATCATTTGTCTGCTACTATTGGTCAGTTTCAGATTATTTTACTATTCATTTGTACTATTATGATTAATGATACTATTGTTATTGAGCTGCAGCATATAATTCAAGCAAAAAATTAATATTTTCTAATATTAAAGTTAATTTACTATAAATAAAATGTAAAGTCTAATTGTTGAAGTAATATCATCCATTTGAAAATCAGTAATTTTACTTTATACATAATTCCCTTATATTAATATACATATGAATCAAACTGCTATGTATAGAAATTAAATGGACTAAGACAACTAAAGAAATCATTTATGATTTTTCGACTATTACTTAATTTGAATGAAGATATTCTTAAACTACTACCTTATATAGTAAATTTGTGCTTCATATCAGGAATTTATATACTAACCCTTAACCAATTTATATTCATATTCTTAAATATATATAAAATCTGATTTCATTTTTCTTGACTAAATTTTTTTGACATCTACCAAATACATTTATTTTACTTTGCTGAATAAATTTATTTTGCTACAGCTTATTTTTTCTTTTTTTAACCAGATTATTGGGACAATGGGGATCCTTCTCATATTTGTGCTTCTTGCAAAGCTTTATTCTGGAATGCTGAGAGATTATCTCGCTCTTGAAATAACAATGCCCCACAATACTAAAAATGTTGTCTACAAGGAAAAATTAAATTGCCGCCAATGAAACAGCCTCCTACAATATTGCAAAAACTTCTTTTTGGAACTGACCGTCTTAGTGCACATTTTCGAGAAAATATACGAGGTTATAACTGCATGTTTTCATTTACTTCCATGGGGGGAAAAATAGACTCCAGTATCAACAATGGTCGATCAACACCAGTTTTCCGTTTGCATGGACAAAACTATCACTCTATTGGTAGTTTGTTACCTAAGAGGGGATGCAAGCCAAAATTTGCCCAACTGTATATATATGATACACACGATGAAATTACAAATAGACTGGAAGCTGTAGGGTAAGATATGGTCACACATTCAGTATGAATAATGACATAATTTAAATTCAAAATACAGCATATGTTATTCAGTATGAATAATGATTTATAATTTTTCATTATATTGTATTCAGGAGTGCTAAGTTGCGTCGGATAATTGCTGAGAGACTTCAAGAAATGCTGGATCAACATAATGTTTTGGTTAAATCATTTCGCATGGCCAAGGATAAATTGATGGGGCCTAATGCATTCAATGTGAAGTTAAAGCTTATAGGAAAAAGGACCCATGATGCAAGGATGTATAATCTTCCAACTGTCTCAGAAATTGCAGCATTAATAGTTGGTGATTTTAAACAAACTAGCCATGAAAGGGACATTATTGTGGAAACACATTCAGGCTATTACCAACAGATATCACAGTTGCATCCATCTTACCTACCACTACAATATCCTTTGTTGTTTCCTTATGGCGAAGATGGTTATTCAGAAAACATTCCATTCGCATCAACATTTAGACGTTATCGCAGGAAGAAGGTTAGTGAAAGAGAATACAAATCATATAGAATGCATGATAGGAAGGATGAAGTTTCAACAATACTGTCATCAGGTAGATTATTTCAACAATTTATTGTTGATACCTATACAATGATAGAGGCATCTCGATTATTGTATGTACGACTCAATCAAAAAAAGTTAAGAGCAGATTTGTATCAAGGCCTAGCAGATGCTGTTGTTAGAGGTGAAGAAATGGACGGAACTAAGCATGGGCGGCGTGTGATCTTGCCTTCATCATTTACTGGTGGTGCACATTACATGATTCAGAATTATCAAGACGCTATGGCTATTTGCAGCTGGACCGGATTTCCAAATTTATTCATAACATTTACTTGCAATCCCAAATGGCCTGAATTAGTGAGATTTGTGACTAGCAAGGGTCTGAAGATTGAAGATCGATATGATATTGTCACTAGAATGTTTAAGGTGAAATTAGAAGGCCTAATGAGAGATTTACGCAAAGGAAAAATCTTCGGCAACATTAGAGCAGGTACACCTATACTGATTTTAACATTCTACATTCAAACTCCTTCCTATTATTGTTCTAAAAATAATAATATTTTTTTTTACTTGCAGTTGTATACACTATAGAATATAAAACACGCGGGCTTCCTCATGCTCACATATTATTATTCTTGAAAAATAAGGATGGCCAACGTAGTGCACCAAATATTGATGAAATCATAAGTGCAGAAATACCTAACTCATAAAGGGATCTTGAATATCATCAATGTGTTGAGGAATACATGTTGCATGGTCCATGTGGTATTGTTAACCCAAGTTCACCCTGTATGATGGATGACCACTGTATAAAACACTTTCCTAAGAAGTTCTCTGATGTAACATCTTTTGATAAACATGGTTATCCAATCTACCGCCGTCGAGATGATGGAAAATTCATAATCAAAGATGGAATTCCACTTGATAATAGATATGTTGTGCCACATAACCGTACATTGCTCCTGAAATATCGAGGTCACATAAATGTCGAGTGGTGTAATCAATCTCGATCGATAAAGTACTTATTCAAATACATCAACAAATGACATGATCGCGTTACAACAGCTTTCTATAAGACAGGAGAGCAAGGGACAGAAGAAGCTGGAATTGATGAAGTGCAAATGTATTGTGATTGTAGGTATGTATCACCTTGTGAGGCAGCATGGCGAATCTTTGCATTTGACATTCACTTTAGAGATCCAGCCGTTGAGAGATTAAATTTCCATCTACCTGGACAACATACTGTGATATTCTCAGAATCAGGTGCAATAAATAAAGTACTAGACTGCCCTGCAGTTTCAAATAGCAAGTTTCTAGCTTGGATGGATGCCAATAAGAAATATGAAGAGGGGAGACATCTTACTTATGCCGAATTCCCTACTAAATTCATTTGGAAGCGGAAATCTAAAGAATGGCAATTAAGAAAACGTGGTTATGCCATTGGAAGGATATATTTTGTACCTCCAGGCTCCGGCGAAAAATATTACTTGAGGTGTCTACTCAATATTGTTCGTGGTCCAACAACATATGAAGCTATAAGGTGTGTGAATGGGGTGCAATTTAATATTTTTTGTGATGCAATGTATTCTATGGGTTTATTAGATGATGACAAAGAGTACATTGATGGGATAAAAGATGCATCCATTTGGGCTACTGATGTTTCATTAAGACGATTGTTTGTGGGATTATTGTCTTCCAATTCAATTTCAAAACTTGAACTGGTATGGAATGAATGTTGGAGTTATATGTCTGATGATATTGAATATAAAAGACGCATTTTACTAAATAAGCCTGGTAAGACAATTCCTACTTACTGCATAATCTCAAATTCTGCTACTCTTATAAGTTATTCTTTTACTTAAAATATATTTCCAAACTTGCAGATTTGGAACTCAACGAGGCAGAAGTCAAGAATCTGTGTTTACTGGAGATTGAACATTTATTGCAAACTATGGGTAAGACTTTACATGAATTCCCAGATATTTGTTGCCCAGAAATGAATTTTTTCGAGGTAAATCAAAATAGATTAATTTTGGAAGAGTTACAATATAATCGAGAAAGCCTCCACACTGAATATGCAGAATTCGTACTAAAATGTACAACAGAGCAACTTAAGGTGCATCACGAGATTTTACAAGCATTAGATAATAGATGTGGTGGCTTTTTCTTTGTGTATGGATACGGTGGGACCGGAAAAACCTTTATTTGGAAAGGTTTATCTGCTGCAATACGCTCGCGTGGTGATATTGTTATAAATGTTGCTTCAAGCGGCATAGCAACACTGCTACTACAAGGTGGCCGAACAGCTCATTCAAGATTTAAGATACCAATTGATCTTACTGAAGACTCGACATGTAATATCACACAAGGTAGCTTACTTGGCAATTTATTGGTTAGGGCAAAACTTATAATATGGGATGAGGCACCAATGATGCACATGTTTTGTTTTGAAGCATTAGACAGGACACTACGCGACCTTATGCGTTTTAAAAATGTTAATAGTCTACATCATCCATTTGGTGGAAAAGTGGTTGTTTTGGGCGGTGATTTTAGACAAATATTACCAGTTATTCACAAAGGCAGTAGGCAAGATATTGTACATGCTACAATTAATTCATCCTATCTTTGGGACGACTGCAAAGTATTGAAGTTAACAGAAAATATGAGGCTACGCATAACATCTTCTAAAGTTGAGACTAATGAATTATCCAGATTTTCATATTGGCTAACCACAATTGGTGATGGAGAATATGGTGATCTAAATAATGGAGAAACTATAATTGAAATACCTGATGATGTTCTTCTTAAATATACAGGTGATCCTATTACCTCTATCATACAGTATGTTTATTTTAGTAATATTGACTTGATAGAAAAACCCGAATTTTTGAGAGGTAGGGCAATTCTCGCACCAACATTAGAAATGGTCGAAGCTATTAACCAACATATCATTTCTAATTTGCCGAGTGAAGGACGATTATATTTAAGCTCAGACAAAATGTGCAATTTCATGAGTGACAATTCTTTGTTCGAAGATGTTCATACACCTGAGTTTCTAAATAGTCTAAAATGTTCTGGTTTGCCTAATCATCAGTTGTACTTGAAGATAGGCACACATGTTATATTGCTTAGAAACACAGATCCAGCTAATGGTTTATGCAATGGAACTAGAATGGTCATTACAAAACTTACAGACCATGTTCTGGAAGCTGAAGTGATCACTGGGATGAATGCAGGGGACAAAGTTTTAATTCCTAGAATTACACTCACACCTTCAGATACAAAATTCCCATTTAAATTTTAGAGGAGACAATTTCCCATAATCGTCTGTTATGCAATGACTATTAACAAAAGTCAAGGACAGTCATTGGAATGTGTTGGTTTATTTTTACAAAAACCAGTATTTACACATGGTCAGTTATATGTTGCAATGTCAAGAGTTACCAACCGCAAAGGATTGAAAATTATAATATGCGGTAATGATGGTAGGCCTTCTACATCAACAAGAAATGTGGTCTACAAAGAAGTCTACAGAAACTTGTGAAACCCGCCCATCAACCCTTTGAATACTTGATGACGAACAAAGATCCCACCCTTAGAAGATTTGATATTTATCCAAATCATTGATATGTTGTCATTCTCATAGTGGAACTAGCTGCTTATCTTTGAAGATTTCATCTTTATCCATTTATCCATCTGCTGTGATTCTCATAATGGAACTAGCTATTCAATCTGCAGCACTAAATCCTGATTTTGCAGGTAATCTGACATGATGTTATTACCACTATTTAACCTTTAATCTTTGTTGTTTGCTTTCCTTTAAAATCTAAATTAAAAAACTTAGTTCTATATTTTGATTCCTATGTATATGTTAAGAATTGGAGTGGATTTTGCTGTACATCTATACATATGTGTGTTTTGGAGGCTATGAAAAGAATTTTAATTGTTGAACTCTATATAACAGTTCTTAATTCGTATTTGTTGTTTAAGAAAATTTAACAGAAACTTATGTTTAAATTATTTGATTCTGATTTTGCAAGTAATCTGACATGATGTTATTACCACTATTTAACCTTTAATCTTTGTTGTTTGCTTTCCTTTAAAATCTAAATTACAAAACTTAGATCTATATTTTGATTCCTATGTATATGTTAAGAATTGGAGTGGATTTTGCTGTACATCTATACATATGTATGTTTTGGAGGCTAACAAAAGAATTTTAATTGTTGAACTCTATATAATAGTTCTTGATTCGTATTTGTTGTTTAAGAAAATTTAACAGAAACTTATGTTTCAATTATTTGATAGAAAGGTACTTACATTATGCCTTTTATGTTGGTGAAGTAATACTGTTCATGCTACTAACATACTGGATTTTTATTCCCTACAATTCCTTACTGTTCTTCACTTAGTTAATGGAATTGTATTCCAAGATATTTTATGTCAATTGTATTTGCAGAAGAACTTGGACAGATATATCAGAAGCTTATCTCATCCCATCAATGTAGCAGGTTTAGAAAAGAGAGGAATTACTTGCTAAATCCAACAAACTATCCCTAGACAAGACTTTCCTTAACAATTTAGAAAGAGACTTCAAGTGAGCTTTCAACTGTTTGCTTGCAGTTGTTGTTGTATCTGACATAACTCCATAAACCTTATCACAGTTGTTACAGTAAACCTTATCACAGTTGTTACAGTATTCAAGTGGGGAAAAAACAATTTTCAGTTGGACTAAGGTTTTGTCTTTACAATAGTTCTCTACATGATAAACTTCTATCTTCACTTTTGCACTATACATCGCCATAAGTGGTAAATTTTGCACTATACATCAATAATCACACATGATCTGATTAGGCATTGTTGGAGTTCATGGATTGCAAACGATGTTAATTGCAAGTTTCAACTGATAAAGTTAATGCTTCATTAATACGTTTGGTAAATCGTTGCTTGCAGTAGAAATAAAAAATTTAAAATTAAATCTCATAAACTATTTTTTTTATGTTACGCGTGATTGAGACATTAGAAGAATGATTGGTTGGCTTGATTTGTCGCGTCACTACAATTTGAATATCCTGCGTGATTATTAAATTTGTTTCTGTATAACGACGCGGATAGCAATTGATTGATAAACTTCTATCTTCACGTCTTTCACTTTCCTCTGTTATTTATGAATAATCCTTTTAGAATTATTGGATTTCAGTCATACTGGAAGATCACTTTGGATAAATATCTAGAAAATTCATTGTAGTTCTCTCTTATGTTTAGCTGTTCAATTATTTCAGCTCCGTGAAAGGCATCAATGAGATTTAACAGAACATCGAATTATTGGATTTCAGTCATACTGGAAGATCACTTTGGATAAATATCTAGAAAATTCATTGTAGTTCTCTCTTATGTTTAGCTGTTCAATTATTTCATCTCCGTGAAAGGCATCAATGAGATTTAACAGAACAGAGCAGCCTATAATATCCTCCCCATCTGAAACAGGTGGTTCCATAATGGATCTAGCAAGAGAAGCGATCAGGTCATCTTTTGGGATGAAACCACTCCTTGTCAGCAATGATAACACAGTCATCACTGCCCTCGCCCTTACACTAACATCCTGGATTCCATAAACTGAATCTGAAGTAAGACTTTTCCCAAGTTCTTCATCTTCACACAATTTGAGCAACCAAACAGAAACTTATGTTTCAATTATTTGATAGAAAGGTACTTACATTATGCCTTTTATGTTGGTGAAGTAATATTGTTCATGCTACTCACATACTGGATTTTTATTCCCTACAATTCCTTACTGTTCTTAACTTAGTTAATGGGAATTGTATTCCAAGATATTTTATGTCAATTGTATTTGCAGAACTAAATGGTTTAGTATTTACTGAACTAAAAAAAAAGTCGTGCTGATTATCAGCACAACTGGCCAAAGTCATAGCATAAAGGTGTTGATTCAGCTGAGCATTCAGTAGTCCTGAATGGTTCAGTATTTACCGAGCATATCTTACACTCCACTTTCATACTTTGAGCATAAACTAAACACAAAATCAAATCCTTAAACCAGAAAACCACCAAACAAGATTGCATAGATATCTTCCGGGAATTCAGCATAAGCATTTTACGTTTGCCATGTCATCTCAAGTCAGGATGGTCACAAATATGCAAGTT
The DNA here is from genome assembly GCA_028984105.1 of Lavandula angustifolia. Taxonomy (NCBI): domain Eukaryota; kingdom Viridiplantae; phylum Streptophyta; class Magnoliopsida; order Lamiales; family Lamiaceae; genus Lavandula; species Lavandula angustifolia. The sequence goes on from CM054818.1 coordinate 372,873, forward strand.
CATGGTTTTAAAATTTTAATCAATTCAAGACAAGAAAACTAATTCAGAAGAGACTCTTCTCCGATTGAAGAAAATATATCACTGTTCTAGGAAATTAACCACTGAATATTGCAAGATTGCAAGAGAAAAAGCTCAACAGTATAAAGGAAGATTGCAAGAGAACCTGCTCAACAGTATAATGGCCACTAAAAAAAGCGAGAAGGCGAAAAATGCACAGAAATGAGGAAGAGAAATAACCTGACGCATAACGAAGGCTAATTGATGCAGCGGCAGTAGAAGGCTAATCTCTTCACAACCTCCATTCTTCACCAATTTCCGCATAATTTATTGCATAATCGTGGTACCCATTCTGCCACCTTACCGCCGGATAGGAAGAAAATCCAAAAAAATCCCATTTATTCAAAAGGATTCAGTTGATTCCAGGATTTGAAAGTTCAGAAGCAAATGGTTGACTGAGACTAGGAGAGGAGTGAATTGATTTTTTTTCCTCAAATTATTCAACAGGCGTATTCGGGCTGGATCAATGATCTTTGAAAAGAAGCGGACATGCTACAAATCTGAGCGAATTAGGGCTACGTAGAATTTACCTCTATGAGCCACTTTCATACTTTGAGTGAGTTGATTCAGCACAACTGGCCGAAAGTCATAGCATAAAGGTGTTGATTCAGCTGAGCATTCAATAGTGCTGAATGGCTCAGTATTTACTGAACTAAAAAAAAAAAGTGGTTCTGATTATCAGCACATAGCAAAAAGGTGTTGTTGATTCAGCTGAGCATTCAGTAGTGCTGAATGATTCAGCTCAGCGTTCAGTAGTGTTGAATCGTTCAGCATTTATTGAACTAAAAAAAAAATTAGTGCCTGATTATCAGCACAACTACACACCTGATTATCAGCACAACTACACACTCGCAATTATCAGCACAAACAGAAAAATACTATATATTGAAATTAAAGGCAACTTCTTTGAAATTCCATTCAATACCAAATCTGATGAAATTTTACATCAATGAAATAAATATTTTGATCCAATACCTTTTTGCAGACGGTGGCGTGGTCAAGCATGGAACTGCAGATGTCCTCTTCTTCTTCTTCTTGGAGAAAAATCATTTCTACTACTTACTTTTTACACACTGAAAAGATCTTATATATAAAATACATAAGATCTTCTTCTTCTTCTTCTTCGTCTTCGTCTTCTTCTTGTGAATATATCTATACATTCGATTTGGATACATAATGAAAAGCTTTTATATGTATAGATACGATTTGGATTCATGTTATATTATAAAAAAAAAGTCCATATTATTGCAAAGTACATAATATTTACGCGATAAAGCATCTAATATTTAACGCATTATCACATGACTATAAACTTTTCAATACAACTGATAATAAACAAATCAAGGATTGCTACTTACTTTTTACACACTGAACTAACACAAAAATATTAACATTACAAACAAGAACCACTAACAATAGTCTTACTCAATCATGTGAGGAATTAGATAGAAATAACCTATAAATCAAACTACAACTATTTGAAAACCTACAAAATCATAGCAATAACCATTTCACTAAATACATTAATCAATAACCATATTCATAGTAAATTTAAACTTAAAGATATGATACTTCCATTATCCGTGCATCGCACGGGTGCACACTAGTTCGACTTAAAGATACGTACTCCCGATGATGCAACGAATGGAGTAATAGTTTACTTTTGTGTGTATACAGACGGGCCGGACTTTCATCTATTGGGCTAAATTCAAATTTGATTGCTTAATTAACAATATTTTATAGTATTAATTAATCTTATTGTTTTATAAATATCAATCTTGGACTCTTGGCATATAATCCGGAATAATGTTAATTAGAAAAAATATGAAACATCTATATTCGTGGATATAAATATCACTCAAGAAATACATATTTAGGAGTGTTTTCAAATATTTATTATAATTACTTCTTATTTGTTTTTAATTTGCTTAAAGTTGAAATAATTAATATTAATCAAAAGTAGATAGTTTTTTTTAATCAATAATAAAAAGCAAATAAATTTAATACGACTAGTTTCGAAAATTATGGTGCTTTAAACATCTAAAACTTCTCAATTAATACTTCAAAAAATTGTTTAATTAAGCAGTTTATCTTTTTCGAACACTAAGAAACTACTTATACGGTTAATAAGTAGATAAGTGTTTAGTATAAATGTAAAATGACACTCATATAAGTACAAAAAAAAACATCTACTCCCTCCGTTCCATTATTAATGTCTCACTTGCCTTTTTTGGTTGTCCCATTATTTTTGTTCCATACCAAATAAGGAAATAAATGAATGAACCACAATCAATCTAAGCAAGTGGACCCCACCCCTTTATACTTTTACACCACAACTTTACACCTTTACCTCCACTATCTTAATTACCGTGTCTAGTCCCAATAGGACATAAATAATGGGACGGAGGGAGTATAATATTATTTATTTTAATATTTAATAATATGTCTTTTTTTCTATATAGAAATTAAAATACCAATGATTTATTTTTCATGGCTCCATTAATAGTTGGTCCTTGCCATCTTCCTCAATGAAATCTTGCAGCTGATCACTCTTTTCTCGCTCCACTTCATCCATCATCTCTCTAGCTTTGCTCTCTTCCTCCTCCACCTCCAACTCATCCTCAGCTTCATCCACCGGCAGCTTCAATTGCTTCCTCCCTATTTTCAACGCTTCATTACCAGACACCTCTACCTTTCTTCTGTCTTGTAATAATCTCTTGAAATGGCAGACAAACCAAATGCAAATTACAATAATCACAAATATCTGTACGGATTGCTTCACCTTCTTCAACCTCTTCTTGGCCCTCAAACTTCTGCTTGAAGATTGCTTCAACATCATCATCATGAAGAGATGATTATATATTTTTAGTAATATAAGCTTAGCTGCATATTTTGAGTGATTCTTGAATAATATTTTTTCAAAACTTTTTACCTTTTTCTTGGTTGTGAAGGGAGAGGATATGAAATGGTCATGAGTAGCTTGGAGATTTAATGAGAGAGAAAGAGGAGAGAGAGAAGAAAATGAATGGAGTAATATATAGAATGATGAGGCAGTGAGGCAAAGAAGGAAGAAGGCATTAATATATTTATTTGCACAAATGGTAAATCATTTATTGGGCCTCTTTTACAGTTCCAACTGCCTCTTGTATTGTGTTTTGTGTTTATATACAGTTAAATATCGATAAAGTAATAATCTTGATATTATAAAAAAAATGTTATAATTTTATCGAACATTATTTTAGTGCATTGACTCATATCAGATTCAGAATAAATTATTATCTAAATGAATTAAAATTCTATCGAATATTACTTTATCAATATTTAATTTAAGAAAGAGGATAGTAAAAAAAAAGTTCTTTATTACTTTTTTTTCCTCTTGGGCTGGATTGATAGGGGCTCAAAGTATGTAATAATAATCTTAATTTACTCCGGCCCAAATAAAAAGGCTAATATTATGACATATGCAGATCTTCCATTATCAAGGTTTGTGTGTACAACATCAATATGCAAGTGTGGTACATACAAGCCGTTTCGAAAATAAATGGGCCATGAAATAAAGAAGTTAACACATACAAAAGATTATTACCACATTATACATATAATAACAATTAATCCCAATGAAATCAATCTTCAAGGATTGAAGATTGAATCTCCACACTTGCACTTCCAAGACATTGGCTTATAGTTAGAAATATAATCCCCTCTTGAATATGCAATAATATTTATTCTTGGGAAATAAGACATGATGGAATATTCCTTTCTGGGCACAACTATTGGAACCTGAACTGCTTCACAATGCCCACAAGACTTGCATCTTTCATTCTCACATCTTGGAGGCCTGGACCCTATCACCCCTCTCATCCTCACCACCTTCTCTTCTTCCATTCTTCCCTACATTCAATGGTGAAAACTCAATTGAGAGAGTGAGAGAGACAGAGAGAGAGAGAGAGAGAGAGCTTACCATTGTGGGAGGAGAGAATTCTCTTCCTGCAAAAATATGCATGGGAATAATTAGATATATAAATTAATGTCACTCCTATATTATTCTTGATAAATATCTATGTGTGAGAGTGAAAATTAATCTATGTAAAAAAATATATATAGTTTGAAGAAAGTTGCACATTTTGAAATAATTTACTTACCTTGAGCCATGAAGTGGAGTGGACTTAAGGATGGGAAGAGTAAGAATTCCACTACAAGTATATATTGGATTATGCAGTTTAATTTCATGCATGCCATTGAATCTTGAGGCACAAATGGTTAAAAGAAAGAGAGAGAAAGAGAGAGAGAAGAATGTACTGAAAAGCTCAATCTCTCTCAACTAAGTTAAAAGGAGAAAAGAAGAATCCCATCACAAACTCAACTTCTTAAACGGTTCATTTTTGGTGGGGTGGGGTGGGGGTGGGGGTGGATTAACAAGAATTATATAAAAAAGAAAGAAAGAAATAATGGATATGATTTACTACAATGATTGAAGGTTGCAAGACAAAATGGAATTCTGCAAAAGGAGGAGGCGAAAACTACAGGAGAAAAAAACCACCAAAAGGGATATCAACTTCACATTATGTATCCTCGTTTAGTGAGCCCAAAATTCAGAGAAAAAAAAAAGAAAATATACCTCCAAATATTAAATAAAAAATATTAATACCTGCAAAAAAGTATTATAATGACATTTCTTGGATTTATTTTTATTTTTTTGCGTGAATAATGAAAGATAGGGATGTGTGAGTTATGGGATTTCGTTTTCATGGATTATGTAGTTTCATTCTGTCCCTACCAAATTATTTCTGAAAATATATTCTCCAGGTTGCTTCAATTTTCAGCATAAAATATTTTTTTTTTTTGCAGTAATGTGTGGATTGTCATGAAATATTATGACAAGTGTAATAACCACACGCTACAAATTAGGTGTATAAATCATAATCATAAATTGATAGAATTTGGAAATTTCGTCGTGTGTATAATAATTTACAAACTACACATAAGGCTCGTATTAAACCGTACGAGCTCGACTCTTAAATGATTCGATCACTCATGAAAATTAACGAATTAGATGCTTGTTACATTAAAATTTAAAACCTTTTTAATAGAATTTAAGATGAAGATTATTCCTTATCTTTAATGGCATAGCATATTGCAGCTTTAAAGGGAGGTGGACCTGCCTAGCCTAGTAAAAATCAAATTAAAAATAAAATAAAAATTATTATTATTATTTTTATCATTTGTTTTGAGAGAATCGGACAACATGATTTAAATTCTGACAGTTATTTAGGACCAATTTAGTTTTTTTATACTGGCTCGTGATGGAAAAAAATAATAAATGAATTAATAATTAGTTTATTTCACTATCCTCTTCTTTACACTATTTTGAATAATTGAATTTCAATTACTCACATAAATGCCCTCATTGTATGCACGTGAAGCTATTTTACACAATTATAATATAAAATTATCGATCACATGTTGTACTACGTCGGCACCTTGAGAATTGATACATTGCGTTGTAACCTGTCACAAAAGAATGAATTGGTCATCAAGCTTTACTAACCAATACCTTTTAAACCGAGAAATATATCACGATAATATAATCAAACCCGAAAAATAAATCGTAATAAAAACCTAAATTCCTACCTGGATTGTGGTGTGTGCAAGAATCCTCTGCATGATTGGTTTGATGCTGGGGTGAGTGCACTGCACCCCTAGCTTATAATTTGACAAGTGTCTCTTTTTATTTAAAAGACTTATTTTTTTAATTATATATTTTTATTTTATTTTTCATTTATACTCATTCCTACTATGAATTGTTTTTATGATTCTATCTGTATTTTAGCATAATTTGAAATTTTCAAATTTACACTCTAATTTCATATTAAAATGACAGATGTCAGATGCTGGGGTGGGAGGTGCACTGCCCTCACCCCCAGCATCAAACTAACCCCTCTGCATGCTTCCTCTTAAGCTCACATCCACTCTCTCCCATTCCAATCTAGTTAGCCCTCTTATCATTGCCTCTACAATGTAAATACAAATAAATGTCACAAAATTTGATTAATAGTAACAAAAATTGCAAGTAAATTAAGAAATTTAGGTAAATAAAGAAAACTCGGGATTCTACATATTTAGAATATGCACCTTCCATATCGTTGGATCTGCTTCTAGAAAGTTCTACTTCCAAGGAGGCTTCTCCTTCATTGGTGACTCTATTAGGTTTCTCCTCATTGACAATGTGTGGGTATTTAGCATTTCTTTGAAGATTTCGGCGCTAAAACCAGACACAATACTGTAATCGGACTTGTATGAGATATGCAGTCTATCTAGTGATATATATATATACCTTCGGGAGCTCATTCCGACGACGCAATGACGACGAACTCCACCCCACAAGAGCTAGGTTAGGTGTTAAGAACGAAACTACAAATCAAAAATCCGTCGCTTTCTATAGAAACACCTCGGGTCTTATACAATCGAAACGCACGTTCGCGTAGGCTACTCGCCTCTTGAAACACTGTAGAGCAGATCTGCAGCGACGCGACGATCAATTTTCAAGATTCACAGATTTTTCGAGTGGTTGAGATTGTATCAGAAAAAATTCAAGGGTTTCATACATGAATTTAAGATCGTCGGAGTTGGTGCTCATTCTGAGCAAGATGGGAGCCTTCCCATCATCACAATCTCTCAAGAAGAGATGCCTCCCCGTTCTTCCCAACACGACGGAAGCACGCGTTGCTAATCTCTCCATCGTGTAAAGGCCGCAGAAGACCGGGACCTAGCGACACACGGAATAACATCATATCTATGTAGCACCGAGGGAAACAGTGTAGCATTAGCAAGATAGGCTAAGTACTTGCTTGTGCCCCCTCGATCCAAGATGAGGCGTCGCAAAGGTAATGAAGTTAACCGGTTTGAGTCCCGCATCTTCCTCCTCGCCCTCACCGTGTTTCGGTTTGTAAAGCAGAGCAACGGCGTATCTGGCTACTAGGCCGCCGAGGGAGTGGCCTACGAAAGAGATCTTTCGAAGATTTGGATAGCGACGGACTACATAAAGGATCTGACAAGGGAATAAACCATACAATGAAACTTTTTTTATTGAAGATGCTTGTAGGGTAATGCATTACAATTTACAAACCTCTTCTGCTAATCTCTTCCCCATTATATCAACACCATTTAATGTCAGCATTGGGGCATTAGATTTACTGCCTACACACATCATGTTCATCAAGAATCAATTCAAGAATTGGGCTCATAATTCTCACAAGGTCACAAATTTTATTGCAAATTGAGACAAAAACAACCCTAAAGAGAATCAAATGTACCATCTTATGTTTTGATTATCAAGAAAACAAATGGGAGTTTAGCCAATAAAGATGTGGTTTTATAAGCACATAATTAAGACTACAAATTGTTTCTACTCTACTCAGTTGCACTTCGATAGCAGTTGCGGGTTTACCCTTTATAAAAAAGAGGTGATTTGCATATGTATAGCTTACTCCTTATGAATCAAACCAAGTTGGCATTTCATTTCATAACAAATCAACACAATCAAAGTATTATGTAAAAAAAAAAAAAAGAGGAAAATACAAAAATTAAACTCACAATGCACTAAAACATCATGTGGATACGCCTTCACAAACTGCTTGGCTGCATACCTCCAATCTTGAGCACTGCAACCAAATCAAGATTATACAAACAATAAAATTATCATAGCCCATGAAATTTGAAAAACAAGAAAATCATCATAGCCCATAAAATTTAAAAAAACAATTAAAAAAGGAGAGTAAAAATTGAAGCTTTTCTACCTTCCAAATATTCCATTGACCGTAACAACGAGGTGGGTCGGCGAGTGATCCCTCCCGTTGCAACTCGCCTCCATGTTGAAACCTCCGCCGGCTGCCGGCGTATCCGCCGTCGGAACGTCGTCGTCTAGTCTCATACACGGAAATCTCGGAATAAAATAATAGCCCAGCTTCTTCTTCTGCTGGCTTTTACCTTTCCCTTTCATGATGCTTTTATTTTCCTCGCATCTCTCTCTCTCTCTTCTCTCTCTTCTTTCACAGTTTCAGCTCTGCTGCTCTCCATCTCGGTTGTAATAAAAATGTTTGTTGTTGCAAGTAACGGTTGATGGGCAGAAACGAGTTCTCGTTGAGAAGTTAGTTGAGGAAATTAAAGCGCCATGGCTGACTTCAAAAGGAAACACCTTCAAAATTTTCAACGCATTTGAATTTAATTACTTTTATCTAGAAATACATTTAAAATTAATTTATCCAAATAGTTTTTTATGGTCAAAATTAGGGTTAATTTATCCAAATAGATTTTTGATGGTCAAAATTAGGGCTAGTGGTTGTAATTCGAATTGTCATGCTATTTTCTTATGCTGTTCTAGAATCGTACCAAACTGTATGCAATTCCATTTTCATTTTGCCTTTTTGTTTCATATGCAGTTTAGAAGTCTAATCATGTTGCCAATTTAATTCAAAATTAATATGCTTATACAGAAAAAATACAACAAAAACTATACAGAAATTAATATATTGAAAACTCCATTTGACCAATTGATGAATCGGGATAAACCATGTAATGCTTAAGCATATATCCTGATTAAAAACATCTCTGAAAAATCTACCGCTCAATGCTCAATGTACGGTTCAAGCATTACTCAATATCTACATCAAGCCAACCTAAGAAGCAAAGCAGAACAAAACTTTACCGGCAGAATTTCATTATATGCGGATGGGCAAATCATTTCCTATACCAAGACGCTCTAAGAGGCAAGAACTTCATCATAGAAACGGGGCCGGTGCGTAAGTGAATTCGATAGGCGGTACTCTACATGGATAAACAAACAAGGATGATCACAATATTGAACACAACAATCATAGTGTCAAAAGGAATTCACCAGGAGAGTGATATAAGTGTAGAGTTTGTTGGTTGTTAAGCAATCAAGAAGCTATCGTAAAAGACGGGTGTACGTAGACGATAACGTCGATGATTACAAGCTAGTCTTGCATTTCTAACCTCCAAAGAGAAGGGTCTAAAGACTAGACTCGTTTAGTAAAGCAAAGCAGGGGCAATAAACTAGACTGGCTTTCACAAAAGTGGCCAAGCAAGAGCAGAAAGAACATTATCATGGCATGTACGGAGTTGGATCGATAAAGGCACGTTGTTCATAACCAATATCTTGAATATATTTTGAGGAGGGATTTGATTCATCAAGTGATAACTAACCTCTGCATCACTTTAAGCATTCCGGTACCGAGTTGCATTGGCATGCCCATGATGATGCACTCGGTGACTCCTTCAATCTTGTCCACTCTCCCATTTGCTGCAGCATTAAAGAGGTGATCAATTGTCTTCTCAAATGAAGCAAGCATCAATACACTGTCCCTCATTTTCGCCACACCGTATCTTGTTATTCCCAAGACTTCACCCTGAAATAGTTGTCGTAGAAGAGGAAACAAGATCATCATTAACTTCATATTCGAAAAGGCATTTATAGCATAACGAGCCCAACTTGCAGAAGTTTCACCGTGCAAATAGGAACGGCCTAACACAAGATATATACCTCCTCTTTCAGTGCCCATGACAGACAAAAGACCAGTCCTGCAGGTTAAAACATCTTGCTAAAATTACTTGGTTGCGTCATCTACGATTACAAACAGGAACTGTGAGTATATGACAATTTGTTAATAGTTTCTGAAGTGGAACTAGTATTTATAAACGCATGTCTCATCCGTAACTACAGAGTTAATTAGCTCTTGGTGCTGCTGAATTTGAAAGTCAAGCATACAAGTAACGAATAAAGGTAATAAAAACCAATGAACAAGCTGAATCAAAGTTTTATTATGCCTACTCTCAAATCTCTCCGAAAAGCTCCCTCATACAAGGTTTTCCTGTCAGACCCATCAGCAGTCCTCTTGGCAGTATGCATAAGATATATACAAACACACACATATATAAATATAAATACACACACACACACACAGAGGCAAGGGAAAAAAGGAAAGAAATTTTACAGATACTTACCCCAACTTTCTGTTTCGACCAGGGTCTTTTTCTTTCGATTCATTAACTATTATAGCTCGTTCAACAGAATTGATTCCCTGTCATCCACATAGAAGCCCCAAGAAAGGAAAAACTGAGTCATGGAGTAAACTATTGAGGTTAATTGAACAGCAAAAGAAAAAAAGCCTTTGGATATCAAAAATTGAATTTTCGTCTAGTTTCACCTTCAGCACAACTTTTGAGAGCTTATTCTTAAGCCCTTGGAGTTCAAATTGAATTTTACTTCTATCTACCAGCAGAGTAACTTCAAGTTTTCGAGGATGCAGTACTCTAATTTGCTGTAATAAACATACAGTTCATCAATAATGATAAAAGCAATAATTACTAACAGCTCTAAAAAGAACAGAATGCCTGTAAATCCTGATATATGCACATAATAAGAAGATGCCGATAATTTCTACCTCCTCTTTCAGTTTCAGTTTCGGGGTTCGAAGAATTGATTCTTTTACAGAGTACGCATCAATAGAGAGTTGAGCACCTTGCATCCTTTTCCAGTCAAGAGTTATAACTATGGATGCAGACCTCAATGTTTGTTTAGACTTTATGTTGCTGGCGACCTACCGAATGAGGAGAAGACCAAGACAAAAATTAAACTTTGTAGTTTCTAATTGTATGCATATTTTTACAAAGCATCTCAACGAATAATTCCAAAAGCAAAAGCAAAGTGCAACATATTATAAGACCAAATCCAAATGTTGTACTACACGAGAATTACAGCATGCAATCAGGAACCCTATAGATATTCCAACAATCAAATACCTGTTCCAGAAGGGTTCTCTCAATACGCCCCTTCACTATTTTAGATACTGTTTCATTGTTGTCATGCTCCAGTGCTGTAGTAATAATTGGTGTAATGATTTTTTTAGTAGCGTCGATGATTTCTATTATCCTACGAACTCCAAGGGTAACATCTATTAAAGATTAAGTCCAACATATTGGAAGGTACCAGATGAAAAAGGTTTAAAAAGGTACAAGCATCAGTAGTACATCATATTGTAGGATACTCATGCTAGCCACTCCAGCAAAGTGGAAAGTTTTCAATGTCATCTGTGTTCGTGGCTCTCCAATACTTTGAGCTCCAATGGCACCTATTGCAGTACCAGCTTCAATTTTCTTGGAATGGTAACGAGAGATGCAGGTTTCTAAGAAGACCTAAACCAATTAAAAAAGGGAAATACTCCTGTAAGATTCAGATGCAAAATTACAGCATTCTCCAGGTTACCTCATATAAAGTTTGTGCGGAGTGTGTGTTTAACAGCAAGAAGCAGAATAGGGTTATACTTCAGTCCTTTTATATTAAAAGATAATCATATAAGAGAATATCAGAGTATGATAAAGATGATAACATTTAAGGACAGTAATAACAAAAAAATTGACAGCTTATACAGCTTCATAAGGAAATCATAATAAACAATATTCAGATTGATAGGAGGCATTTCACAATATAAGAAATTATCAAATTCCAATTCAAGATACACTTTGATCCTATTTTCCTCTATAAGTAATTTAAAAAGGTAGCTCTCTGAAAGACACACTAACAAAAAATCACAAATGAGACTAAATTGCAGGCTTGCAGCCAAGGTAGTCAATCAGCCATATTAACTGTATCAGGACTAGTCAAAAACACCAAAGTATGATCAGTACTAGCGAAAATTTATGAAAACAATTACCAACTCACTAAAGTCTTTAATAGTTTAAATACTAATCAAGTACCTTATTGTTAAGTTATACTCTTCACAAATAAGATCAATTTACTTAGTGTTCGACTAAAGCCACACCAAAAGAGAAATACCATTAATTGTCTCCGAGTAATCCCAGATATATTTGAGGCAACTTTTTCCAGATAAAACCTATCTTCTTCAGAATGACCACCATCACTCGATTTCAGCTTGAGAGTCGAGCTAGGACATTTCTTCTTAATAAAATTTCTTAAAGACTCGGCAAAAGCCTCTAAGCAACCATCTTTAGATGGTGTATCCAATGAAGGAAAAGACTCCGAAGACTGTCCACCAGAAGTCGTCGTTGATTTCAAGATCTTTCTCTCAATTGTTTTATTGACGGTTTCGTTAATTTCTTCAGTGCTTAAACTCTCTTGCTCCATTGCAGGGCAAGTGGCCTGTCAAGACATAACATAGAAGAGAATCAAAAACTACTTTATCAGGTATATGAACACAAGTACATCAGAAAACCACATTCTATTCACAATTGCAATTTCAATTTTGATAACCTAATTACAAAGATCATAAATGGAAGATGGGATGCAGGAGGTAGTTGCATAAAATATAGGGAAAAAAACCCTGAGAAACGCCATCTGCAGAAGGGAAATGATTGACAATGTTTGTGGTGTAATGGCAGCAGAATGTAAACTCACTTTAATTAATGCCGGAGTCGGCAAGTCAATTGGGTCCATAGCATCACCAATATATGAGCACATGATGGAAAACGCTGAACGGTCATAAAATGTATCTTTTCTTGTTATAAGGAAGGACGAAGTTAGAAAATCCTGTGTTGATGCAACCAAGATTTCCCCGTTCTTTGGGGTGCACAGATTGTTTTGCACCTGCAGCAGTGTCAACAGCAATTTAAAAAATAAAAAAAATAAAAAAAAGAAGCAGCAAAAGCATGAACTAGAAAAGATTATATGTGCCACCTTTGTATTCCTGGTTATTACAATTTCATAACAATGTGATCATACATGGTTGTACTACATGTCTCGTGCATCATAGGTGCCATGAGATAGTTTTCAATGAGGAAAATAACACTGTTGTGATGTGGACTTACATCCCACATCGGTTCCACACGCAAAGTGTGGAGAGTATATAAGTGGGAGTCAATCCTTCCCTCATAACGTTGGTTTTGAGGGAAGTTAGGCCTCTTCCTTGTATTCCAACAAACGCAAAAGTATACATGGATGTCAAACTAAAGAGGTACATACAATGCATTTAGATGGTACTTGAAGCCAAATCAATAACAAAAGTAGCATCTTAAATACCCCCATTAGCATAAGAGCCTCAGTGCGGGCTTCTTCTGTTTGTGGCACATGCATATTCATCTCATCACCATCAAAGTCAGCATTGTATGGGTTGCAAACTGACTCATTAAATCTTAGGGTGCGCCAAGGCATTATCCTTGCCTGAAAACAACAAATAACGATGAAGCAATTGGTGACATCTAAATGTTACTCCGCAATATGTAGAGAGAGTAATGTTACCTACCCACACTTGCATGAGCACCTTATGTATTTCATGTCACATGAATCATAACAAAGACAAATAAGACTAGATCCTCATGGAGATGCTCCCCATTAGTATGTAGGCTAGCATTACTCAAAATATATATATGTGACATTATATGTATAGATATATTCATCTGCAATAGGTACCCGATGGCTCATGATTTACATCCGATGCAAACTTGGTTGTCTATTAAATAGAACAACATCTCCATCTTCAAGATGACGATGCACTATGCCCCCATACGTCAACCGATCTGCATGATGCCTTCTGTCACCAAACATCAATGACCTGCCAGGCAAACCAACAACAGCTTAGAGTTAAGCATACCCAAAAATGGTGGTTTGGAGGAAAAGGAACAAGAAAGAAGAAAGAAACGCTTACATCTCATGGCCATCCGGAATTCTAATATACTTAGCGCCGCGATATTTCTGGGGGGCCATTACGAACACATTGGCGCAATTTCTCAATATTATGATGTGTAACACGTTCAGGATATGTCAAAACCCGAGCCATCAATATAGGACTAGCAACCTGCCACGCAAAAACATGTTACAATAAGGTGAAGCAGCTTCAACGTGACCCGTAGATAAGTAAAATGTGTAACCTCGGTAATTCCAAGATTTGGATCGGGAGAAATAACAGTCCTTCCAGTATACTCTACAGATAAATTGCCACGAAATCTACCACACTTTCCTTTAAGGCGCTGAGCAAATCCACTCAGTGGCTTAGAATTGTCTTGATATTGCATGGGCACTCCACGTACTTCACTGTTAATGTATTGTCCAAGCTCTATTTGTAGATCCTCCCAGCTAGCCTAGCCCAACATTTCATAAGAATCTAACGTAAGAAAAAAAAAATGCTTCAAAAATAAATTGATTATTCAGATAAAAACCTCAATCAAGAACGGTTCTTTAATATTCAGTTTGTGAACTAAAGCAAAGTAACCAAATAAGCTTTTTATAACTTAAGACAACCAATAGAACAGCAATTTTATGCATTTAGGAATTATAACTTCCAACTTTTTAGATTGGTGGAGGATTGTTTTGAACAAATCAGCAAAAATGTTGGGTGCTGAATTGGTTGCTATAAACGCTCCCTACTTTTCTCTAACTAAAACAAGTTCTTTGAAAAGAATCAACTCTAAATGGATAAGCAAACACCAGCCAGCAGATTTTGAGTATATCAACAAGTACAATCAACAAGACCACCAAGGAAGTCTCATAAAGTAAAGGAGACCATGCAAAACACAAATCATATGGATTATAAAAATTTCGAAAACTTTGTGCGAATTTGTATTTACAGAGCATGAAACATGATCATTAAAACGGCAGATAAATTTAGACTAAAATCACATGACAATTGTTGATCACCACCCATCATATTATTTAAATCAAACTTAAGAAAGTCCTCAAAGGAGAGATCAAAAAGAGAAACTTAAGCCAAAAAAAACACCATACCAGGAATCTGCTCTCATTGTTTGTTATAGTCCCGTGATCTTGATCGTGTGACCGGTCCACTTTGCAGGGAACTGGAGCTCACTTGAGGAAGAGTGACACCGGGCGTCTTCTTCGATCTCCCTATGGTGAGAGTGGGAAGATATCGACGGTCTTGAGGCAAGGAAAAGATATATGGTTGTAATAGCTATAGTAGTGCTTGTAAGATAGATAAACTAAAATAATTCTTCGGATGATGTTTATTACATAAGCAACGTGACTATAAATAGAAGAGGACTACTAACAACTTCCTAATATTAATCAACTGACTAACCACAATATCAGATAACCTATTCTCGACAAATAAGGAAAGAAGACTGACTAAGCTAGACTAATGGATAGACTAATTTAATTGAACAACCACAAGATTCATCCGAAAGACTCAAGACCCCAACAACTACTTCCTCATTACTCTCCTTGACGGTAAACAAGACCCAACTTTATTGCGATATCTTCCATTATTTCCTCAACTTCCTCTTCCGAATCTTCCTCCAAGTTAACCCCCAACATCTTCAAGTCCCTACGAATGCTTTCCAAACTCTCCTCCCGCAAAGATAAAATTATCCCCCACAATTTCCTCAACCGCTTTCCTCTTGGGCCTTCGAACATACGTGTGCTGAAATGGTTTGCTCGGCCCCGCACAACCGGACCCTAAGGGGCCCGTAACATTGTTCGATTCCGATATTCTGAGCGAAGACTAGCATTTGTTTGAATAATGCGTTTTAGCCGCTCTGAAATGTCATTTTCATTACTGCACCAGCCAAAACAAGAGTAAGAAAAAGGTATCATCTCATGGAAAATAAGAGAAAAGGCGCAGAAGTAATATAAAAGGATTATGTGTCCTTGACAAGAAGAAGATGCAGCTTTTTCAAATTTCAGGTTATGGATTTACATGTTTATTTCTGACTCAATGGCCTAAGTACTACTACAATATTTTCAATGGGATACAAAAAAAGTTCATTAATAATAAACTTATGAAGTTATTATAATGATCTTATGATCAGTAGATGATTTAGAGCATATGGTTGTGAGCACGTGCACTTTGGAGAGGCCAGCACGAGCGAGTCGTCATGACTTGTAAAAGTGCTTTTACGTTTTCCTTTGGCAGCTGAAGGTGGCAAGGCCGTTCAGGGAGTTCGAAAGGGCATCATGATAGACTCTTAATGCCCACTGTGGGCGCGAAACACCAGTTTGGGAATGTTTGATTGACAATGCTGATTTGGTGATTTTTTTTTTTTTTTGGGGGGAGTGCAGCCCCAACAAGTCCATTCAACATTTACTGAATCACAGGGATGGCAAACTTGACGAGCATTGTCGGTATGTTGGTAGTCCACACAGATTCTCCAGATGACATCTTTTTCTCTTTACCAACTACAAGGGTCAAGGTGAACAAACTTTGAGGCCAATTCCCTTTGTTACCCTTGAGGACAAGGCGAATGTTAAGGGGAAGGAACTTGATATGGAGCATGGGTGCAAGCAGGAACAGTATGGAGCGGCACAGGAAGCTAGCACAAACAGGTCGAACCATCACCTTGGTGGGTGTACGTGCGCCGTAAATCAGCCCACGCAGCAGGGGGTGTTTAGGTGAACCTCGGCATTTTAGTGAAATTTTTTGTTTTACGTTGTTATTTTACTTTCGAGTTGTTAAGTTCAATAAAAAAATGAATTTCTTAATCATGCTTACAAAATCAAAGCAAACTAGCCAGGTTTTTACAATAAGAAATGTCAAGAGAAGAGTATATCTTCATGCTCAGAATTACCTCTGTGTTCCACCATCCACGAAAACTGAAGGTCGTACGGAATTTGGTGGGACAAGAATATTGGTCATCATAAGTTTCTCGGGTCTATCAGATAAATTAAGCAACTCACAGTCCTGAAGAAAGATGGAACACAAAGAGAAACAAGACAACAGAAACCAATGTAAGTAAATGTATTAGGGAATCAAGTCACTAGATGTCCTTGAAATGGTCTCTTCCTACTTCCTACTGAAAGTGAAATTGTGTGAGTACCTCAAAACACATATTTTTCAGTAGCTGGTAGGCCACTTCAGCATCAATAATTGAAGGCAAATTGACATTTCCCTGTCCGTTGGAAATAACAGATCGAATTTCATTCATACTGCTGTCAACAACTCTTGCACGATCATGCTGGACTTTCAGAGGTCCCCTTTTGACCATACCTGAAACAAACAGTAGGTTAGGGACATCATTTTCGGGAAAGAAAAAAAGAACAACAAAATACAAATACAAGAGATTTCGATCATCAAGGGTTGCTATTATGAATCGGGATTCTACTTGATAGACTAGTGCATGTATGCAAATCTAAGAAGTGAGCAAAAGATATGTATTAAAGACTACAATATCATGTCTACAATATTTGACTAGTGTTGATTAGAGATGGCCACAGTTAGTGCCACTGTGTGAAAAGCGGCACGCCAACAACAGAGCATCTCCGCTTTGAGTTCACTCCGCTTTAGTACCGTGTGAAATAAATAATTTTTATAATAGACTAAAAAACGCATATATACAACGAGCAACTTAATATAAATCTATGTATCTAAATATACTTATTTATAAAGAAATATAATTACGATAAACTCTTATGAAACAAATACCAAAAACTTTTCAAAAACTAACCATTAATATATCCACATTTGGAGCACTTAACAGCTCGCCTACTTCCTGCCATGGAATTACACTTCTTCACTACTTTTTTCAGTATCTCATTCTTCCGCAAAGGCTCAATTTTTGGATTTCTCATCTTCTTAAGGAAATCTTGCCGATCTTTTTCCTCGAGAAGTACAATGGGGCATTTCTGGGAATAGAGAAAAAAATGAGAAAATCATAAGACAATATCCATCAAGAAAAATCATATAGTAAATCTATTATCTTGATTTATACACAACATAGTTAAAAATGAGATGATTAGAAGGAATAAGAGAAAGAAGAAAACAGTGAAGATGGCATTGACTGCAGGGCCAAAAACAGTATAAATGGTATTGACGGCACAAAGGATAAAAGACGAAACAAACAAACAAACAAGGAACTACAGCGATAAGTCCTACACATTAGGCACGCTAAGTTTCATACAAATAAATATAGAATTTATCTATTCTTAAAACCAGCATCTGAATTCTCTTGGGATTCAAAGATTTATATATTTATGAAAAAAGAAAGTCATAGGTTTTTTTTTTTAATATGAATAAAACTTGAGCATGAGATGCATATTTAGAAATACATAGTAGTACTAAGTAAACCTTCATAGGATTGACCCAGTTTAAGATAACTTGAAAGTTTTGACTGGGAAGAAGATAATGACTCAGATTTTTATACCTTGCAGATGCACTTCATTATATCCACTATTGTAGTCAAATATCCAACATTAAATACCGGAAGGGCAAGAGTCAAGCATCCACTATGGCCTGGGCAATCTTGAAAATTTCCACCACAGGTTTCACATATGCCATGCTTGTTTGGTGGCCCCTGAAATATAAAAATTTGACATGTGAGAAAACAAAGTATTGAAAAGCCTTGAGCTGAGGAAAAAAGACTACACCACCCTATCAAACTGCAGTACCTCTTAGTTAAATAACTTTGTAAAACAGCGCAGTAAGAAAAAAGAAACTTCAGTAATCAAGTTATTGGAATTCGCTGCTCAAATGCAAGCTATTACCACCTTTTAGTAGCAACAATTGTTGAAACAACATTCCATAGGACAAAGATTAATGTAAAGAAACTATATTCTGAATAGAACAACTACATCAGTTTAAACCATCGAAGTGCTAAATTTGTTTTCCATTATAAATGGACCATACGTGCAAGGAAATGGCAAACAAAGTCAAAAACAAGTTGTTGCTTTCTTCTATTCCTTGTAGTCATTTCCTTGACTTTTTGAATCATATCAAACCCATAAGAGGAGTTCTAAGACTATAGATTATATTTAAAAAGAGCTTTTAGCTTCTCTGGCCATAAGACTCATGCAGTTATTTGCTTTTCAGCTAGCAGTAAAATCATCCTTATCATTTGCATGTTAAAACTTCACCTATTGCTATATTGAGTATCAGCAATGAAGCCAATCAACAAAAATAATCAAAAATCTTACATGAACAAATATAAGTGATGATGTCATGTACTTTCATCTCCTTTGGATGGGGGTAATAATTTTCAAGAACCAAAAGCATTGGAAATATGTGAACTTAACTGACACGACTTTTGCTTGGAATTATGTTAATTTCCACCTCGAAATTAAAAAACCCCTACATCAGGACTTTAAATTCTAGAAGTCTTATAAACTAGAATAGGAAAAGGTACAAGTAAACATCCTTCGTAATAATGAAAGAAGAAAATGACAACTTCGAGACAAAAGGCACGCGGGATTACCATATGAGAGTCTAACAACCCACCAGCATGAGGCTTCCTAGTGGCATCATTATAATAGGCGCCGCGATGCACTTGAACTCCAGAGGCTTTTAGTACTTCAGACCCAGAAAATGTGGAAAATTCCTCTGACAAATGGCAAGAAAATCAAGACAAATTAAGCATCCCAAAACGTAATCAAATTATGTTTGTTCTTGGTTCTATAGAAATATTATCATAAGAAGCACACTAACAAAGCAACTTATATCGTCAATAACTAATTCCTTCAAAAGTATCAGAGTACAGACTGTGGCAAAGTTGTCCATCTGTATCATAATGTTGCTGGATTTTTCTAAAAAGAGGGTACACTCGGCCGGAGAATTGAGTAATTTGTCAGTTTAGTAGCACCAGAATCGGCCGATGTCGATTAGATTGTATTTGTATGTGAACAACTGGTATAGCAATTCAATGAAATTCGGGAGCGAGAGAGAATTAGAGAGATAGAGAGAAATCGGAGATAGAACAGGTTGAGAGAGAGAGAATGGAAAAGAGGGGTAGAGGCTGAATATTTTCTCATAAGCATAAACATAGCCTAAAGTCGGCATATATAGTGCGACAACACATTACCTAGTAATTATCATAACTGAGCTTAATTAAACGGAAATTAAGAATAAGTAGATAACACGTGGGTTTTGGCGATGACGTCCACGCGCGTCCTTTCCTCCTGGCGATCTAACCGTTAATTCCATCAACGGTCGAGATTTCATCTTTTGCATCAAAATACTCATCTTCACCTTCGTCTTGGTCAGCAATCATTTTCAATCTCGATTCATCTTCTCCTTCCTTAGTTTCGCCCTCTGAAACCCCTTCTCCTTCTTCTCCGGCAACCTCGGTGTTGTTGTTAACATGGGGTGTGACAATACCCCTCCCATCAGCGCAACCTTGTCCCCAAGGTTGGAGCTCCGGATGAAAACGTTCCAGGTAACTATTCTCGACCCAAGACTCGATTTTTTGTCCGCTGAAATCCCATTCAATCAAGAAAGAATGTATGGTACGGCCCTTCCTGTTAAGCTTACTTCTTTTTCCCTTGATTGTAGGTATGAACGGTACGCGACCCTCTTCATCTACCGGTGGTAGATCTGTAGAATATGATCTCCCCGGTTTCACTGACCTCTTCAATAGCGAGACATGGAAAACGGGCCAGATCCGGGACCCGCTCGGCAGATCTAACCGGTAAGTCACCTTGCCGATCTTTTCAATTATTTTATAGGGTCCATAGTAACAAGGAGGCCAGCTTTTGGTTTTTCCTCAACACTACACTGCTTTGCCTAAAAGGCTACAGTTTTAAATACACTTCTTCTCCCACGCCGAATTGCCTATCAATTCGGTGTTTATCAGCATTTTTCGCCATCCTTTCTTGGGCGTTCATTAGATTCTCTCTGAGCTTCTGTTGAATTCGCAGTCTCTCCTCTGCGAATTCCAAGCTATCTATAGCATCAGTCCTCGGATACGGTCCAATAGTGAAGATAGGCGGACTGTATCCATAAAGAGCCTCAAAAGGGGACATTTTTAAGCTAGAATGGTAGTTAGTATTGTACCAATACTCTGCCATTGTTAGCCATTTAAACCACTGCCTTGGGCTGTTTCTCACCATACACCTGAGATAGGTCTCCAAACATTGATTCACTCTTTCAGTTTGACCATCCGATTGAGGATGGTAAGCTGAAGTCATATCCAGTCTTGTTCCCCTGAGCTTGAACAATTCAAATTTCAAAACACACTAGTAAAAATAGGATCTCGCTGCGTCACAATACTTAGTGGCCGGCATGCAATCTAACAATATGATCTAGGAAAAGCCGAGCAATAGAGATTGCTGACTGTAGGGATGATATAGTCCAATAAAGTGACTATATTTGGTAAGTCCGTCCACCACCACTAGTATGGTTGTCCTTCCTTGAGACTTGGGCAATCCTTCTACAAAGTCCATAGAAACATGAGTCCAAGCTTGACTTGGAATAGGCGAGGGGGTTGGATAAGGCCCGGACTAGCACACCTCTCTGTTTTGCTCTCCGAACATACTGCATGTGATTTCACCCAATCTATCACTTCTCTTTTTAATCCCTTCCAACGAAATACCTCTTGACCCTCTCGATAAGTTCCATCTTCCCCGAATGTCCTCCCAAAGCAGAGTTATGGAGTTCTCCGATGACATCTCTCCTTAATCCTTCATAGTTGCCTACTACTATCCTCCCTTTCTTTCTTAATAGATCCCCACCGGTAAGTGTAGTCGTGGTAAGCGGTTGTGTCCACCACCTTAGTCGTACATATGCTCCGCTAAGTGTGGATCTTGAATATAACTCTCGGCCACCCTTTTTATCCATAATGGTACAAAGATCGGTAAGTGCCATACACCGATTTGTGTCCCTCCCGGAGAGTGCATCTCGCACCGTATTTTCCTTCCCCTTTTTGTATCGTATGGAGTAGTCATATCCCAACAACTTAGGGATCCACTTTTGTTGTAGTGGAGTAGTAATCCTCTGGTCTAGTAAGTGTTTCAAGGCTTGCTGATCAGTCTTGATGATGAAATGACTGCCTTGCAGATAATTCTTCCACTTCTGAACAGCCAAAAGTATAGCTAGAAATTCCTTTTCATAAATGGATAATGCCTGATTTTTCTGACTTAATACCTTGCTCAAGTAAGCAATGGGCCTTCCATCTTGCATTAATACAAAGACCTATGCACGCGCGCATAAGCATCGGCTCCTAAGATAAAATCCTTAGAGAAATTAGGCGGGCCAACACAGGAGCAATGACCATTGCTTCCTTCAATCTACTGAAAGCTATTTCAGCCTCTTTATTCCACACAAAAGCCCCCTTCTTTAATAAGCTGGTTAAGGGCTTACTGATAAGCCCATATCCCTTAATAAACTTCCTGTAATAGCTTGTTAAACCAAGAAACCCCCCCTTAGGCCCTTAAGATTGGGTAGGGACTTTCCACTCCAACATAGCAAGTGATCTTCTCTCGGATCTCGTAGCCACTCCATTCCGTGAAATTATGTGGCCCAAATAGGATACAGATCTCTTTCCAAACTCACACTTGCTCAATTTAGCATAGAGCCTTTGCTCCTTTAGAATTTCCAAGACCTCCTTCACATGTTTAATATGCAGCTCCCAAGAACTGCTGTAAATCAATATATCATCAAAGAAAACCAAAACATTCTTCCTCAATTTCTTCTCAAATACCCGGTTCATCAGGGATTGGAAAGTGGCAGGGGCATTACAAAGCCCAAAAGCGCATAACCAAATACTCATAATGTCCATTATGGGTTCTAAAAGCAGTGAGGTATCTTGATGCTGGATCCATAAGGATCTGAAAGTATCCTGACCTCAAATCAATTTTACTGAAATATTTGGCCCCATAAAGTTCATCTAATAATTCATCAATAATGGGGATGGGGTAGTCATGTTTGATAGTAAAGTGTCGTTAAGATACCCGTAATCAACACACATTCTCCAAGTATCATCTTTCTTCTTCACCAATAACACAGGAGAGGAGAAGGGACTTTTCTCGGCTCGAATCTCTCCCGATTCCAAAGATTCCAAAACAGTCTTCTCTATTTCTCGCTTTCGTTTATGTGACACTCTGTAAGGATATTCTTTGCTTGGGTGTACTTCAGTGCCGCAATATAATCTTATGCTCCACCCCCCTGTGGGTGGCGGCCCTTTGAGTCTCAAACACATCCCGAAAGGTACTCGAGTAGAGGCTCCATGAGAGGATTATTCTCGAGTCTTTCCTTCTTCCATAGCTAATAGAATAAACTCCTGCAGGGGTGGAAGAGTTCCTCTCGCAACGACGGGTACACAATGGCCGCTGCGAAAGAGTAACCTTGGGAACCCCCTCGCTCCTAGCCGTATGAATATAAATTCTTTCCCTTTCATGCATAATTGAGAAAAACCTATCCTCATAATCTAATATGATTGGAGAGTCCTTCTTCAACCAATCACTGCCAAGTATCAAGTCATAACCAGCAGTAGCTAGCAGCCTTATATCATAAGAGAACTCATAATCTTGCATCTTCCATTTGAACCCCTTAAATTTCCTATCACTAACCATGGTATTTCCATTGGCCACCAGCACCTTGATTGGTCTAACTTGCTCACATTCACTCTTCAATTTCTGAGCCAATTCTGAGTTCAAAAAGCTTAGTGAACTGCCAGTATCCACTAGAATTCTCAGACTTCTGTTTCTTGACTTTCCCATCAGCCTCATAATATTCTTTCCAGATTCCTCTTCCATGGATCCCAAGGTGACCATGGTCATTCCCAATTCTTCATTTGCATCCCCAAACACTTCCTCTTCATATTCTGTTTCAATATTGTTGAGGAATTCCCCTTGTTCCTCAGCGGTCATCACCATGAAATTGACCTTAGTAGAACATCTGTGACCAGGGGCAAACTGCTCATCACAATTATAGCAGAGCCCCTTAGCCCTTCTTAGGTCCATTTCCATTGGAGTTAAAAGCTTGAACCCTGGTTTTGGGTTCTGTACAACCTTCTGAGGAGGTTTCTGGTTAATCTTTGGTTCCTGCCTTTTGGATGGGTTGCTTGGCGCCATCCCTCTAAGATATTCTTTCGAGCTTCCTTAGTAGTGAATCATTCAGGTGTACCTGTTGTCTGCCTAGGTGGATAGCTGACTCCAAGGAGTTAGGATTTAGCATTTCCAGGCTAGCTTGGATATCTCTGTCCAATCCACTCACAAAGGCTGCAACCCAGTAATCCTCATCAAACTCCCCACACTTGCCGTGACAATGAAGGCCTTTAGTTCCTCAAATCTGGGCAGCATACTCCTCATAAGTTCCTCATATGTCCGAGTTTATCTGAGCTTCACCAATAGCCTTTGTTAGCCTGCAAATCCCGAAACCCGCGTAAATCAACCGCACAAACCGTTCCCGCGATAAGATCCTCACCCTCGAATGGTAAATTATCATATCATTCTAAGGCCTTTCCTTCAAAGTGCATTGAAGCAAAGGTGACTTTTCGCTCTTCGGTATTTCGCACCATAGAAAAATAGGTCCGACATCTCATAAGCCATGACCTAGATCTACTCCCATCAAATTTTGGGAAATTAATCTTAGCAATCGTGGGCAATACTCCAATGAATTCCCGAATTGCTAGAGTAAGGTCCGGGTCCATTTCCTCTATTGTTACCACCCATGAAGCCGTAATTGTGGAACCGATTATTAAACCCCATTTGCTACCACGCCCAATATGGATGGCCTCATCTCTTCCCCCAAACCTAGGTGTTTCCATATACACTCCTCCTCCAAACCCTAACCCCTTCCATAAAAACGCATCCACTACCCTCATCTACCCCCTTCCCCGTCCGCCCGAACCCCGGGGAGTTCTGTGGCTCACACGCGTTTGGGGGTTAGCATAATGTGGTGTGGATGGTCCGACCGGTTTGGATCCAAGATGAAGTCTGCGATTCTACCGGGCCTCCAACCTATCGATAGGTTGTTAATCAAACCCGATAGATCGTTGGTGAGGTTGCGTGTGTTCATGTTTAATTGTTGCATCATGTTTTGGTTGAGAATGTTTATTAATACCGCGTTTTTGCAGTCTACCTCCGCAGTCGCAGGACGGGTTCTTCCTCCTCTATTTGTCCATCCTCGTAGATGGGCGGCAACCGGAAGCGCCCATCGCAATGACTCCGATACCACCGCAACACTCGGCCGGAGAATTGAGTAATTTGTCGGTTTAGTAGTCACCGTAATCGGCCGATGTCGATTAGATTGTATTTGTATGTGAACAACCGGTATAGCAATTCAATGAAATTCGGGAGCGAGAGAGAATTAGAGAGAGAGAGAGAAATCGGAGATAGAACAGGTTGAGAGAGAGAGAATGGAAAAGAGGGGTAGAGGTCGAATATTTTCTCATAAGCATAAACATAGCCTAAAGTCGGCATATATAGTGCGACAACACATTACCTAGTAATTATCATAACTGAGCTTAATTAAACGGAAATTAAGAATAAGTAGATAACACGTGGGTTTTGGCGATGACGTCCACGCGCGTCCTTTCCTCCTGGCGATCTAACCGTTAATTCCATCAACGGTCGAGATTTCATCTTTTGCATCAAAATACTCATCTTCACCTTCGTCTTGGTCAGCAATCATTTTCAGTCTCGATTCATCTTCTCCTTCCTTAGTTTTGCCCTCTGAAACCCCTTCTCCTTCTTCTCCGGCAACCTCGGTGTTGTTATTAACATGGGGTGTGACAGATTGGAAGACTCAAAACTACATGTCACCACCACGATTTAATTATGTATCTCTTGCATTTCCTATGTATATCCCTCATACAAGCACTAAATTAGTCACCTTAATCCAAAAGTTAAGCAACCAATTATCACCTAACTATATTATTCCATGCCCACATACAAAAGAGTGCAAGACATAATCAGAATTCAGTATCAGAGAAGTGCTTACACCCTTCGAGGACCAACATCTTCTATGTACGGCCGCTTGGTGAATTGCACAGCTTCTTGATTCCTATTCATCTCCTCCTGCAACAAACATAAAGCTAACGAAATTTTGAGAATGCGATTTGATCATTAAACCTCCATAATTTCACTTTCGGCAATCATATTACTTTCGAATAACATGCTAAATTCTCAATCCCGATCACAATATTCAAAACCGAAATCGAACTAAATACCCGCACCGGAACCCTAAAATAAAAAGGTTATACCTTATGGCGTCCACTTGGAGCGAGAAGGAATAGTTGTGGCGATGGGTGAGTGAAGTAACCGCTGTTCGTGGTTTTTCAGTGCGCGGCTACTTCTGAATTCTGAATTCTAATTCTAATTATTATTTATATTTTTATATGTATATAGGATAGGATATAGGATCAGGTTGAAGTAAAAAAGACTTTTAAAATATAAAATAAAATAAAATAATAAGAATATATATATGAATTTAATCAAATGATTATTTGGATTACACTAATGCACCTTTTTTTTTTTTTTGCAAGCTATTTTTTGTGCGTACATAATAAATTTACACATATGCTTAAAGCACTATAAAAATTATCAAATATAATCCCTCCGTTTCATTAGTAGTGTCTTATTTATTTTCGGCACGGATATTATGAAAGTGTATATGTTGTTTGACTTTTGGGTAGTTTATTTTGTAGTCACAAATTATTTACTATTTTTAAAAACAAGACACTACTAATGAAACACTCATTTCGAGAATACGAGACATTACTTATGAGACGGATAGAGTATTTATTATTTAATATTAATATAAAAATACATACTTTTGGTTAAAATTCATTTTTAAATTTTACACAAAAACAAATAAGTCAATATATACAATTAAACAATTGCAAATACGCCTTAAAATACTTGTAAATCCTTGATTGGGGTCCTTTAGAAAAATTCAAACTTTTATATTAACAATCTCCAAAAAATAGTTAATTTTATCAAACAATATTTATATTTTAGAAAATGATTCCTTATTGTTACTTTTTTTATTATTATTCTTCCATCTCATTATAATTTCGGTTAAAATGG
Source organism: Lavandula angustifolia (assembly GCA_028984105.1). Taxonomy (NCBI): domain Eukaryota; kingdom Viridiplantae; phylum Streptophyta; class Magnoliopsida; order Lamiales; family Lamiaceae; genus Lavandula; species Lavandula angustifolia. Next base: position 399,646 of record CM054818.1, read on the forward strand.
AACCGATTTTTTTTGCTTAAAAATTGAACAAAGTATAAATATTTCAATTTGATATTTAGTTTTAAATTGAAAAGTAAAAATTATATTTGATTCAGTTTTGACAGTCATAATTATTACAAATATAAAATATATTAATGTTTATTTTTAATAAACACTAAATAATTTATATTTGTATATCTTAACCAAACACAGTGATATATATCAAAGATGAACTTAGTCAATGTTTTCAGAGTATAGCATAGCGGTTAAAGTAATAAGTATATCGTTACATGTCTTTAGTTTAAGTCCTATTAACTACACTAGGTGTGAGTTATTCCATATATTGTTGTTTTTTTCTTTTTCTAGTCCACAACCCCATATAGTGAATTTGTTTTGGCATAACTACTTTTTTTTTTCCAACTTAAAATAATATCGTAATATAATTTAATAAATTTTACTATTTCAAACATAATTAATATTTTTCTTAATGTTCGTGTTGAAAAGAATTGTACAGTTAGAAAGAGAGGGAGAGTGTAAATAGGAGTGTACATATATATATATATATATAATTAATTTATAGAAAAGTGAATTACTTTACAGTTAAATCTCGATAAAGTAATAATTTTGCTAAAATAATATTTTCTTCCGATCTCAATATGAGTCAGTGCACTAAAATAATGTTCGATAAAGCAATAACTTCATTAAAATAAATATTTTTTTTCGATTCCAAGATTATTACTTTATCTAAGTTTAACTGTAATTTATTGTTTGATTTCACAATGGAGATGAGTCATGCGGGCTATAGATATGGGCTTAATGCTTGGTTTAACAAGTATGGACTTTTATAAACAAATATCAAACTGGGATTCCAATTAAAAATTAAAAATAATGGACCTCTTATATAAATTTAGGTGGGCTTTCATGAATGTGTTAAAATTAAAAAAAGAAAAAACAAATAATTGCCTAACATGAAATCAAAACTCGATTTCAAATTGCGAACTAAAATGCCCGTAAATTATCAATCTCACATGTAGTATATGCTTGCCGAGTAAGGATTTGAATTATGATCTCAAAATTATTTTCAATCTATTTTGAAAAATATAAACTCTCTCAATGAATTATTATTTAGAAAAAAAATCATTTGAAAATCACTCAAAAATACCAGAATTTTCAAATCAATACACAGGCAGCATGACATCTTTTCACAGATTCAGACATATTACATCATGACATGACTTACACGTGCAGTCTAAGATGTCATCAAGAAATAAAAAAAAACTCAATGTGATTCTTTGTAGTTCTAGAAATTTCACAAATACATAAAGCTATACTCGTGAAGAGGTTGATGAGACTAGATCGGACTTAAAGTCGTATAGATAATTTACTATATCAATATGTCATCCCGATGAAATCATCCTATATCCTTTTTGATATTGCAAGTTGTGATACTTAACTTTGTTGGCTTTCAATTAATTCCATCATTTCATGTCAGTGTGAAAAATGTTGTTAGGTTAAAGGGGAAAATATCTAACATCCAATTGGGAAACTCCGATTTGACGTATGTGGCTCGAATCTCCTACATCTACTTCGGGTATCTATTTGAGAATAAAATTAACTCAATTTCATGTACAGAGTTTTAGTATCCGAAACGATTATGCGAGAAAATATAATAAAAAAGATAACTTATTCACTTAATTTGTTATTATCAAATTAGAATATTCACTATTATCATAACAGATAAGCCTTATTACTGAAATAAAACATGAAATATAACCAATTTGCAATTTGATATTTAGTTTTAAATAGAAAAGTAAAAATTAGATTTGATTCAGTTTTGACAGTCATAATTATTACAAATATAAAATCTATTAGTGTTTATTTTTAATAAACACTAAATAATTTATATATGTATATCTTAACCAAACACAATCAAGCGTGATATATATCAAAGATGAACTTAGTTAATGTTTTCACGAGTTTAGCATAGCGGTTAAAGTAATAAGTATATCGTTACAGGTTTTTAGTTTAAGTCATATTAACTACATTAGGTATGAGTTATTCCATATATTTTTGTTTTTTCTTTTTCTAGTCCACTACCCCATATAGTGAATTTGTTTTGGCATAACTACTTTTTTTCCAACTTAAAAAAAAATATCGTATTATAATTTAATAAATTTTACTATTTTAAACATAATTAATATTTTTCTTAATGTTTGTGTTTAAAAGAATTGTACAGTTAGAATGAGAGGGAGAGTGTAAATAGGAGTATATATATATATATATATATATATATATATATATATATATATATATAAATTTATAGAAAAGTGAATCATTTTACAATTAAACCTCGATAAAGTAATAATTTCGCTAAGATAATATTTTTTTCGGTCCTAATATGGGTCAATGTACTAAAATAATGTTTGATAAAATAATTAGCTTGTTAAATGAATCTTTTTTTCCGGTCTCAAGATTATTACTTTATCTAGGTTTAACTGTATTTATTGTTTGATTTCACAATGGAGATGAGTCATGAGAGCTCTAGATATGGGCTTAATGCTTGGTTTAACAAGTATGGGCTTTTATAAACAAATATCAAAATGGGATTCCAATTAAAAATAAAAAATACGTAAGGCTATACTAGTGAAGACGTTGATGAGACCAGAACAGAGTTAAAGTCGTAACGATAATTTATTACTCACTTCGTCCTAAAATTCTTGTTCACTATTTTATTTTGGATTGTCTTAAAATTCTTGTTCACTTTCTTTTTTTGTAAATTATTCCACATAACTTTTTTGTGAGATCCACAATTTTACACCACTCTACGTATAACTAACAATTCTCTTTAAAAACCGTGCAAAAAGCAAAGTTGACAATAATTTTGGGACGGAAGGCGTATATCAATTAAGTCATCCGGATGAAATCATCCTCTATCCTTTTTCGTATTGCAAGTTGTGATACTTAACTTTGTTGGCTTTCAATTAATACCATCATTTCATAGTCGTGTGAAAAATGTTGTTAGGTTAAAGGGGAAAATATCTAACATCCAATTGGGAAACTCCGATTTGACGTATCTGGCTCGAATCTCCTACATCTACTTTGGGTATCTATTTTCCATCTTTAATTAAAAATTAATAAGACCAATTGAGCATAAAATTAACTCAATTTCATGTACAGAGTTTTAGTATCTGAAACGTATGCGAGAAAATATAAGAAAAATGTATATAACTTATTCACTTAATTTGTTATTATCAAATCAGAATATTCACTATTATCATAGCAATAAGCCTTATTACTGAAATAAAACACGAAATATAACCAATTTGCAATTTTAACACGAGCTTCAAACATTGGATGAATTAGTGCACGAACTTTTGAATTCTTTTCGATTGTCGGTAAAAATTAAAACGACGTCGTTTCACACACAGTTGTACAAGACTGCCACATTTTCAAATTAAAATGACATCATTGATGACACGTCTCACAAATTGTCACCTCATTAGTTCAGAACAACGACACTAACAAATAAAAGAACGACTCTTCGATAGCGGCTATTGGCTACACTTATAATCCAAAAAAAAGGACTCTTATCCACAAAATGAAAAAAGCACTTAAATTTAACCCTAATCAACGACGTTGTTTTCTATTGTCCACATAATTGTTCATCACAACACTTCAATAGCCGAAAAAGTTTGAGGATTGAGTCAAATACCTTCAATTACAAATATTCAAAAGCTCGTGCATTAATTCACACGCTATGGTTTGAAATTCAATATAAAATTTTAAATTAACTGCATTTCATGTTTTGTTCCACAAATAACCCTAATAATTAGGGTTGATATTATACTTGTGTATCGTAGTTAGGGTGGACATGCAATGCATTGTTGTCGATCTAACAATCATTTGGGAGTTTGCAAAAATCGCCGGCGGGACCCGCCGCCGTCACGTCGAGTTGATAGACGCCCACCACCAATATGTACGCCACTATTTCCTAATTACTCTTCACTACACTGTGATTGGACCATTGTACAGAGTTTCACCTTGGACCCACAACCCACATGGCCACACAACAACCTTGCCGGTCTCTCTCTCTCTCTAACTTTTTCTCCATTAATACCCAAATTACGAACCCTAACACACACATATATAGAGTGGCAAACAACTCCCGCGGTGTTTTCGCGCGCCTCGACCCTACTCCCTTTATTATTACACGAAATATTGTTAAGAATAAATTGTAGTATATATTTTCTTTTTATTAGAATTGATTTTTTCCTTGTAGAAATTAATACGATTCATAAATTACGGATCTCATTGTTGTAATTCTGTATTATTAATAGTGGCAATACACGATTTACCACTGCGTGGTGAAATTATTTTTCTTCTCATATTCTTTCATGGTATCAGCTTAACTACCACAAACCCTAAACATCTCCATGACCGGCGTTCCTCCCTCCTCTTCCTATTCTCTTCCCATTGTCATGATTCATGTGGTGACAATTAAATTCTCTTCTAACAATTTTTTCCTATGGAAACGACAGGTTATCCCCATGCTTACTAGCTTCATATGAGAATTTTCTTCTCATATTCTTTCATATATCCAACCAACCTCTACATATTATACACATTACGTATTTTATTTCTCGATAAATTCCGTTAATGTGTAATAGCTATATCATTCAATTAATAATGTAATAAAGTGAATACATTATCCTTTACTATTTATAGTCAATTCTTGTAACTAATGTTACTGTTAATTTACCTACACACAACTGATTAAGCTATCCAAGCTATATATTAATTACTCATTACTTCTCTTTTTAGTCAAAAGAAACATTAGAATATTTGAACAAACAACGAATGACAGTTGTAATAAGATTGATGGATTTGCCAATAATGCTAAGCAGCTGGCTGTTACACAAATGTAGACCAATTAAATCATTTGTTTAAGCCAGTAATTATTGCATTAATGCTAATCACGTATCAATTAATTCTTCTCCATCAATTCATCATAATTTGTCCCTTCGGATTCTTTTTAGACGAGCCCACATCCAAAATAGTCGAGCAAATAAATATTACCCGAACGACATAACGGTTGAAATATTTTTCTTGTGATCGAATCAGGGGCTGACATACCCATGGGTTGGGTAGGGCTCCAGCCCAAGGTGCCCAAATTTTTTTTTCTGTATTTAGTAGTATAAATTTCAATTTTTTCAGTTTAAAAATTACTTTTAACCCTAATTAAGTTTTATGAAAATAAGTTAACCTAAGATAATTTTTAGAACTGGATCGAACCGTTACAGTTCGAAAAATTAAGAAGGGATATGCAATGGGGCCGAACCCCATGCAGTTACTGACTCCGGTTCGGTAAACCACTGTCCCACATTTTTTTTGTAGCGCGAAATTTTCGGGTGTATTAAGTCCCACCTACTTTCCCACATTAAATCACTCTCTCACATCACTCCTACCTACCTCCCTCTCTCTATCACACATTTACTGCATTTTTTTACTTCACGTAAAATTTTAGGGATGGGGGAATATTTTCATACCTCATATTGAAGACTTAGTAACGACATTATATATTATTTTCACACATAAGTAAAAAAAAAAATAGCGTCCGTAGATTCCTCATCATAAAAATAAAGATATATGTTTATCATTTTCACTTAAAAATAAATTCATTGTTATTGTCTTGGTTAGATTTCAAAATCCTGTTCGAGACCAACATTAGGGTATTGGTTTCATTTTCTCTTTAATTAATCACTCATCAATGATTAGTGAATAGATAGTAGTAGTACTCTTGGAGATTTCATGCAGCCATGCATGCAAGTCTACTAATCTAATTAATTAATTAATCATGAGCTCCTTATAATAGATCATTAAAATATATAATAATTCTCAATCATAATTTACATGAGGTGATCCCATTTACTACAATTTTATCAAACATTAATTTTATCCGAACCTTTACCCTTGATTCTAGCCCTAATTATTATGAGTTTTTTTAGTGACGAAGATACAGTTAAACCTCGATAAAGTAATATTCGATAGAGTAATAATCTCGTTTAAATAATAAAATTTTTCGATCCTGATATGGTTTAATGTACTAAAATAATGTTCGATAAAATAATAATCTCATTAAATAAATATTTTTTCGATCTCAAGTTATTTCTTTATCGAAGTTTAACTGTAATCTCGAAGTTACTACGTGTGCCAGATGTCATCCAACCCCACGACCAACCATACATGTCATTCTTGTCTCTCATGTAAAATAATGTATATTCTGCATGCACGCGCGGCGCACGTGGTTGCTCTGCAAGCTATTGGGTTTTATCACTAACAGTAGGTAGTTTCATATTATGACTCGCACATAATATTACATCAAGTCGGTCAGTGAAACTACTGTTTAGCGTTGAATACTCTCTCTCTCTCTCTCGCTCTTCCGGTCGCGACGTTGCCATATGACTGCATCGCATGAAGTTTTGTAAGAGTCCTTTTTATCATCTAAATTTCACGACAAGACATAAGTCTGTAACAGAAAACTTAGACAGATTTTGCCCAAATAAAAGCAAAATAACCTAGTTTATATAATTCTCACCTGAAATGAAGACCTTTCGAAAAATTCATTAATTTCACATTCATTAATAAATTTAGCACCTTTAAAAATATTCTCCAATCATCTTTTTTGGGAATGGAATGTGTAGAAACAATTTTTTAATAAAATAAATAACATTATAATTTACAGTCAAATCTCGATAAAGTAATGTTCGAGTAATAATCTTACTTCAATAATAATTTCTTCTCATCTCGACTTAAGTTAATAAACTAAAATAATATTCGATAAAATAATAATTTCGTTAAATAAATATTTTTTACCAATTCTAATGTTATTACTTTAGATAGATTTAACACTATTAGTTTCAAATTAGACAGATTCTCAATCGATATATATATATATATATATATATATATATATATATCGATTTTAAAGTTCAGTATTTAAAGTGTAGTACATTTGTCTTTAAGTGCAGTATTAAAGTGCAGTTTATTTACCTTGAAAGTGCAATACGTTTGTCTTTAAAGTGCAGTGTTCACACATTCACACGATAATAGACTGTTCACATTTGAACCTATATATATTATGAGTATAGAAAATAACAATGCCTGCAAAATGCTTTAAAGTAACACCCTCATGAACACAAAGTAGAAATCAAACTAAAAAATTGTTGGGACGAAGACAAGAAAAAACCAGATGCAAAGCTAAAATATAAAATTAAAAAACCTAGTGAAAATAGGTAGAGTTAAACATTGATAAACTAATGTTCGATAGAATATTAATAATTTTGCTTATATAAGCTAAAAGATAAAATTAAAAAACCTAATGAAAATAAGTACATTTAAACATCGATAAAGTAATGTCCGATAGAATATTAATAATTTTGCTTAAATAATAATTTATTTCATTTTCAACTTAAGTCAATCTATTAAAATAATATTCAATAAAGTAATAAGATATATATATATATATATATATAATTTAAAAGTTATTACTTTATCGGGTAGAGAAGAAAATACTAAAAAGAAAAGCAAAAAAAAAAAAAAAAAAAAAATCTAACTGGTTTACTCATCAACTAGTGATCTACTTTTTTTTTTTTTTTAATTTTTTAATTTTTAATTTCCTATCCAAATCATATGGAGTACTATATATATTTCTATATCATTTCTTTAAGAAGGAACGTCTTGTCACCCACCCAACACGCCACACCGCCGCTGGTGATCCGCCGTCCTCCTCCGCCGCGCTGCGTTATCTGAATTATCCTCATATTTCACTTCTCTTAACATGCTCATACCTCAAAGCTTTATCTTCATCGTCAATCCAACTTAACCAAAAAAAAAAAAAAAAAAAAGAAAGAAAGAAAGAAATCACCACCACAAAACCTCCAATTAATCACCATATATCCAAGCGAAAGAAGATAGATCCAACCTTTTTTTCTATTTTATTTGCAGCAGTTCATGATCTTGCTTCGTGCTTCTTTCTAGGGTTTTCATTTTTCTTCAATTTCAAATAAGGGTTTAATTTAATTTAATTTTCTCTTACCAAATATTCGAAGATGGAAGAGTACAGTCTTGATCTTCGCGAGAACTCTAGAGCTAGCAGCGGTGCTTTCTCCTACGGCAGCGGCGGCTTCCATCTCCAGTCTAGCGATTGCTACGAGCAAGGCGACGGCCACCACCACCACACGGCGGCGGTGAAAACCGAGGCCGGAACTTCGCTAACTCAACCTCCGAGGTTTCAGTATCACGCCATTAGAGAACATGAAGATAATCACCACCACCACCACCTCCACCACCAGGTCCACCACGATCATCTCGGCGAGGTTGATGCTATTAAAGCCAAGATAATTGCCCATCCCCAATACTCCAACCTTTTGGAAGCTTACATGGATTGTCAAAAGGTTGGAGCACCGCCGGAGGTGGTGGCTCGGCTGGCGGCCGTGAGGGAGGAGTTTGAGGCAAGGCAGTCAGCTAGTAGAGATGAATATTCCAAGGATCCAGAACTCGATCAATTCATGGTATATATCAGTAGTATTGAATTTCTTGAATTTATATGGAATTAATTAAATCCAATTTAATTTTTAATGATGCGAAAATAAAATAAAATGAAGGAGGCTTACTACGATATGTTGGTGAAGTATCGAGAAGAGTTAACCAAACCATTACAAGAAGCCATGGATTTCATGCGACGGATCGAAACGCAGCTCAACGTCCTCACAAACGGCGCCGTTCGGGTCTTCAACTCCGGTACCTTCTCTCTCTCTCTCACTAAAACTTGATGATGAGGAATTGCTATTTCCGAGTGAACAGAAGTTTGACTGAAAGTATGATTAAAAAAAAAATAAACCTAATGACGAGATGTATAGTTAAAAGATATGATTTGGTTCCATTAATGCTTAATATAATATAATCCCTTCTTTCTCACTTAAACAAATGATGGAATTAATTATATAATCCCACGTTTCATCACTTGTTGATGACAGTTTTAACACAAATTATACTTTTATTCAATCAGTATTTCCATTCTCTCTCTCTCTCTAGAACAGTTTGTAATTTAGGTTGTATAGGCTTTGGAAATATGAGAAACATAGGATGCTGTTCAAATCAGTGTGCTAGTGGCATGTTTTCATGTTTCTGCAAATATTTATGTCTTTTTTTTTTTTTTTTGTGTACTACATTCTCCTTTTCTTTGTTTCTTTGCTTTTTTCGACCCTTAAATAAATTCTTTTTTCTTGTGTATTTGTGGTAATATTCATCGTTACTAAATGGAGGAGTTATTAGTTAGAATTTTTCGCATTTGTTCCGAGTATATATGGGATCACCTGTCTAATAAATTCATGTCCAATTGGTATCTGATTTAAAACAACGTAGTTTTGTATTAAAAAATGCACTCTTTAATTATTAATTAAATCTTTTTTTTCAATCTTATCATTTTAATTTATAATTTTTCAATACAAAACTACATCGTTTTGAATCAGACACCAATTGGATAGGGATTTATTTGACAAATGATCTCATCCCATCTACTTATGTTAATCACAATGTTTTCGGACCAATCCAACAACATTGTGTTTTAGATTTTTCGGACCAATGACAAATGATCTCATCCCATTTTAGATTTTTCGGACCAATCCAACAACATTGTAACGTTTGTGTTTAATCACAATGTTTTTTTTTTCCTTTTTTTTTTTAAAAAAAAAGTTGGAGTATTTTGGTTTCTTTGTAAGAATTGCCCCTTTCTTTCATTGTTGACCCATGTCTATTGGATTGAAGATTCTTGTTTAGATAGTTACTTTAGGATTGGAAGTTTTAATTCTTGCTCTACTTGGATGACTATTATGCATGTAACGTGCGTGATGTATGATTTATGAATGTATTTGGTGTTCTTGATTAAGCATTTCATTAAATCAATACATTTGTTTTCATCTACCTGATCTAAACACCTTGTATGGTTTTACTCTATTCTTGATTTCGAAACCCTCTTACCAAACGTTCCCTAAATCCTTTCGTTTATCGCATGATTAGCTTCTAAAAGCATCTAAACCCTGTTTGGAAGAGTTTATTAGCAGCTTATTATAAAAAATAAGTGTTATATATGCGTTTGGGAGAGCTTATTCTGAATAAGTTGTTTTTGGTTTATTATTATAAGCTCGTACGAATAGCTTACGAATATAAGCGAAAAACAACTTATAAAAAATAGATCCTCATATCAAATCCCCAAATAATTTTTTAAACTCTATTTTATCTTTTCTCTAACTAAGTTTTAATATATAAATGTATCCACACGCAACAACTTATTCAATTTAGGTGATTATAACATAAACACTTATTTAAGCTAATTTCCCTTAAACTGCATTTTGTTCAATTTTAATCTAACCTTCTCCATTCTTTCAACACAAATAATGGACAATAAAGAGGACAAGAGCGAGGGCATCGGTTCGTCCGAAGACGACCAAGACAACAGCGTCGGAGACACGACCCTACCGGAGATCGACCCCCGGGCTGAAGACCGGGAGCTCAAAAACCACCTCCTCAAGAAGTACAGCGGCTACCTAAGTAGCCTCAAGCAAGAGCTCTCCAAGAAGAAGAAGAAAGGCAAACTCCCCAAAGAAGCAAGGCAAAAACTCCTCAGTTGGTGGGAGCTTCATTACAAGTGGCCCTATCCATCCGTACGTCCACTTTCATTACATCCTTAAACCAACTTCCTTAACCCTATTAATCAAACAATTATTCTTGTCTCTTTTTGGGTCGATTAAGGAGTCAGAGAAGGTGGCGTTGGCCGAGTCGACCGGGTTGGACCAGAAGCAGATAAACAATTGGTTTATAAACCAAAGGAAGAGGCATTGGAAGCCTTCGGAGGATATGCAGTTTATGGTGATGGATGGCTTGCATTCATACAATGCCGCCGCTCTTTATATGGAGGGGAATTATATGGGGGACGGTCCGTACCGGTTGGGGCCGTGATGATCGACCCGTTTTACGGGAAAAAAACGGACACGATAAGATTATAGTAGTTTTGCAAGTGTCGGGAATTATGATCATAACTTTGTGATCGATAAGGTATTAATATGAACAATGCAATTAGTTTCATTATAATTAATGTATTTGATACGTTATCTTGATTTGGAGTATTTAATAGGAGTATGTATATGTTATGTATCCATAAAAAAGGTTTGAAATTGAAGTTAATATTCAATTGTACAACTAGCTACCAATTGATTATTATTATTATTATTATTATTATTATTATTATTATCTATTTTTATAACGAGAGAAATCTACTGCAGTAATTAATTTTCATTTCGTTTAATATAATTCAATTCTTTTTTTGGTGTACAATATATGCTACTAAACTTATTGGGATATGGTTCGCAACCTTGATTTTAGTATGATATAACATGTGTAGTTGAACGTGATTTTACATACAAGATAGCGTATGATCAGAAATGCCCGATAGATAATTATAAAATGATTTTATTTAGACTCAATATGTGAATTATCGAAATAATTTTTATATAACGATCTGATACGAGCTTTTGTGTAATGAATTTTACTCTCTCCGTCTCGCTATTAGCGGCTCATTTATTCTCGGCACTGTTATTAAAAAAGTAGATGATAAAGTATGAGAGAAGTACAATTAAACCTCGATAAAGTAATATTCGATAAAATAATAATCTCGCTAAAATAATAATTTCTTTCGGTCCCGATATTAGTCAATGTACTAAAATAATGTTCGATAAAGTAATAACCTCGTTAAATGAATATTTTTTCTCAGTCACAAGATTATTACTTTATCGAGCTTTAACTGTAGTTGATAAAGTATGAGAGATAAAATGAGTGAGATAATGAGAGAGAATATGATAAAGTAGGAAAGATAAAATAAGTGAGATAATAATAAAGTAAATGATAAAGTATGAGAGAGAAGATGATAAAATAAGAGAGAGAGTACTAAAATTTACTAAATTTGGAATGAACAACTTTTAGCTGAACGTCTCAATTTTGAAAGTGAGCCGGTAATAGCGGGACAGAGGGAGTAGTATAAATTTCCCACAAGAGTACAAGTTTTAATACAATTACTAAAAACAAAAAAGAATTTAAGAGAGAAAATCGGGTCCGGTTTAGGGGGTGTTTGGAGTAGCTGAAACTTATTGATAAGTGTTGAAAGCTGTTTAAAGTAAATAATAAAATATGAGAGAGAAGATGATAAAATAAGAGAGAGTACTAAAATTTACTAAATTTTGAATTAACCACTTTTAACGGAACGTCTCGATTAGGAAAGTGAGCTGGTAATAGTGAGACGGATGGAGTAGTATAAATTTCCCACAAGAGTACAAGTTATAATACAATTACTAAAAATAAAAAAGAATTTAAGAGAGAAAATCGGGTCCGGTTTATCCATGCAATACGGGTCAGGAGATTTGAACCTACGGACGACTAAATTGCCCAACGTACCCTCACTGCCGCAGCCACCTTCGGACGGCGGCGAAAATGGTATCCACAGCGGCATCCACGCTCGCTCCTTTGAATTTGGCGGTATTTCCTAATCTTTTTTCCTCGATTATGTTCTCCGATTGTTAATTAGTCTCCTTAAACTTCTTAGAATGGAAAAATAGATGTTTAGGGTTCAATTTAATCAGTCAATTGTGATGGGGACTCTGATAATGCTTCATGTTTCTATTGAGATGTAAAGAATTTCACAAAGTGAGTGATTTATGAGTTGGTTTTAGGGCAAATTAGTCGAGTTGCTTGGTTTTCCCTTTTGAAAAATAGAGATTATGTTAGAACATGAATTCTATTGAAGAATTGTAAAATTAGGTATTCAAAATTCGTATGCGAGTGTATGTAGGTGTGAAAGAGAGATTTTACCGAGAAAGTAATTATAGATTGTTTGATGTGGTAAGTATGATATGAATCAACCATCTGCTTTCATAGATGTTGGAGAAAGCATTTCCCTTTGCAGGTCAAGTAATTCATCGATGTTTCTCGATGCTTTTGATTGTCTTCCATGGAAATGAGAATGCACTTATTTTGATTTGCTTGAAGAACTTTATATTTTGCATGATTTGTTATAACAGACTCTTGTTGATTCAAGGGTGTAACTCAATTCGCCTTACTGTTAAGCTGCTTTCTCGAATGGGTGGGAAGTTGTATTGCAGAAGTTCTTAGATTCTACAGAACTAGCTAGATTCTTGATAATCATATTCCGTTAGGACTCAAATTTCTCTTCGGTTTGGCTTTGATACACAATTGGAACCCAAAATACTAAATTGATAATAATAGTCAAAAGATTGAGAATTACAGAGAATCACAAGACTGAGGTAGATACAATTTCCCCGTCTCTATCGAGAGGAAACCCTTCCAATTTCTCAGCTACTCTATTCTCCGATAACTCCTCACCTAAGAAGGAGACAAATGGGTCACAGCCCAAAGCTAAACTGGGTTAGGCCCACCAAAATACTAACACAAAAAGACATCATAATAATATTAATATAGCCCAAAGATAAAGCCCAAGACTAAATCGCTGCTCCACTTGATTGTGATACTCTGCCTCGTCTCCGATACGTAAGTCGCGGCTCTTCTCTATCAATACCGCCCTCCCAACTTTGCACCTTGTCCTCAAGGTGAAAATCTGGAAAATGTTCATGAACCTTGGAATAATCTTCCCACGTCGCTTCCTCTGAACCAAGTCCTTCCCATTGAATGAGTACCTCACGCTCATTTGTGTGGCTGCCCATTTTCGGACGCACGCCCAACATCGTTTCTAGCAACACCTGCAATTCTAGCTGGGTAGAGAGTTTAGGAGGAATCTCGGTCAGCGTCGTCGTGACTCCTACGGCGCGACGGAGTTGAGACACATGAAGCACAGGATAAATCGCCGCATTTTCAGGGAGCGCCAAATGATAAGCTACATTACCCACTCGTTTAGTGATCTTATATGGACCATAGAACCTCGCTGCGAGTTTCTCAAAGCGGCGATGGGCTAAACTCTTCTGACGATAAGGTCTAAGCTTCAAGTAAACCCAGTCCCCCACATCAAAAACCACTTCCGACCTTTTCTTGTTCGCTTGATCTTGCATACACTGTTGAGCCCGTAACAGATGCATCCTCAAGTCATCCAAAACAGCGTTACGATCCAACAATAATTCCTCGAGAGCATCCAGATTAGTGAGCTGACCTTCATACCGGATAATTGGAGGTGGAGGGCGTCCATACACTGCCTTGAATGGAGTGTCGCCAAGGAGGAATGGAAGGAGGAATTATACCAAAATTACCGCCTAAGCCGCCCAACGTGCCCAAAGACTTGGGTTTCTCCGAACAAAAACACCTTAAGTAAGTTTCAAGGCAACGGTTAACCACTTCGGATTGTCCGTCCGTCTGTGGGTTATATGCCGTACTCATCTTGATCTTAACCCCATGAAGGTGGCAAACTTCCCCCCAAAACTTACTATGGAAAATGCAATCTCGATCGTTGATTACCGATTTAGGAAGTTCATGAAGACGAACGATCTCAGTGATAAATTTGTCCGCAAGACTCGCTGCTGAAAATGGATGTTTAAGTGGGATAAAATGAGCATATTTACTTAAACGATCCACAACCACCCAAATAGTATCTACACCAACCGATCGCGGCAGGCCTTCGATGAAATCCATCGTGATTTCATCACAAATTTGAGCCGGCAGCGGAATAGGTTGAAGGAGACCCGCTGGAGAGGCGTTCAAGCTCTTGTTACGTTGGCAGACCTCACAACCATTAACATAATCAGTCACCGTCTTATGCATTCCTTGCCAAAAAAATTCAGCTGCCACCCTATGATATGTTTTAGCCATCCCTGCGTGACCTCTAATTGGAGAGTCATGAAACTCTGCCAATAATTGTGCCAAGTATTTTGTTTTTGCAGGAAGCACTAACCTCCCTTTATACAACAAATTCTCACCTCCCATGGTAAAACCATGATGTGCCTTCATGTTTGTATTTATATCATTCCGGATGCGACTGATGAACGAGTCCTCTTCAATCTCTTTCTTTAAATCACCCCAAAACTGTCAACCTTCGACCTCCAACATATTACAAACAACCTCCTCAATTGCCTCTGTACCCATAGAAATAGACTTACGTGATAGGGCATCCGCCACAAGGTTGCTGCTACCGGTACGATACTGAATTTCAAAGTCAAATCCCATTAATTTGGTAACCCACCTTTGATATTCCGTCCCAACCATCCTCCGTTCCCGGAATGTATTTGAGACTAAGTTGATCGGTGCGAACAATGAATCGACGCCCCAACAAGTAGTGTCGCCATTTTAACACTGCCCGGACAATGGCCATGAGCTCCTTCTCATATATTGATTTTAGCTTATCCTGCTGCCCCAAAACTGTGCTGTAATAAGCAATCGGTTTGTGTTCTTGAGTGAGAACCGCACCCAACCCATACCCCGATGCATCTGTATCCACGACAAATGTTTTCTCAAAATTCGGTAACGCTAACATTGGAACTATCGTCATTGCTACTTTTAACTTATGAAATGCAGTTTCTGCCTCCTCTCCCCAACCAAATTTCCCTTTCCTCAATAAATCTGTTAGAGGCCCTGCAATGCTTGCATATCCCTTCACGAATTTCCGGTAGTAACCGGTAAGGCCCAAAACCCCCTTAATCCTTTTATATGTGTAGGTTTTGGCCATTCAATCATTGCCTTAACCTTGTCTTCTTCGGCAGCCACTCCTCGTGCAGAAATTTTATGTCCCAAATAAGAAATTTTGAGTCTTCCAAACTCGCATTTCTTTTTGTTCAAATACAACTGATTTGCCGCCAAAACTTCCAAGGTGATTCGAAGGTGTTCTCCATGGGCTTCTTCATCCTTACTGTAGATCAGTATGTCGTCAAAGAAGACGAGAATAAATTTTCGTAGATAGGGACGAAAGACGTCGTTCATCAGACTCTGAAACGTGGCCGGGGCATTTGTGAGCCCGAAAGGCATCACTTTGAATTCGAAATGGCCATCGTGCGTCCGAAAGGCAATTTTGTGGACATCTTCTGTTTTCATAGCTATTTGATGGTACCCCGAGCGAAGATCCAACTTCGAAAATACAGTGGCGCCGTGGAGTTCATCCAGAAGCTCGTCAATCACTGGAATGAGAAATTTGTCGGGGACAGTGATCTTATTGAGTGCCCGGTAATCGACACAAAATCGCCATGTGCCATCTTTCTTACGCACTAGAATTACGGGACTTGAAAATGGACTACGACTGTGTTCTATAATTCCTGAGCTCAACATCTCATGCACCATCTTCTCGATTTCAGATTTTTGAAAATGAGGGTACCGATATGGCCTTACGTTCACCGGTTCGCTGCCCGCTTTTAATTCTATACCATGTTCATGGCCTCTTGGAGGTGGTACCCCTTCGGGAGAGTTGAACACCACTGTACATTGCTGCAACAAGTCTTCAAGGTAGGGTGGAATTTCCCTTTCATTCCCTGTGACAACCTCCTGATTTGCGAATTTCACCACCACCCCCTCACCCCCTTTTAGCACAGCTTTTATCATAGTTTTCATGGTAATCGGCGCGGTCACCAATTCAGCCACCCCTTGCAAACAAATGAGTTGATTGTCCAACATAAATTCAAAGGTTTTAGCTTGGAGATCCATCTGAAACTTCCCTAGTGAGCTTAACCATGCCACACCCAATATCAAATCCACCCCTCCCAAGCGAAGAGGTAAGAAATCGTCCGTAATTTCTATGGGACCAAAAGTAGGTTTGAGTTTTGTACAAATTCCCTTCCCTTCAACGCTGTCGCCTGTTCCCAAGCACACCCCATAATTGCCGGTGGCTTTCACTGGAATCTCTAACTTTGACACCATTCTTGATGAAATAAAATTATGAGAGGCCTCTGTATCCAACAAAACTACAATCGGAACGCCCTGTAACTCCCCATGTACTCGCAAGGTTGTCGGTGAACTAGACCTTTCCAAGGATCTCAGGGATACCTTGATTAGTCCTTGAGGCCCGGCTAGCTCCTTGTTCACTTCCTCGTCTCCTTCACCTCCCGAGCTCTCCTCCAACACCATTTGATCCTCTTCAGCCCTTATTAATATAACATTAAATTCAGCCTTACAAATGTGTCCCACAAACCACTTGGTGTCACAACGATAACACAATCCTTTTTTCTTCTTTTCCCGAATTTGTGACTCAGTTAATCTTCTATCACTCCCCCCATTGGTACGGTTGTCCGTGGGCGTGGCTTTCGTATAGGATGAAGGAAATCCCCCACTCGGCTTACTTGACGACACTGGAGCGCGGTTAAACTCCCCTTCCAGTCGATACCCTTTATTGTTCTTAAGATGAGCCTTTCGTTCGGCCTTAGACCTTTTGTTAGAATTTAATTTTTCTGCTAAAGTCATGGCACGCCCCAACTCTGTTGGTTCCCACAACACCACCTTTTCCAGCAGTCCCGGTTCGAGTCCTTCCAAGAAATTCCCCAAAGCTACATCTTCCGGAACACCCCCCAAGGCCGCGGCCTTTTCAACAAACTCGTCAACATAAGCCTCTGCAGTTCCGGTTTGTCTCACTGAAGCCCATTGAACGTACAAATTGCCCGTCTTCACAGAACGAAATTTATTTAAGAACATTTCTTTCAGCTCTGTCCAAGACTCAATTCGCTGCCTACTCTCCCTCCACATCATCCATTTCAGAGCTCGTCCCTCTACTGCAAGCTTGGCAGCCTGCAAACGATCCCCCATTGGCACGTCATAGACTTGAAAATAACGCTGGACTTGCGACACCCAATTGTCTGGGTCAATTCCTCCGAACATAGGGAGGTCATAACGGCGTGCGCGACGTTCCGGACGGCGCTCATACCGTTCCTCATCATACTCCTGTTCACTAACTCTATGGCTTGGCCGTGAACGGTATCGGTTTCTTGATCCCACTTTCCCCCTAAACCCTCGTGACCTTTGTTGATAACAACGGGGTGTAACCACTGTCTCAAACTCCTCCTCGTCACTGCCCCCAAACTCAGTTTCGAGTAGTTCTTGGTCTTGTTGGGCCTGTCGTGAATGCCGCTGAATAACAATCTTGCTAGATTTACCTGTTTCTGGTCCTCGCGAATGCGAGTGCCGCGAAAACTCACCGCCCTCTTTTCCCTGCTCATCGTGCTTGTCCTGAGGATTCAATGGTGGTGTTGGCTGAACCCGAAAGTCTTGTGGACTTCTCGTGCTCGAGTTCGTCAGCAACTTGTGAAGCTCTTGAAGTTGTGAAGTTAGGGTCGACTTCAGATCTGAAACTGCTGTGTTGATTTCCGCTACCTCCATCTCCAACCGGTCGGTACGCTCGGTGATGTCAGTCACCACTTCTTGTGCCATATTTCTATTACTCAGCGGAAGCTAGAAAACCACGCGGATCTCACCACTCTGATACCAACTTGATACACAATTGGAACCCAAAATACTAAATTGATAATAATAGTCAAAAGATTGAGAATTACAGAGAATCACAAGACTGAGGTAGATACAATTTCCCCGTCTCTATCGAGAGGAAACCCTACCAATTTCTCAGCTACTCTATTCTCCGATAACTCCTCACCTAAGAATGAGACAAATGGGTCACAGCCCAAAGCTAAACTGGGTCACCTAAGAATGAGACAATGGCCCACCAAAATACTAACACAAAAAGACATCATAATAATATTAATATAGCCCAAAGATAAAGCCCAAGACTAAATCGCTGCTCCACTTGATTGTGATACTCTGCCTCGTCTCCGATACGTAAGTCGCGGCTCTTCTCTATCAGGCTCACGACGGAGTTTGCTGTCACTGAGCTTCAACAAGAAACATTTATAATATGATATTCCAAATGTTCTTAATTTCTTGTTCCCCCGAATCTCTTTCTTTATTCAGAGTACTGATCGGAAGGGTTCTAGATTCATCTAAAACACTTATCTTCCATGTTTGTTCTTTCTTCGAACAAATACCGAAAAAAAAAGGGAATGATTCCGGTTAACCCTATCATGAATGCCACTTTCTTTTACACCCAACCTTCTTATCTATCAAGGAAACCTTTTACTTTGAGTTTGCATTTGATGAATGGTTGTATTTCCTTTTGTTTTGCTATAATCTGATTGAAGCATTTGGTTATTTCCACTTCCTGAGTATATGCATGAAAATCATCGCTGTTTACCCGTTGTTTGATTTTGCCGGTTTTTTACAATGAGTGATGCTAGTAAATGATGTCAATGTGACTTGGCCAGTTTATTGTACTATGCAGGTAATCTCATCTAAAAGACAACTACACCAATTCAATCTGATAAATATCCCGAAGAAACACGTTTCAGTGTCATGCTCAATGAAATCTCCATGGACGGAGAACTTTCAAGATCCTTCTAAACTCATAGTTGTGCTCAATAAAATCAAGGAAAAGTTATGGAAAGCCATGCCGGATTCAGTTCAAAATTTCCCTTGGAAGAAAGCAGAGAATGTCGCTCTAGAAGAGTTTCTTCTTCTCGGAAAGGAGATAATAAAGTGGTCTCTACTTGCATGCTTTGCATTCAGCTTCCTGTCTGATATCTTATACTCAATCTCTATGAACAAAGAATTGCTGATCCCTTTTGGCCTCTTTGTCGGAATCATGGCTAACAAATTCCTCGACGAGATATCCAAAGAACTCATGCCCGACCACCAGGTAAAAGAATTGTTCATAGTGATATTCCTTGCATATCCATAACCGTATCAGATTATGGTTTAACTTGATCTTATTCCTTAGGATGGACGCGTTACTTGGCAACTTCTAGGCCTAGCTTCCGTTTTCGTTCTTCTGAAAGTTATGTCTACATATAGTTCTGGAGTAAACAATTTTCTCTTGCATGCTGCTAATGGTGGATTGATGCAAGTCATCTGGAGCTGGAAAGAGATGCAAAAACTCGATGGCGATAAATCGGCTTCGGATGGAATTTCGGACCCGGTTCATGTTGGTAACTAGGTAAATTCGAGCTTAGTTAACTTCTCTTGTTATTGGAATCAGTAACTTTAGTAACTTCTATGTTGTTTTAGTAAATTATAAATGGTTAGTCGTGAATTAGCAAGTCTTAAATATTCAACCAAAAAGTACTTATAAATTAATTAAAATGGGCTTATTTAATTGTTTTTGGGTTTTTCCATTTAGGATTATTTTAATTATATTTTTGTGGGCTTTCATTTTGTTTTTTTGGGCTTTTTGGGATTGATTATTTATACGAGCCTTTGGGTTTATAGTTCTCAATTTTCGACTTTTGATAATAATTTGTTTTCCCTAATACAGTTAAACCTCGATAAAGTAATAACATTGGGATCGAGAAAAATATTCATTTAACGAGGTTATTTCTTTATCGAACATTATTTTAGTATATTGACCTATGTCGGGACCGGAAGAAATTATTATCTTAGCGAGATTATTGTTTTATCGAATATTACTTTATCGGCGGTTTAAGTGTACTCGTCGAGTCAATAGGTTGGTGAATATCGTTTTCTATGGTATCTCAATTTATTCTTTGAGTTCACATCGTCATAATCAAATGTTATCAACATTCTTTTGGACCAATATATAGTTTCTTTTCTATGATAGATAAGTGATTAAGACAAACAAGTAGGATTCCTAACCACATCATTGTAGGAAAAAGCTATGCCCACTCAACTGAAATCGAACTCGAACTCATGACATGAAAGTAGTGTTCGTAATAATTGTCTTAAAATTCAAGAATGTTTTCATCATGTCTCAACTCTTTGTCTTGCACTAGACAGTTTTGTATCTTTGAAAGGAGGCATGAAAAAGACATGTTACACAAAGATAAATGTTATTATTCGCTATCATAGTGTATTATTTCTCTCAACACAATGTACATAATATTTCCATACAAAACACATCATGATGTACATAATAAGGTTGCTACTTATTATGAAAACAAGATAAATCAAATCTCCATTTCCAATCCAATCTAACTCCTAACCCTACCAATCTCCTCATCCACCATAGCCCTAATCCTTCCCACCGCAACATCAAGCGTCTCTTCACTCATATTCGCGAAACAAACCCTAAACCAACCCGGTTCGCTGCAATGGCATGACGAACCGGGCGACACATTCAGCCCATACTCCGCCACCATCTTCCTCCACACCTCCATCTCCGCCTGAAACGTATCGGATCTCAACAACCGCCGCATATCCACCCAACAAAAAAGCCCCGCATTGCCCTCCAAACACCGTACACCCGCCCTCTCGAGCCCCTCCACGAGCCTCCCCCGCCTCGCCCTCAACCTCCTCCGGTTCACATCCGCGTACTTACTTATAAACTCCTTATCCGCGAGTATCTTCGAGAGAAGAAACTGCGATTGACGAAACGAGCCCGAAGCTCGACATTTTGGTCGCGGCCGCTATTAGGGTTTCGTTCTCGGAGTAAATAACTCCGAGGCGAAACCCCGGTAGGCCGAGGTCTTTGGACAAACTCGAGACGATGTGGATGCGGCCCCATATGGGGGCGCTGCGGTCGGGGACTCGGTCGTGTAGGGCTTCCGAGAGGGTGACGCAGCGCGGCGGGGTGAAGACGGTGCCGGAGTAGATCTCGTCGGAGACGATGTGGATCGAGTTTTCGAGGGCGAAGGTGATGATGAGGTTGAGCTCTTGTAGGGTTAGGGAAGTGCCGAGTGGGTTTGAAGGGTTTGTTATGAATAGGCCTTTCACTTTTAGTTGGTGTTTCTTTGCTTGGGAGTAAGCTTCTTTTAGGGCTTGTTCGGTGATGGTGAAGTTGGTTGAGCTGGAAGTGTGGATTGGGATGATTTCCACTCCGGTTCTCCACTTCAAGTCCCTATCAAACCTAGTTAGAGAGAGAGAGAGAGAGAGGATATGTTTAATACGTTATATAGTAAAAATCTTGCAAGAACTTTGAAGAATTAACTAAAATGTGAAATAACGAGCGGAATTTGAAATATCAGGAGGCGAAATTTATAATTTCAAGAGTGAAATAATAAATTTTCAAAAAAGTATAAAAAAATTGGAATACCACATGATTTAGAGGGAGGCGGTCCCACAACTCCTATACATACATTTGGAATTTATTTTTAATATTTAACCCGCTGCTTCTTGGATCCGCCCCTATATATATGTGTGTTTTTTACGATGATCGGAATATTGTACGTACCCCGGATAATATGGGGTTGGAATCAAGAAGGCTTCTCCTGGTTCAGCAAGACAGAACATGAGAGTTTCATTAGCAGAAGTTGAACCAGCCGTTAGGACAAGCTTGTTGCTATCAAATCTCACTTTGTTTTGTCTTATTTCAGACATGTACTCAGCTAACACCTAATGTAAGAAGACAACATAATAAAAATGTTATATAAACGAGCCAACATGCAAACATTGATGAAATAAAATATATATGAATATTAAAAAAAAAAAAAAGAAGATAAATTACTTTCTTGAATTCGGGCAAGCCATGATAGTCTTGAAAAAGAGCCAACTCCCTAAACACCGAACCACCATTCCTCTCCCTGAACCAAACAGTCTCTTGATCTCGAGCGATCCACGACTCGAGTAGATCGAAACAAAGCTACATATATCACCAAGAATTAATTATATTACAATTAGGGTTCTGATTAATAAAATTATAACTTCATAATATATAATCAATTTCATGCATGGCAATGGTGTATCTACCTGATTTTCAGCCAGCCCCATTTGGATAATCCCGGATGGGTTTCGAACCGGGTCGAACGGGTTCTTTTCGTATTCTTGCCATCCTAGGAAGTAAGAGGAGTCTTGGCCATGTGACTCGCACGTGACTTTCCTAGACAACATATTTTTTCTTGCTAGACAACCTTAAAACCTAAACGAAGAAAAAAGTTGTTGGCGAAAATGTGTTGAATGGAATGTCTATTTATACAATAGGAGAGGAGGGTGGTTTGCTCATTAGATATTTGTCTCGGATACATGAAATTAAACGTAGTTGCTTTGTTGGACTTTTTTTACCAAGATGAGGTCTTGTGGATATTAATGCCCCAATTCTTGGAGAAATAATTCAAGACAAGAAAAAATGTGGTTGTAAGAATTGCAGCCGCTACCATGCTCGTTTAGTTGCATGTGGCACGTCAATTATGGTTACTTTTTGTTTTTTTTTTTGTTTTTTTGCTAATTAGAGAAATGTGGGATAATCTTGGTTTTGATCCTCTTTAGAGAAACATACCCAAGATCTTTATATCAAGGATTACTTCATTATGACAAGACAAATACTACCTCCGTCCTAATAAACACGGCTTGTTTGATTTCAGCACAGAGATTAAGAAAGTTGTTTGTAGTATATAAAGTAGTGTAAAGTTACTGGACCCGGCCCACTAGATTATATTAGCGTGTTATTTTATATTGTGGAGCGAACCAGCCAACTTTAATGGACAACTCAAAATGGGAAATATTCAGAATTAAGAGTTCGGGGCCGGGTCTAATGCGAAATGTTGAATTTTGGGGTAGAAAAGAGAATTGCAATAGAAGATATAACTAATTTTAGGAATACCGAACGGCTACACTCTTGGGATCCTTTTCTCGAACCCTAAATCGATCTCCCATTTTTAAAGTCGTCTACGCAACAACTTATCCTCGAAAAAAAGGAGTCGATCGAGAGTAGTAGAGCTTTGTCGAACCCTAGATCATCAACTTTAACACTATTATGAAAATGGGATGTTAGCGTGGATGCATAAAAATGAGTCAATAATGCAGCACTTTCTATTAATGGAAAAATGGCCTCGTTCTCGAACTATAAAGACATTAGTTTCCATCTTGTTAGTCAAATACATTCATGATTGCACTTGTAATAATATGTATAACACCAAACGACATTAATCAACCCTAATCAAATTATGAAACTAACTAACTAACATATACGTATGTTTTCTTGACTCCACATGAATAAATCGAGGTTCTGTTGATTCAGAATACCAGAAAACAATGATCTTCACTTACCTACTGATTCAACGAGTACTAGGCTAATGGCATTCAAAAATCGAAATCACACAAAGAATGAAAAATTGAGAGAGAAAAAGCCGACGTTCTATATTCAGTGGCGGAGCCAGAATTTTGAAGTGAAGGGTGCTAAATGGAACACAAATTAAAAAAAACAACACTTTGCTAACCCAATTGGCTTCAAACAGTGGACCTCTAAGCTAGATAATACCTAAAAAGGATGTGCTAAACCACTAGATCATCTCCAGTTATATGACTTTTAAACTACTAAGTTCTACATATTCAAAAATTGCAGAGGTGCTATAGCACCACTTAGCACAAAAGTGGCTCCGCCACTGTCTATATTACCCCTAAAATATGGGATTTGACCGAAAAAACTCAGTCCATTTTCTTTGAGAAAAAATGCAATTTACGATGTAAATCGCGCTTATTTACATGGTATTATCGAGCTGCCATTATCTCCGCTGTATCATTTTGCAACAAAAAATATTAGATGAGGGGGTCCCCAATGCATTTATTTTGGTATAACTAGTTGGAATTTGAAAAGAACTAAGATGTGATATTTACTAACAATGCCTTTGGCATCATCCACAAGTGCAACTTGCTTCTCACTATGTCGGGTAAATCCTAAGAAAGACGTAAATTGTACTACTAGGTTAAGCATGCGACAGACTCAATTATAATTATAAAATATATATCATCCAAATAACATCTTATGTTCAAATATTAACAAATAATATATATCATCAATTCGTCATCATCATCAATATGTAAATAGCATGCATATGAAAAGGGAGACATGGGAGTTGTATATCTTGGATAAAGAAGTATACAACCAAATAAGATCTCATTTCAATACCTTCGATTGAAATAAATTAATTAATATATATATATATATATATATATATAATTATTTATTTCAATCGGGGAAAACATATTTTTAAAGTCAAAAAATTATTGATGCAAGGTGCATGTGGAACGTGATGAGACATGACTACATGCATTTCTCACTTTTTATGGCACAATACAACACAACACTAATTCTGGTCGATCGCCATCGACAGTATGATTTTTGTTCCATTATTTTTTTGTTTCTCAAAAGAATTCGTGCTGAAAATCGAAAAATTGTTATTGCAAGATTTGAACTTATGACCTATTGACAAAATAGCTCAAACTCTTGATACGTCGAATTACGGGGGAAGAGAATAATGAAACTCGAGCTCGAAACCTCTCCCTCATATGTCAATTTTCTAGGTTTTGGGTGGTGGTCAAGGACCGGACTGTTAGAGCCCATTATTATGTCCTACATCAACTTGGTGAATATCCTTACTCCTCTATATAAGTTTTGATATTCTTTCCCTTTACAAGTCTTTTAAGGGGAATGTGGCTCAATTTATCACGAACTTGCTCGAACAAGCTAGTTCAAAATATGTAGACAAGACAATGGTAGGTTAATTAAATCATTACCACAAATGGATTCCTCAATAACTTTTTGTATGAGTTGAATTTGGGAGTTGTTCGACTAAATACAGATAAATTTTATCATAGAAAATTTAATCATGAAAAAAAAAAAGAGAGAGAGAGAGAGAGAGTTTATCTTAAAATAAGTGGCCAACTACAAAACAACTCATTTCTTGATTTCAAACATAGTCTGATTTCTGCACTAATGTCATTTCCTTGGTAACTTTTACAGTAAATGAGTAGAAATTGAAGTACATGTAACTCAACTGGCAGGGCCAACTTCAAGTTCTGCAAGCATGCTTCTACATCTGCCACGTGTAGAGCAAGGGGAAAGTTTTGGTTTTCTTCACAAAAAATATCATGTGTAATTAATCACATAAAATGCATAAACTACTATATTGTTTTCTTACATTGCGTTCTTATTAATTTATTTTCGGGGTTTTTTATGCATACAAGTATTTTTGTTCAAACATTGATAAAAAAGTAATTACACAATAAGCTCTTTCATCAAATTTAATTATGTGTGCATCTCAAACTATAAGATTGTTGTTGGATAAGATTTGTTTTTCTTATATGTAATGCCTCGTATACTTATAAAATAATGTTAACGTTATCGTTATGGTTATGTAAATTTTAGGAAAACTTTATCGACAAATTAATAGAGAAAGAATTTTGAGCGTTTAAGATTCATGTACAATTAAATTTGATAAAAAGAAGAAAAAAAAAAAAAGAAGGTTTGATACAGCATTTTTGAAGAATATAGATAGTTCTACTCATTTTCAACTTAATATAATTTTTTAATTTTTTATTAATTTAGTCTATTAGTAGTGATTAGCTTTTATTTCAGTATTAATTTGAAAAAATATACTCCTCCCATTATTTATGTCTTATTAAGATTGGACATAGAGATTAATAAAATAAGTGTAAAGGTGTAAAGTGAGTTGTATGTATAAAGTGGTGGAACACTTGTTTATAAACCACTCATTTATTTATTTTTATTTAGTATGAAATATAAATAATAAGATAATACAAAAAGACAAATGTAACATTAATAATGGGATTGGAACTGGTACGTATATGTTTGTAATAAACTACGATCAAGTCATCAAGAAGTTAAAAATATAGAATAAAATAAATATTCTCTTAAGTTCATCGTAACATCAATATCTAATTAAATGCAACTACTATTATAGTAGTAATAAATGCACCCTTAGCCTCAACTTAGCTCCGCCCCTCCTTTTCAAATATTAAATAAAGTGTTAATATACAAATTTAGCCAATAGATTAAGTTAAACACAAATAAAACCTATCATTATCTAAAAACACAAATATAGTCATAAAATACATTTTATGATAGACATAATGATAGGGAGAAAAAGTTACCAAGGGCCGATCAACATGCTTTTTAAAAAAAAAAAAAAGTTAATGAATAGGCCTATGGAGTGCCGATGGAGGCATCAATCTCATGACCGGTGCATCGGCCCTCAACAATTTTTTATTTTTTTTACATGTTGAGGGTCGATGACCCTTCATTTTTATTTTTTTTAACATGTTTCCTGACAACTTTTTCGTCCAATCATTATATCTACCATAAAGTGTACTTTATGGCTATACTTGTGTTTTTAGATAATGATAGACTATATTTGTGTTTAACATAACCTATTTAGCTAAGACTAAAAATGCCTCTATCCGAGCCGGCTGATCATATGATGTATTGTGACAATTAAACCTTATCCACAAAGTTGTGGCAATTTCACATCTATCCGAGCGGGCTGATCATATGATGTATTGTTATTGTCTCCAATAGCTTTGTATTTTCAACTGTTTCCAACAGCAAAAATGGCAAGGCAGAAAATCAAAGGAGTTTGCTGTCAGAAAACCATTCTTGTGTAAACCATCATCCATATTTCAATCCCCTCATTAAAACGGACAAAGATTAATTGGAACCAATTATTGACTTTCTTATCCACTCCACCCTCTGCATTCCCATTTGCCTTCACATTCCATTGCCTTGCCCGTCTTTTACACTACTCATCACATGCATGTCCTTCGTTATTTCGAAGATTTCTTGTATTATTATAAGTCCCTATGAGAAAATACTATTCATTCCATCTCACTCGTCTACTTTCTATTTTCGTGACCGTCACACTTTATTAATCCACTTTCATTTTTTAACTTAAAACAATACTCTAATATATTCTAGTGGACTAAACTACTACTTTATACTCTTTTACACACCTAACAACTTTCTTAATCTTTGTGACGAAAAGAAAGTGGAGAGATGTGAGACATGCATGTTGTGTATTACATTTCTTGAGAAATGTAATAAACCCTAGATATGGATTAAACTATATAAAAAACAATATTTTCTCTTAAAATAGAATCACAACAAATCATGTATAATCAATGTGGTAAGGTAAAACAAGAAAGCAAATTCTTGATTTCTCTATAGTGCATTGCAAATTATTGATTTCTCTCTTGGCCCAATAGCCAAAAAGGCTTCAAATTAAACCAAGGTGGTTTTTTTTCTTTATTTAAAAAAAATCAACTAATTTGAACTTTTAAAGGTGTAGATTAAATTATAGCCCAAGATACAATAGAAGGTTTAGCCCAATCCTTAGAATTCTATAAGCTTGCTATCAAATTTCTATTAGGGGACCTCTAATATTCAATGCTCTACTCTCCCATCTCTATTCATAAAAATTAAAGAATCTTGAGAGAGAAAAAAAAAAAGAAATGAATCTTGACAACTTCTTCCTGGCCAAGATTTCACTAGGATGAAAGCAAATTATATGTAAGACTTGAGATGAAAGATTTGGCAGTTGGGAGTGAATGACCTCTTTATAGCAGCTTGCTCAAACTTCTTTACCACACCTTCATTCTCCTCTAGGCTCATCTGCAGAAACAATCGAATCCACCACGTCGAGCTCCTCAGCTTAGCCTACGAGCGAAAAGAAAATCGAAAAGGGTTCTATAAAGTGGCAATCTTTATGCATCATGATTAGCAGAATGTAAGAGAATCGGACGTTCCCAACATGGGATATCGAAGATTTGAAAAGGTATGCATCCAATTACGGAGAAACTATACGGTTTGTCGCGTAAGTTATGCTAATGTTGTTCTTAGTTCTGCAAAAAGGGGTAAAATTTAAGGTGAGACGAAAGATGTGAGATAAAAATAACTTACAGCGCGTCCGTATTTGGCTTTATCGCCGGATTTAGCTTTCTTGTGGTTTGGATAGCCTACAAGTAATAGTAAGAAGGCGATTAACATACAACGACATGAAGCAGCATCAGCCAAAAATAATTAACACATCGCAGAGTATAATACTTTTGCATTGAATTTAAACAGTATAGAACGAAACAATATAAAACTTAGTACTACCTCCGTCCCACTAAAGTTGGCCACTTTCCGAGTTTGGCAAATAATTAATATCATCTCTCCTACTTTATCATCTTATCTCTCTTGCTTTATCATATTCTCTCTTACTTTATCATCTACACTCACTCATCTTCTCTCTCATACTTTATCATTTGCTCCTCTCTTCTACTTTATCATCTGCTCCTCTCTCATACTTTATCATCTATTATCTTAATTTCCGTGCCAAAAAGAAAGTGGCCAACTATAGCGGGACGGAGGTAGTATCAATTTAATAAAAATGCTATGAAGAAACATGTCGTTGTTTCTCTTACCGGTGGCAATGACCAAACCATCAGATGATAACCTTGCTAACGCAGGCAGGGTCCGGTTGAGATACCTTGGAGACAAGTAATCCAACGCATCCGACACAATCACAACCGGAAATGATTTTGCTCTGTAGGGAAGAGGGAATTTAATATCAGCCACGCGAACACGGCCTCTGCGCACCAGCCTTTTGCATTCCTCATCAGCATCCTCTATATCATACGGCTCCACACCAAAAGCTTCAATTCCCTCCTCTTTATTTAATCTGGAAACGACGGAGCAACTGTCCGGACCAACGTGCAACACCTTGCGCATACTGTCACCGTATGCTTTTCTCAAAATGGGAATGGCGTGTTCGACTTCCATAGTACATGAAATGCCACCTACATGTAGACCGGATAATCGGAATGCATAAATAGGAGGATTTTGTGTTAAAGAAGTGCTACCTAATATTCAGGCCAGGTTAAACAAGATCGTCCCGAATCATCAAACGAACGAGAAATACGTTGGACTAGTAAAAGGGTGTGTGTATATCGAAAAACTACTACATAAAAGTCTTCGTTCGCGTATTATTGCTTATCAAGATTGACATATCATAAAACTATAGATCCACCATCAATTGCACATCACCAGAACAAAAGAATTAACAACTTCGGCCCGTATTATACAGATAACGTAACGCTACAAGAAACCAGATAATAAAGAGAGCGCGATATCATTACCTTCCACCCGACTCAAAGCATTCGGATTTCCAAAAGTACCTATCAAGAAAAACCACTTCCTTTCAGTCAAAACCTATTAAGTATAACGCGTGTTGCTTGAGAGCCGTAAAATTTCTCTATTCAAACCATCCAACAACGAAACACACAAACCATTTATACAAGAGTATATCTAAACATCTACCGAGTCAGATAGCAAGAATTTGTGAAAATCTCATGTTGTTCGACGTTTAGATCTGAAACCGCTGTTGATCTACTAAATTCGACAATCGTTGCTCTGTTCCATTCGATATCAGATGAAAGCCTAAATATCAAAGCAATCACTTCAAATCATCATACCATATCCAATACTTAAGAGCAAACTGAGATACACCTCAAGAACAAACTCATTACTACTTGTTACATACAATGTGGTTGTAAGAGAATTTGGACAAACAATACTTGTTCTAACATGGACTTAATTTTATTCAATAATTCTAATTCCAATCAATTTACAATGCACCGTTCATTAATTTTAGGAAGAAATCAAACCTCGGCCGCGGTAGAGATAACCTAGCACAAACACTGTCCCCTGCAGAAAGGAGATCAAATTCAACATGTCAAACAAGGTGCAAATTCAGAATCATTTTCAAGAATCAGAATCTTCATCTTCATCTTCACCATATGAATCATACACATAAAGAAGATATAGTTTTGAATACCAGAATGAGCGCAACGGTCAAATAAGAGGGAGAGCGGGATCTTGAGTGCAGGGGAGAAGAAGCCACAGCTGCCCCACTTTCCGATATGCGCCGAGAAGGGTTTACCGGTCTTCTTGACGCCATTTCTCCTACAGTTTGAGCTGAATTGAGCTGAGATAGGGGGATGAGAAAATGGAGAGATTTTGAACGAAAATGCAGGCGCAGAATCTTGTTTTCTTGATAATTGGAATCACACAGTTGGGAAATTGAATGCCTTTCTTTTGCTGCTTTGATTTTGATGCAGTGTTTATGCAAATCTGATGCGGCGATTATGGATGGAATAACAGTAAAAGCGCGTTGGGATACTGAAATTGCGCTACGCGTAAAACGGCGTCGTTTCGTGCAAAACCCGATTCTTACCACATTTGCATAGTGAATCCCGCCAATTCCCAAACTGGCAAACCCCAACCGCCTCCTCCCTCCGCACACGGCGGCAATGGAGTTCGACTCCCCGGACGTTGCTCTCTGGAGAGAAGCTCTACTCTCCTACGAATCGGCAATCCAAAACCTCGGAAAGCCCGACCTCACATCCCTAGACGATTTCTACCGCAAGGAGCTCCCGAATCTGCTCCACGAGCGCGACCCCGAACCATACATCACCACCGCGGAGCTCTCGAGGCTCATGGAGTGGAAGCTCGCGCGCGGGAAGTGGCGGCCGCGGTTGTTGTCATTCGTCTCCTCCCTCGACGACGACGTCGTGAGGGACGCCTCTCGGAAAGCGTTTGCTTCGCTTCCCGATGTTTCCAAGGCCATCAAGGAGTTGGCGGTGCTGAAGGGAGTCGGTCCGGCCACCGCCTCCGCCGTCCTCGCTGCGTATGCGCCGGCTGTCGCGCCGTTCATGTCCGATGAGGTATATTTAGTGAAGTTGAAGCTTTGTTGTTCCCCTTTTTCATGATTATTGAGCTATGCGAGGCCGATTTTTGGGGATTAGGGTTTGAATTTGAAGTAATTTCATTGAATTTGGCCGTGATTGCAAGCTCCAATGCCTTTTCATTTGGCTCCAGGTTTCAAAGATTTGAGCTTTGAGATAATGGAGAATATGATTAACTTTGCTTTATCTCATCATGTTTGTGTAGTTATAATCAGTTATCTTACATCTTGTGCTTTACTTCCATCTGCATATTTATGATGTTACTCGAAGCTATGACAACGATGAAGTTCATACAGTCTGTATTATGTCGAAAATTAGGCGATGGTGGCTGTTCTTGGTGACTCGAAGGATTATTCGTTGAAGAAGTACGTGGCATTCGCGGAGAAGATGCAAGCAAAGGCAAAGGTTGGTTAAATCTTTTGATTCTCTCTTTCGAATGAACAGTTTCGAGCGAATGAGGCATGCTTGAATCTCAACTAGTATTTTCCAGTCACGACAATACAAAATCTTGGTTAATAATCATAATAAGTGTTGGCTATAATGTGGTCACTCACTTCAGTTAGAGCTGCTTTAAATTTGTCACTTATTTGGCTGTTTCTATAGAAGTGCAGTCAAAGCATATACCTTTACATTGTATTGAGTTCTCCGTAGTTCTAGCAGATCGATATGCTTCGATATTGTTTCTCTTTCTCGTGGATTGGTTTTGTTTGTTGAGGAAAGGAAATGACAATTTGAAGACATAATTGAGACATACTCCCTTCGTCCCATAAACTTAGTCTAACTTTCTTTTTAGCGCGGTTTTGAAGGATAGTTGTTGATGTGTGTCGAGTTGTGTAAAGTTGTGGATCCCTTAAATAAAGTGTAATAGTTTGCGAGAAAAGGAAACTGGACTAAATCTATGGGACGAAGGGAGTACATGATACAATATAAAGTTTGGGTGCGAAAAACGTTTTGTTGATCAATTGTCTTCTGCATCTACTGATTCTCCATGACAATTGGGAGCTAAAGCTTTGCTGTGTTTGCTGCGTAGTTTTCTGTTTGCTCCCGGTGGAGGGCAAACGATTAGTGTAATCACGTAGTGTTGGACTAGTGGAGTATTAGTTTAGCAACTTATCGTCTTGGTAGCCTTTGTAGGTTACTTGTGAGGCCTCATATATTATTAATTTAAATCAATCCTAACTAGAATTGAACGCTAGATCAACTTTAGATCAACCACTTAAACAGAAGTGGGAATATCAGCTACACTACATCACATGTTGCCGGTTACCTATGAGGCATCACTTGCGTGCTGAATTTCTTTCGTCTTTGGCTTTTGATTTTGTAGCTATAAATTGCTTATGAAACAGCCATTTTCGAGACAATCTAGGCGAACGTTAATTTGTGATTCTTGCTGAGCTCTAAGGCCATTATGAAACCATAATTTCTTGTATTAAAATGACTAGTGATGAGCTCTACCTTTGTACCACATTATTTTCACAGGCGTTGTCTTCTGCTTCGGATGAATTCACGGCATCGGACGTTGAGAGGGCGTGTTGGAGCCGTAGTGCAGGTGCCAAAGCGAGAAGCTCGTCGACAAAGGCGGAGCAACAGCACAAGTCCAAAAGGAAGAGGAAACGTTAACAGCCGTAGCTAGCTAGGTCAGACTAAACTCTACTCAAATGCTAGGGTATTGTACTTGTAGTTGTACTGAACTAATATTGATCTTAAATTTTGTTACACATGATCTTAATATGTTTGACGATTCCAATTAAAATTTGTCCTTCAGCTAATATTTAGAATTAGATACAAATAATAGTGGTCGACTTCTTAATCATAATTGGCCTATTAGCTCAGTTGGTTAGAGCGTCGTGCTAATAACGCGAAGGTCGCAGGTTCTCGAAACCTTCATGGGCCATTTTTTTTAATTTTTAACTAATTTTCACGATTAATTGGCCTTTTGAGATTTTAATAATAAATTGGGCTCATTTTTTATTACGTTCATATGAAATCCCACAAAATACTAAAATACGTTTTTTAGCTAATTTTTATAATTAATTGGGCTTATTAAGATATTTTTATGCTAAATTAGGCTCAAATTTTAAATTTTTAGCTAATTTTTATGATTAATTGGGCTTTTAATGAGATTTTTAATGCAAATTGGGCTCGTTTTCAATTACGTGCATAAGAAAGCCCACAAAATAGGCTTAATGTCAGGTTTTCTTTTGAGTTTCGAGATTAAGAAAGTGATATTGTATGATTAATCTTGTTTGATTTTGTATAATTAATTTATGTTCATAAAAAAACTCTTTTTAGAAACAAAATATTATTAATGGGATACTTTTTACGAATACAAGACATTACTAATCCAACAGAGTTTGATTAAACCTCCAATTATTAGTCTAGTAGACAATGCTCGTGTTAGTATGATTAGTGGTTAATTAAAGTGAGTCATAGATACTTGACCTTACATAATATACGTAATCATTATACAACTTTTTTAATTTTAATTATCAATTAATGTAATAACCACACCAAATAATTATAATCGACACCAAGTAGTAAAAATATTAAGCCACTCTAATTAGGACCGTATGAATTCCATGGTGTATTATTTTAAAAACATTTATTTTGCTTGTGCTAATTTCCAATAAATTAACAACTAATCATAAGGTAAGCTGTCACACATTCCACTTTTTACATTATAATATTGTAGAAAAATATTTTATTAAATTAATAAAGAATTCTTTTTCTAGGCACTTAACTAAAGGGTATAAAGAAGCTTTAATGCGGCGGAGGGGGACCCCGGCGGGCCGCTGGTGAGTGACAGGCTGTATCTTTAAGAGGGTTGGATCCATCTGATGATCGTCCACGTGTCATTCGCTCCGGTCATCATGCAGGTTTTTCACCTACTCCCGCTGGGTTCCTTTTTATGCGGGGTGGGAGCACAGCACCTTCCACCCCGAATTTTGATAAGTGTAAATTCATCTCCCAACTCAACTCTCTTACACTGTAGATGAATTTTACATTTACACTTGTCAAAATTTGGGGGTGGGAGGTGTTGTGCTCCCACCCCTAGCATAAAACAAATCCTCCCGCAGTTTCCACGTGGGTCACCCGCCGTGCACTCTAGCGTTGTGGTGGAAACATTTGGCCAATTGGTGGACCAGGCCTACCGCTTAAAGACACCCCCGGGTATAATGGGAATCCCATGATGTAGGAAGTTCCTATTTTGTTCTCCTTATCTATGCTAATATTAACAAATTTATTTTTATATTTTAATATATTAGAATTTTAATGGTAGAGTATGGGGTTTTATAGGTAAAATCTTACTCCCTCCTTCTCATTACTAACATTATATTTATTTTGAAATTAAGAAATTTGTGTTTTATGGTGTATATTATTTGATTTTTTTTATATTTTTCAAATATTTTTGCCTTTTTAAAAATAGAAATTTTCTGACAAAACACCATATTATATAATACAGAACATTATTAATGGAATAGAGGGAGTTTAATCCAAATACTTACCTAATGATGTTATTGATATTGAGAGAATTTCTATTTAATCATGCAATGGTGAATGTGTATATTTTTAGTCATAATGTTACTGTTCATTTTTTTGTTCTATAACTTAAACAATCGTCTTTTCTTATCTTCCGACATAATCTTTACTTCATATGTCTCTTATTTTTTATCAGGAATATGTGTGTGATCGGTAAACCCTTTCGAATTACTGATAAATTAGGTGTTTGAAAGGAATTAAAAATTACTACCAATTTCACATATAAACAGACCCTGATATCATCGTTGATCAGCATGAAGAATATACGGCTCTACGAGAGTGTATCACTTTGAGAATTCCAACAATTTGTTTAATCGATACAAATTGTGACCATGATCTTGCAGATATTTCGATTCCAGCGAACGATGACGCTATATCTTCAATCCGCTTAATTCTTAATAAATTAGTATTCGCAATTAATGAGGGCAATTCTAGCTATATAAGAAATCGTTGATTAATAAGATTAATAATAAGCTAAATCACTTTTCATTCAAAAATGAAGGCAACACAATTACCGAACAAATACAAAACGCAACCTACATTACAAGTCTAAAATCGATTTTTTTTATGATGATATTTGATTTCTAGCACATTTGATCATGAAACAAAAATAGTCTACATTTCTATAATTATTGAAAGGTGCTTTAATTTGTTGTGACAAGACAAATGATTGTTGTCTTTATTCTTCATTTAATCTCTATTTCCCTAACGTACGACAAAAACAAATTCGGTGATGGAATCGGCAAGTTTTGGTTAGCACGTTGTGTTTGGACCAAGTAGTCATAAATTTCCATAAAAAGATATTTATAGTCATAGATGGAAATGTTAATATAAAAATTAAGTCAAAGAATCCCACACGATTAGTCGAATGGGGAATTAATTTTCTATTTATAAAGCCCATTTTTGGTAGTAACGGCCAATATCTTTTACTACAAAGGAAGACCAAGTCATTCAAACACCGGCCTTTATTTGCATTTTTCTTAAAAATAATTGATGCAAATACAATGTTTCAAATTATTTAAAATTATCCAAAGAAAAAGGATGATAATAATCGCCATCTCATTTCCCCAGTGTGCATGCACGAAGAAGCTGTCAAAAAAATTCAATTCCAAGTCAAAATTTAAACCTCTAGAAATCATATCATTTATGTAATTTATTTTATTTATTTTAATGACGAGGAAAGTCGGTAGCTATTAACGAAGATAAAAAGCTAGGCAAGTGCATGGAAAAGCTTAAATAAACTGCTGTTTTTGACTATTTTTTTCGTAAAAATACTTTTTCGAATGTTTGGAATATATACTTTTATTTTTATATGCTTAAAATAGGATAGAATAAGTATAAACTCATAAAGTGGTCGCTTTAATTTTTTTTATTTCTAATATCTTAAGCACTAATAATTTTTACTTAAAAGAAATTTTAAACAACTTAAAGTGTTTATGATATAAAATAATCCAAAATCTAGAATAGTTGGGAATAAAATAAGCACACAAAAAGGAACAAAATAGAAAAACAAATTGCCCACAACTTATTGTCAAGAATCATTCTTTCTTGATCCCATTTCGTTTTTAACTTATTTTGCAGAATTACTTTTTTATTCCACACCACTTGATTAGTCTTTTTTAATTTATTTTTTGTCTGGTTTTTCCAAGCACCTTGACCCAACTCAATTTAATTTAATTAACTAATGTTTAATTTGCAGGCTAATATATTAAAACTAAATTTTGAAATTCAATGAATTTAATTTGCAGGCTACTATATTAGAACTAAATTTCCAAATTCAATGAAATTAAATTCTATGTATTACTCTGTGTGAAATCAAAACCAAAGGCGTGTTGAGCTGTTTCTCTCTCTCTCTCTCTCTCTCTCTCTCATTTGAAAATCTGTGTTGGATAATGACTTTCTGCAAGCTGTAAATCAGTAAATGAATGTAGCGTATAAAATTATAGGCCCTTTCTTTGTACTGTTCCTCCCCTGCCTTCCCCATTATTTCCCTTTGAATACCAAATAATTACAACCTCCAGTCAAATACTTCCATGAATCTATACTAATTTCTTCATCTTCATCTTCTCTCTCTTACTGGGTCTTCCCTGTTCTTAAAAAAATGGAGCTTATTTAGCAGCTTAAATCGCATTGCAGCTCGAAACCCACTATCAAGATTCAATTTTTTATCCCAAAAAATAAAATAAAAATCAAATCTTGAAACAATGGCGCCGTGGTGGGGGAAGGAATCGCACCGCGGCACGCCGGTGGTGGTGAAAATGGAGAACCCTAACAACTGGTCAATGGTGGAGATAGAGTCGCCGTCCGACGACGACTTCATGTGCCGAAACGACGCCGTTCCGAAGGGAGGCCGGAACAAGAACGCCAAGCAGCTCACGTGGGTCATCCTCCTCAAGGCCCACAAGGCCGCCGGCTGCCTCACCTCCATCGCCGCCGCATTCGTCTCCCTCTCCGACGTCGTCCGCCGCCGCATCGCCGCCGGACGCACCGACACGAACCCGAGGGCCAATTCGAGGGTCTACACCTGCATTAAGGTTTTCTTATCGCTTGCTCTGCTTCTGCTTGCTTTTGAATTGGCTGCGTATTTCGAAGGGTGGCATTTCGGAGCTCCGGATCTTCATCTGGGTCGCCTTTATTCCGGGTTTGCAGTGAAGGGTGTGTTTGATTTGATGTATTCGAAGTGGGTCTGGATCCGGGTCGAGTATCTCGCCCCGCCTCTCCAGTTCTTGATCAATGCTTGTATAGTCCTCTTCCTTATCCAGAGCTTGGATAGGTTAGTCCTCTGTTTGGGTTGCTTTTGGATCAAAATCAAGAATATTAAACCCATTGCCAAACAAGGCCTTGCTAATCTTGAATCTGGAGATGGTGATGGTTATGGCTACTTCCCTATGGTCCTAGTCCAGATCCCCATGTGCAATGAGAAAGAGGTAATTTACTAATTTAGATTCATTTATTCAATTTATAATTTGTATTAGTATTATCAAGTTTGATCATTGATGCTTACTTGCTTAGCTTGATTAGTGGTTAGTAGGAGTTTGAGTTGAATGTTGATTCCTATTTGATCAAATTATGATTGTATTGTTCAATTTTCAAATTATAATTTCTATATTACTATATTAGTATATGAGGTTTGATCATTGATGCTCTTTCTTGCTTAGCTTGGTTTGTGGTTAGTGGTTAGTAGAAGTTTGAGTTGAATGTTGATTGCTATTTGGATTGTATTATGATAGGTTTATCAACAATCAATTGGGGCTGTGTGTAACATGGACTGGCCTAAGGGGAGAATGCTGATCCAAGTTTTGGACGATTCGGATGATCCGACCGCGCAGTCTCTGATCAAGGAAGAGGTGCACAAGTGGCAGCAGAACGGCGCCAACATTTTGTATAGACATAGAGTTATTAGGGATGGATATAAGGCCGGCAATCTTAAGTCCGCAATGGGTTGCAGCTATGTCAAAGACTACGAATTTGTTGCCATTTTCGACGCTGATTTCCAGCCTAACCCCGATTTCCTAATGAGGACCATTCCTCACTTTCAGGTATCTTTTGGTTCGAATTACATTCTTGAAATCAAGTATAGTTTGTCTTGCTTGTTTGGAAGCTTTTAAGGAAGTGTTTTACTCTATGTTGGAAGAATGCTTTGTTTCTTGACTTGAATTAAAACATTAAAGAATTATATGGCTTCTTGGATTGTAGGATAATGAGGAAGTAGGGTTGGTTCAAGCAAGGTGGTCATTTGTGAACAAGGAAGAAAATCTACTAACTAGATTGCAGCTCATAAACTTGGCGTTTCACTTCGAAGTAGAGCAGCAGGTTAATGGTCATTTCATCAACTTCTTCGGGTTTAACGGGACTGCCGGTGTGTGGAGGATTAAGGCATTGGAAGAATCCGGTGGGTGGATGGAGAGAACCACCGTCGAGGACATGGATATTGCAGTTCGCGCCCATCTTCATGGCTGGAAATTCGTCTTCTTGAATGATGTCGAGGTAATTTCCACAACAACATGATGATTACTGGCTTTTGTATGTTAGTTAGTTCGTTAGCTAACTTGATCATGTATTCGTGGAACGTTCAGTGCCAATGTGAATTGCCGGAATCTTATGAGGCTTACCGTAAGCAACAACACAGATGGCATTCTGGGCCGATGCAGTTGTTCCGCCTCTGTTTGCCGGCTATTATAAAATCTAAGGTATTTCGTCTTTAAAAGTACTACTCCCTCCGGCCCATAGATTTAGTCCACTTTCTTTTCAGCGCGGTTTTTAAGAAGAGTTGTTGATGTGTGTAGAGTTGTATAGAATTGTGGGTCCCTCAAAAAAAGTATTTGTATAATTTGTCAAAAAAAGATAACTAGACTATTACAATGGAACAACCCAAAAAGGTATACTGGACTAAATCTATGGGACTGAGGGAGTACATTTCATCTATCAATCGATCATTTCGAAGATTTTTCGTGTGTTTTTTATGCTAATTACTTTCTCGATCAATTGCAGATAAGTGTGTGGAAGAAAGCCAACATGATATTCCTCTTCTTCCTACTAAGAAAACTCATCCTCCCATTTTACTCATTCACCCTCTTCTGCGTCATTCTCCCCATGACGATGTTTATTCCGGAAGCTTCTCTCCCTCCGTGGGTCGTTTGCTACATACCCGCCACCATGTCATTCCTCAACATACTCCCGGCTCCGAAATCATTCCCATTCATAGTCCCATACCTCCTCTTCGAAAACACAATGTCGGTCACCAAATTCAATGCCATGATCTCCGGCCTCTTCCAGCTCGGAAGCGCCTACGAGTGGGTCGTAACCAAAAAATCAGGCCGCTCCTCCGAGGGTGACCTAGTATCATTAGTAGAAAAACCACCAACACACCAGAGAGGGAGCTCGGAGCCTAATCTTGAAGAACTCCGTGAAGAAATCAACCAGCAAATGAAGAAGGAAGCGCGGAAAAAGAAGCACAATCGGATTTACACGAAAGAGCTAGCTCTAGCTTTCCTACTATTGACAGCTGCAGCAAGAAGTCTATTATCTGCTCAAGGAATCCATTTTTACTTCTTGCTCTTTCAGGGTATATCATTCTTGCTCGTGGGCTTGGACTTGATCGGCGAGCAGGTGCAGTGAACGCGGCGAATGTGTACATTGTGGATATACAAAGCGGGTGTAGAGATGTGGAAAGATGGAGCGAGAAATGCCATGTAAAGAAAATGGTTAGGCTCTCCATAACTTCCTCTTTCGGTTTTTCGAATATCTTTGTTTAGATTCTTTCGTTTTTTCGTATATTCTTTTGTAAGAAGAAGAAGAAGACGACGACGACTCTTTAAGCACAAAATTTCTTCGCATATGAGGGTAGTATTAGTAGTTGTTGTAAAAGAAAGCTATACTTGAATAGTGCTTGTCATCTGTCTAAGATGTGGGAGAATTGGATTCTCTATGTTCAAACTTCTAGTTGGATGCTTGTAATGATAATGACATGCATACTTAGTTGAATGAGTCTATTTTGTGATGCTTGGACTTGTTGATTGGAAGAAGCTTCATAGAAATGTCACAATATCTACTACTCCCCCCTTCCCC
The DNA here is from genome assembly GCA_028984105.1 of Lavandula angustifolia. Taxonomy (NCBI): domain Eukaryota; kingdom Viridiplantae; phylum Streptophyta; class Magnoliopsida; order Lamiales; family Lamiaceae; genus Lavandula; species Lavandula angustifolia. The sequence goes on from CM054818.1 coordinate 440,230, forward strand.
GTATTTGTGGCCCGTTTCTACGAGCACGGGATTTAAGAAAAGTGATGTTTTTGTGATGTATTATACTGTCTGAGCTTTTGGTAGTTAAATTTAGTGTACATAATCTTTGCTGTTTCTAGAATAAGCCACTTTTAATGGAATAGTTCAAATAGAAAAACGAGTCGCTTTTAGCGAGACCGAGGAGTACTAATCTTTTGAACCAAATCTTCCTATCGATGATATAATCGGAATAAAGTGAAACTTCACATCAATGTGCTTCGTCCTCTCACGTTACGTATCATCTCAATTTAAGTGAATTGCACTATCTAGTACTCCCCCTTTCTCGGTATTTGTGGCCCCTTTTTTCTGGCACGGGAATTAAGAAAATTAATTTTTTTTGTGGTGTATGTTGTTTGATCTTTAGCCAATTAAAATTAGTCCGCGCAATCTTTGCCTTCTTCAGAAGAGCCGCTTTTAATGAGACGACTCCAATAGAAAATCAAGTCGCTTTTAGCGAGACCGAGAGAGTACTAATCTTCTGAAACAAATCTTCCTATCGATGATAGAATCGGAATAAAGTGAAACTTCACATCAATGTACTTTGTCCTCTCACGATACATATCATCTCAATTTAAGTGAATTGCACTTTAACTATCACAAGCTTAAAAATGAGATATATTACACATAGACAAAGACAATCTAATGGTCAATCTTGTAAGTAGAAGCCACCACCATTGTCCTGCAAACTGGTTATATGAAGGATGCTTTGTAGCTCATTGTTCCATAAGTTCTGAAACAAAATATGTACATACATATATTAGCTTTAACAAGAATTGCTCTAACTTCTAACCTTGAATTAAAGAAAAACAAATGCTAAGTTTTTGGTGGAGTAGATGTGTTATCCTTCATAAAGGCTTGTGTGTACCAAATTTGTATACCTGGTGTAACAGAGGAGCTGTGCAGATGTTTCCATGGGAAGTTTCGGGTATCGAATGAGTCAAATTCCTATCGACTCCATTGCTAGCTTGAGGATAAAGAAGCTAAGAAAACAATGAAGAAGAAAATGGAGTCTTAGTTGGTTTTATAATCTACATATACATGAAGTTATGCAAAGAGGAAATCTTATCTCACATCTTTAGGCAAAATCTGCTCAATATCCATATGTTCTTGATTTACATTTGCAAGCTTCATTGAGAGAAACTGCATAGTAAAAGAATTGAAGTGATCAAATGATAGAGAAGTTGGAAAATTAGTTATATTTACAAGAATTGCACCATTTTGTCATCCAACTTCAGAAAAGGGATCTGATTAGTCCAAACTTTTAGTTGTGTGTAAAGTTGTGAGTCCGTGAATTCTAACCACAAAATCTTTATATTTTAGGAAACGGGGCAAGAACTACGGGACAACCCAAAACGGGAAACGGGACAAGATCTATTCGACAGGGGGTGAAAAATGCAAACCTCAACTTGCTGCTGCAGTGACTGCACATAGTTGATAATCTCATCAAGCACCACTGCTTTGCCAGTTACCTTATCACAACCAGGAACCAAGCCTTGCAGCAATCTCATTCTCTCACTAATCCTCTCTCTCCTCATCTGCAAAAAAACCACCATTCCCATTGGAAAAAAGGATTTCAAACTTCTGCATAAGAATTTAAATTACAAAAAAGTTCACCCTTTCTGCAAGGCTGTGGCTGCTTGTTGCTTGCCCCCTTTTGGCTCTATAATGAACTATATCTTCTTCATCACATTCAACCGCTTGCTTACAATCCGAATTCCCATTCCGATCGATCCGTTTTTCGACATGGGAATTCTACAATCAACAAGAATGAAGCTGCATTAGGCTCAAAATCTTGGTCCACACTGATAAAGAGGGCAGTTTCATTGAAATTACCTTCCAAGAAGACACATTTCTCTTCCTCTTTGCATTCATCTCTACATTTGAAGCAATCCCACTTCCATAACCATCAATCCAACCACAATTAAGGCCTAGCTTTGAATCTGCAACAGTTTCAGACACTGAATCTGCAGCCATCATTGAAGAACACCTCTGTTTTTCCCAGTTTCTTCACAACCCACAATCAAGAAAAAGAAGTTCAAGAATCCAAAAATCCCCCTAAATGCAGCAAAGTGAAGAATATTTCACATAGCTTTAAGTAGTCAAATTTCAACCAATCACCATATGAAAAACTAATTCTTTTCTCTATACTTCTCTACATAACTCACAAATGTCAGATTAGAAGTTCTGATCAACACCACAAGAATCCAAGAAAAGCAAAATTTAAGGGGCCCTTTATGTGATCCTTGCAGTTTGGGCAGCAGAAACCAACAAATTCTTGCAGAACTTAAAAACAAAGAGAATATGAGCAGAGATGCAGAGCAGTACAGCTATATTGAGTATCATATGCTTGCTTAAATTCCTCAACAAAAGCAAAGACTCAACAGCTGGGAGTTTGCAGAGGCATCCATATAGTGGCCATGAGAGAGAGAGAGAGGGACACAAAGAGTATACATTCTAGAGAGAGATTAAAGAAAAAAAGAAAAGGGAAAGCTACACTTTAAATTGGGTCTATGTATATTAATTTAGAAGACATACTAACTACTGCCAACTGCTCTTGCAGGTTTTATATCATTTAAAAACCTAATCTTTAACCTTGATTTTCACACTTCCCCACCATTCCAGTTACATTATTAATTTGATGTATAACTTTTTTGAACTTCATCCAGTAACTTAAAAATAAGAACAATCAATTCTGAGATTGCCCTCAAAAAAAAAAGATATTTACTAATAAAAATCTTATCTTTTACAGTAAATCTTATTTTTAAAATCTAATCTCCAGATGCTTGATGACTTATCTAATCATTCATGGAATGGTTTGTAGGGAAGGATGTTTTCTTGAGCCCCTAAGTTTTCTATATATTTTGTTTTTCCTTTTTTTTTTTGCTTTAAAAATTCGTAGTCGCCTATTTGAAGTCTTAGAGTAAGTAAACCTCACTATTATGCAAATACTCTGTGCATTCATTTTTCTTATTTTTCCACATTTCTACTAGTGAGAATGAGTTAATTAGCCTCTCTAACCCACTCCATATCAGAGCCAGGTTTCGATCCTGGGACCTGTGGGTTATGGGCCCACCACGCTTCCGCTGCGCCACTCTGATTTGTTGATAATTATTGGATCTTACATTTATTTGGCTTTTCTCGTTGTACGGATTCTTCGAGAAATTCTCAACGTGCCGTGTTTGTCGACACCCCGACACGACTCAAAACCCCATTTGGCGTGTCCCGTATGCTTAAATATACGTTATTCCTAATTCTAATGAAAAACACCAAATTACACTCCAAACGCCGTGTTTAATTATCGTGTCGTGTCCTAAGTTTACACAAAATACCGTGTTCCGTGACCGTGTCGTATCTCGTGTCCATACAACATAGATATCTCGTGTCTTTACATTAATCTTAAGCTAAAATAGAGCAAGAACCCCAAGATTTCAATGGAGCACATTAATGTATAACGAATTTGATTATATCGAGTTTATCGAACATAGTTAATAATTTCATCATTAAAAAACTAGTTGGTGATGAACTTCAAGATTTAGAAAAATAATTACTAAATTAAAGATCCATGTGCAAAAACAATAAAATGTGACATCGAGCCAATTTTATACCAAGATTTTAATTTCAACAATAGTGCCTTTTTTAATTATTCCTTGGGGTTGGTAAGATAAGCTTTGTCTTTGAACTCGTGCAGAGTGACTCAATCCCAAGATCTCGTCACATGACACAGACCAATTCATTACTACAATAATGGTTTTTAGTCTAATGCGTGCGAATATTCGATAATTGAATCCAATATATAATATATAGTTTAATTTTTTGTAAAGATATTGAATCTCTCCCCCATTTAATCATTAATCTAATCAATTCGGTTTGATTTTGAATCCAAAATGCATGTGGTTATTGAGTCACTCGGGGTGTTGGGTTTGAAGATCATGCATGTTTACATTATGAATTGAGAAATGTGTGTGCTAGTCTTCCCATACCAATACAAACGTTTGGCTTAATTTTCTTGAAAAAATCATGTTTATTGGAAGCATTCACACTTCTAATGATATACATAGTGGCTAAAAGTAAATATTCTGAACAACATTAACATGGGTGGATTCAAAATTTCAATTAAGGGTGAAATCTATAATTTCGAGATAGAGGTTAAATCAATAATCCTGGAAGAGGAGCTAAAAAAACCCCCTTTTCTTCTAAACATACACAAAAAAATCAAACTCAGTTCGATTTAAGTGTCAACAGCCTCCACCCGACCCCTTTGAATCCACCAATAGCACCAAGACCTCTACAAACCGACTCTGTTATACATGAATGCATAATAAATCTAGTGCAATTTTGTATAATTTGAAGGTTACAATACATAAACTAAATTTACTTGAGGCATAGTTTGAGAGCTAGCTAGAAGCATCTAACTTTGATATATTTATTATTCTAGTAGAGTTTGAAACCTATAGTTGTTTTTTCCAATCTCACTTGCCTGACAAAGTTTTTGTCATCTTTAGGTCGCCAACCCAACAACTAATAATCCCATCTCCCAAGGCAATGCCACTAGCTTAATCCCTTTTAATTAACAATACTAATTAATTTAATCTCTTAACTATCTAGGGCTTGTAGCACTACTCGTTGGGGAGGGTTGTAGCCATGAGTGGTGCCCAAATTCCAACCACATTAAAATATTCAATAACAAATCTTGGGAATTTGTTCCAAAGTAGTCAACCTCATTCTCCAGGCTTGATTCAATCCAGGCTAGCCTTGGAAATATATATATATATTTGCAATTACAATTAATGAGATGATTTAGACATCAAATTAAGAATCGATTCAAGAAACATATCACAATTAAATTCGACTCAGTGATAAATCTCGAGTTCAATCATTTTTCAATTAAGAATCAATTCAAGAAACATATCACAATTAAATTCGACTCAGTGATAAATCTCGAATTCAATCTCAATGAATAATAATAACAACAAGTAGCAAAGAAAATTGAAAGAAGTAGCAGAAAACCCTAGAGATGGAAGCTTGGAAAAGTAGTGGCTAAATACTTTTGTTAATTAATAAAACACCCACATCGATGTAAGGCATGCATTACAAGCACAAATAAATATGGTTTCTTTTTAGGCACAAAAATAATAATAATAATAAATAAAAGTAACTAATTTATTGTGCTCAAGCATCTACGTACATATGACTCTATCCGCAGGTTTATGATGTTCTTGTTCGGACACAATTAAAGAACACAAGACTGTTTTTTATATTAAAAATTGGCAAGTGTTGTCCCAATGCATGTAGTATGATCGTTCTTTTTTTTTTTATATATATAACATTATCAATAATTATTACAGCTGCCACCCTTGGGAAAATTCCAATCAAATGTTCTTTCCCTAAAATCCCACATATATAATTCATGCCCATATTTTTGTCATTCTGTCCACTGCCATAATTGATAATGTTGAAATGAAATCAATTTTATATTATTTTTGAAGAATGTAATATCGACGAATCATGAAATATATCAATTATATTCATGATTTGAGTTTGTCACGTATATATATCTTAAATAGGGACTGCAGATTTTTTTATTAAAAAATATACTATTTCATTAATGGTTTGAGATTGAAGGAATAAAATAAATAATGTTATCTTTGAGACGAAGAAATCTGTGGGCAGGAAAAATATCTATATTGGTTAATTATTTAAAAAGGAGGGAAAAAAGAGGGGAAAAGAAAAGTCTGGACTGTCCCAACCCATCCCTGTCGGTGAAGAGGAAGCGAAACCCTACTATCCACACCTTGCTCTCTCCCACCCGGCAATATCCGTATTATATTGGAAGATGAAATCTATAATTTTAAGAAAGAGAGTGAAATATTGAATTTCAATAGCCAAAATTTTTGTTTTAAAAAATCATTACATAAGAAATTGGAAGTGTTAATATACAAACTTAGTCAAATAGGTTAAGTGAAACACTATATTAGTCTATCACTATCTAAAAACATAAATGTAGCCATAAAAGTACACTTTATGACATACATAATGATTGGGTGAAAAAGTTGTCAGGATTCGATTTCCATCGGCCCTCAACAAGTTTTTTTTTTAAAAAAAAAATAATGAATATGTTGAGGGCCGATGGCCCTTCATAACCGATGCATCGGCCCTCAATAAATTTTTTTTTATTTTTTTTATTTTACATATTGAGGGTCAATGATCCTTCATTAATTTTTTTTTAAAAAAAACATGTTGAGGGTTGATGGGGTAATCGGCCTCTATCGGTACCTGATAACTTTTTCGCTCAATCATTATGTCTGTTATAAATTATCTTTCGTAGCTATATTTGTATTTTTTGATAGTGATAGACTGATGCATGTTTCACTTAATCTATTTGGCTAAGATTAAAAATGTCTCAAATTAGAATTCCGTATAATTTGAGGCAACTAAATTTTCTTATATCCGCCATTGTATGTATATAACGAGGCCCTTTACTAAGATTAAAACACACATTGAATACATATTTGTAACAAATAGAAGGAGAATAAGTGATGTAAATATGTGCATACAATCTTCGTCTCACTAGAAATATCACGTTTTTTTTTATTGGGACGTTCTACTATAAATGACACGTTTTGATAAAGATTATATTGACCATATCAAACTACTAAACGGTCAAACATTCTACACTACATAACATCATTTTTTTTATTCTACACTACATAACATCATTTTTTCTTATATTCTCGGTTGTTTTTTTTATAGTGGAACGTAGGATAATATATAGGGTGCGTGTGAATAAATATGTAGTTTTCTTGGGGGACCATAATAGTTGTAGTGACCGTTGACACGTCGCTATCCCCCCTCTACGTACAATGCAACTACAACTACAACTACAAGCTCTCTCTCTCTCTCTACTCTCTCTTGAATTCTTATCCTTTGTCTTGTTTGATATCTTTTGATCTAGCTAGCCACGTCACTATGCCCCAATAACATGATGTGACGCACTTCTGAAACCTTACCTATCATGGAATTTTTCTATCATAGACCAGATCTACAAGACCTTGTGGTCTAGGATAGAAGTTGTATTTTTTAATAATTTTTTATTTTCAAAACATTACATGTGTCTTCATTTTTAACCACCAGGTCTAGATAAGAAAAATTCCCTATCATCCATGCATTTGCCCATTTTTCACTTCTATTTTACCCTTTTTAATTTACAAGATTTAATAATCAAATACAACTCGAGCACTATCCATGACCCGAATGCAAGTTGTCGGGTCGGGTTCATTTTAGGCCTACAAAATATATCTAAAAAGCCCACGTAATGCTGAGGCGGCCCAAGTCTTGACAGCTGTACATATATTTACATAAATTAAATAATAGAGTGAAAAGATTATATGATTATATGTCAAAATCTCATCAAAGCTTCTATAAATCGAGTATGCCGAACGTAGTTTAAACTTTTTTAAGTTTTTGAATTAAATAAGAGTAAATAAAAGTGGTTTATTAGAGAATTTGAGAGGTGTTTGCAAAAATTGCTAAAGAGAAAAAAAAGTTGAACAAATAATATTTGCAATTTTTATATTATAATAACTTATTTTGATATTTATAATTAAAATATCAGATCGTAACTTCTCAATAACTACGTATACACCATTTAGAAGGACAAGTTGTTTCAACCAAACTTCACCAACTTCTCATTTTTCAACTTAATTTTAGAGAATTTACATAATTTTAAGCTAACTAAACACTCCAAAATCAATTTATTCTAAAATTATGTTATAAGTTGCAACTTATAATCTATTGCAAACACCCACTTAATTTAATATGGTCTACATTTTTATTATTTGTTGAATACGGGCGGAGGCATTTACGATTATAACTGTCGATTTCTCTCGTTATAAAAAAAATACATATTTCAAAAGAAATTTATTTTTAAAATATCTATATATATGTAGTGTGTGTGGAGGAGCAATTGTAGTAATGTAGCTTTGTCACAAACCTTTGAGACAATATCCTCCTTCTCACTGCCCCTCTCTCTCTCTCTCTCCAATTCTTTTTCCATTGACAAACATCAAACTCACTAAACAAGAACCACAGTTGCTTCCCCCTTTTCAACTCTGCTCAACCAGACATACCTCCAACAAACCAAACTTCTCTCTCCAAACGTACTTCCCCCCTCTCTCTCTCTCTCTTCATGGACTTCGACACCAATCTCCTCTCCTTCACCAACGCCGCCGCATTTTCCTTACAAGACGCTGCTGATATGAACAAGCAGAAATGCTACGGCTTTGGCTTTCTCAAGCAAGATAGAGCAATAAATGAGGAAGATTTAAGGGAGCTTAAAATGGCAAAGACTTCATCTTTCGGCCAAAGATCCAACGGCTGTAATCTCTCCAATGAAGGCTACCAGCAAATGCTCAGCTTCTCTTCTCCCACCACATTGCCTTATTACAACTACTCATCAACCCCATGTGGTAGAAACACAGGTTAGCATGAAATTTTACTATTATGCATGGGATTGCAAGAATTTTATAGCTTTATGCTTTCATTATCTTGAAATGATTCTTGTTTCAGACAAGATGGGCTGTTCATGAATTGTGCTGTCTTCTCTTATTTAGTTGTGGGTGTAAGAATCTTGTCCTAAAAATGCAATCCTCTCTCCTCACAACTCACAAGCCTTGTCCACTCAACAAGGAAACAACCTTGTTTCTTGCTCTGTTTTTGGGGATTTATGATTCAAGATTTTGTGGAATCTTTTTTCATTCTTTGTGTTTGTATTGAAGGTGGAAGCATGGAGGGGTTAAGAGGTCCATTCACACCTTCACAATGGATGGAGCTTGAGCATCAAGCCTTGATCTACAAATACATCACTGCTAATGTCCCTATTCCATCTTATCTCCTCAATCCCATCAGAAAAGCTTTCGACTCTGCTGGCTTCTCTCTTCTAAGATCCAATCCTTGTAAGCCCTTTTCCTCGCTCACTCTCTCTCTCTAATTAAAAATTGGATCTTTATAGTGTTTGTAATTAATATCCACATTTTGAGTGCATTATGTTGATAAGAATACTTTTTGGGACAGTGGGATGGGGTGGTTTTCAGTTGGGCTTCTCCAACACCGACCCGGAGCCGGGGCGGTGCCGCCGTACCGACGGCAAGAAGTGGAGGTGCTCGAGAGATGCGGTTGTGGATCAGAAGTACTGCGAGTGCCATATGAACAGAGGCCGCCACCGTTCAAGAAAGCCTGTGGAAACTCAACCTACCCCCTCCAATGCCAAGTCCACTTCCAATAATCAAGTCTCCACAATCCCTACAGCTAGCAGGTGCTTTACAAATCATATATTGTTTCTTTATGTCGATATCGGTTGATATTTTGATGACCCGAATCTTTTTGCTCGAGTCCGAGATGGGTTTTTTTTCGCAATATGGTTGGGGCTTTAGGGTTTTTTTTTTAACGTAAAATTTGTGTGTTTTTGTTTTTCGTAATTTTCTTACACTATATGATAGTAGATGATATTTGCAAATGTTGCTACAAACAAGTAGAATGCATTATTTCAAGAATTTGGATTAGTATGCTCCTAACTCCTTGTTTATTATGTTGATATCGTCGATATTTTGGTGGCCCGAATCTTTTTTTCGCCGCTTTGAGTTTTTTCGCAACGTGGTTGGGGCTTGAGGCTGAGGGTTTCTTTTTTCTCTTCTCTACCCGTGGTTTTTTTCCCTGTTTCCACGTAAAATCTGTGTGTTATTTCTTGTTTCTCGTATTTACTTCTCGTAAGTTCATTACACTACATGATATTAGATGATATTTGCAGTGTTGCATCAAACAAGCACAACGCTGCATCAATTCAAGAATTTGGACTAGTCTGCTCCGACTTCTTGCTCAACCCGTGGAACCGAACCGAACCCAACCACGAGCTAAGGCAGTTCATGGACGAGTGGCCCAACGCGAACCAATCGGATCGTGTCGATTTGCAGCCGGAGAGGACTCAGCTATCCATCTCCATCCCCACCGTGACGTCGGACTTCATGTCGTCCACCTCATCCCCGGCGAATGGAGCTTCTCCGCCGAAGGAGCTCGAGATGGGATTGGGAGTAGGCTCCCTCGATACTGATCGAAACCAAAGGCAGATTCCGATCACTTGGGAGCCCTCGTCGATTGGAGGGCCTCTTGGAGAGGCCCTCCACAACACGAGTAATGGGATCGGCAACACCAAACAACTCAACCTCATCGAGAGATGGGATAACGGGCCTCGGTTGGCATCGTCTCCAACCGGGGTGTTGCAGAGGGGCGCCTTCGTGTCCCTCTCCAACAGTGAGTAGGGCTATCTACCCACTTGTAATTTGTTTTTTTCTTTCACTTGATCTCACTCCTTAATATTGCATTTTGAGTTTTTCTTCAATTTATATCAGCTCAAGAGAAATTTGGTAAAATCTTGCAAGAAATCATGAAAGTTGATGAGGACCATAGAAATCTTATTCGTAGGTTGCGTGAAATCTTTCCTTTGATTGCTTTGGGTGGTCCAGCACAAGACTTTTCTTCAACTCCAAATCGGCCGACAGCCATTAGAACAAAAAATCTATTCAGTTGTGAACAAAATGTGTCTTTTATTGCTTTTCATTATTAATTTTGTTATTTTGAATCATATGAACTAAGTAAAGATTACAGTTTTCCATAACAAAATCAATCCAAGACTTTTAGTAAAGATCACAACTTTCGATCATAATGTTGACACGCTTTTCCCTACCGAGTCGGTCGTTTCTCATCTCCCATGCTGGTAGCTGCCGCTTCTTGTTGTTATGGGTACTCTTTTTCCTTGTTCGGTGTTTTTTTCCCATGAGATTTTACATCGGACAAGGTTTTAACAAGGCCCGTAATCCCCCTCCACCCTCTTCGGTGGTTGACTTTGTCATCTCCGTCATCTTCGATTAGGCCTAATCGTTGTTGGATGATAGGTTAATCTATGTAATGTTCCTTGCTCCCTCATAGTTTGGACCTATGGTTAGCCTAGGGTCGACCGGGGTTTAACTAGTGTCCACTTCGGTATAAAAAAATAAATTTGTGATGTTTGTTCTTGGTTTGTATATTCTTGGTGATAATATAAGTTTTATTCAATCAAAAAAAAAATGTTGACACAAGGAACATAGTAAGTTTATCTTTTTTTGGATGACGAATAATCTGAAACCGGTACTGAAGTGAGAAAGGGGTAAAAGGGCTAACCATAGGTGAGTTTAGTAGCATCTTGTCTTTGCTTTAGATGGTTAGATACAAAAATCTCTCACAACTAGAGTTGAATATTAGGGAATTCTTGATGTTTTGAGGATTCATTAGTATGTATTGAGACTAAAGTAACAATCAATTACAAATCTTACTCAAATGCAAAGCACTCCCTCCGTCCCGCTAATTCTGTTCTAGTTGACTTCGGCACGGAGATTAAGAAATTTTAGTTTAGTGTGTATTTTTATGAATTTTAATTGTATAAAAAAAATGACACAATTTTCGAAGAGTGGTTGATGGAAAGAAATAAGAATTATCTAAATTTTTACAAGGCTAGTAAAAAGCAATCGATTTTTATTTTTAATATTTTTTTTATATTGTATTTGAAGAAATAATCTAAAATTTTAAAAAAGATAAAAATCATAATTTTCTGAGTTCGAAGCAAAATATAATCGAGTAGGAGATAAATTTTTGAAGAGAGAGTTAATAAGAATGTGAAGGTTGAGTAGTAAGTAAGGGAACTCACTTTATTTTATGTTTAAAAGTAATTTTTACTATTTTAGGAAAGAGGACAATAATACCAGGACAGCCCGATTAGGCAAGTAGGACAATAATAGCGGGACGAAGGTGGGAGTAGACAAGGAATCAAGAATACTTAGAATTTCCATTTCATCATAGGGAACAACATTGTTAATAGCAAATCATACAACAATTTAACTAGCAAAACATCCTAAGAATTTTGCAAATTCATACATCATATTAAGAGGTGAGGAAATCAATCATCTCTTCCAATCTTGCCTCCCAAAAACCTTGAGCCAGATTCACTTGAACAAGCTCCACCACCTACCACTTGAATTCTTGTGGAGTAAGTAAAGAATATAGAGGCATGCGTAACCCTCATTCCTAGCAATGAAATTCAGGCTTTAAACACCACCAAAACTCAATATGAGGAGAGGCCATTTATACAACAAATATCATACTTATTTGCCATACTATACAGAAAAGCCACCTCCTACTAATAATCATATAATTTTCATATACATATACTCTTGTGTGTATCACAGCTGACATGTGTTAAATATAGCTCACTATGCCACATGCAATACCTTGTGTGTGGTACACGAGTATACGAAAGGAATCATAACTCATAAATTCAAGAACAAGTAATCAGCCTCTAGAACAATTAGTCATTAGCAGATGAACAATTAACCATAAAAAATCAATCTAATATATAATGATTTCAAGAAAAGCTTTTAATAAAATTTAGCAATCTAATTTTGCCAACCTAATTATGATTTTATCAATCCATATCCACATCCACCTCAATCAAATCTATCGATTTAAAAGTTCAATTTGAAAGGCATCAAAACTAACATACTAACTCAAAAACACAAGAATTGAAGAACAGAAGATGAAGGTGGGAGCTCATATTCTATGGGTGTAAAAGAGTCTGTCAAGCTATGGCTACAGCATTCAGTACGAGGAATTACTTTATAATCACCGCAGCCCACCTCATATTTCATGTCAAGATCGAAACTTTTTGAGTTGAAAATCAAAATTATGCAGAGTAAAGACGAGAAATTGAAAAATTAATAGCATAAACTCAGTGGATGATAGGATGAGTGAAATTGCACAAGCGGCGGTGTGGAATTATATAGAGGATTCAAAACCCTAATTTTTTCAGCGCCCCATTTGACCCATTCCCTCAATTGAGATGAGAGAGAGAGAGAGAGCTCTTCTGATTTGGGCTAATCGGACTATGTTTCATATGATGAAACAAGAGCCCATATAATGCAGTCCACTAGATTTTCTTGGTCAAAGCCCAAATTGTTATTTACTTGCATTTTTTTAGGTTTAATAAATTTAAATATCACAATATTTACTCTAAATTATAAACAACACAAGATTTTTATACATTTATTAACTAAAAAATTCGTTCTAAAATTGATCTTAATTACATAGACCACTAAAACGACGTAGTTTTATTACTGAAGAAATTATCATTTTAATAGGTTTTTCTAGACCACTAAGGAATAATAGTTAAATCATTTCTAGGTCGAGCTTGTTAAACGGGATTAGCTTAGTGCGAAAATTCAAAATTGAGAAAAAAAAAAAGTAGTTGCTTTTATAAAGATGAAGTTCACCAACCATTTGTCACATCTTTAATTTCTTTAGGTCATGTTTAATCACAACTTTGAACTTTTCTTGATTTGTTGGGGGCTGCATATCCATTTCCAATAGATGCCAAAATCTTTTGTTACTTATAATCACTAAAGAATGAGACATATTTTTAGTATAGTTTCAAAATAATTATTTGAGATGATGTAAGTCTTGTAATCATTTCAACTATCATAAATCAAAAACTCTAATTAAAATCCTAAACTTGAAGTGTATTTTTGTCTCCTAGGGCATCTCCAAGGGTTTCCTGTATTTTACGGAAGCCCTATCCCTCTTTTACGGTAGAAACAATATTTCGTCTCCAATCATTCTCCCTTATTTTAAAGCAGAAAAAGGAATATTCTATAAATATTCTTATTTTTTACCTTTATAGATCAAATTAAAATGCAATTAAATCATATAATTAAATTAAACATAACTATATATTTATTTAAAAAATATAATTAAAATTATGCATTAATTACAAAAAAATCATAATTTAAGTTACTTATAAAAATCATAGGTTACATAACAATAAAAATCATAGGTTATATTTAATGAAAATTCTATTTGTTTCATAAAATTCTCTTTTTTTACTCTTATAAATCAAATTAAAATACTATTATATAATATATTTAATTACAGTTTATTGATAAAATTTATTTAATTTTAATTTAATTGTATAATTAAATAAAATATAATAACATATTTAATGGAAAAAATAAATTAATTGAAAAAATAATTTAAATAAAAAATATAAGTTGCATAATAATATTTAAAGAAGGGGTTGTAAATTTTCAATTAACTTCTCAATTAAAATTAAATAAAAAATAAGATAGGGGAGAGGCAAATTCTCTCTCAGAAACCTTGCCTCCCCTATGATAAATGAGTATTTAGGGAGTGTTGGAGATAAAATAATGAAATTTTTTAAGGGATTCCCCTATTTTGTGCACCCTTGGAGGTGATCTTAATACACCAAACGACCACAAAATATACTCCCTCCTCCCATTTCACCTGTTTCATTTCTTTTCGGTACGGCGATTAAGATGAGTGATTAGTTGTGTGTAGATGACTTATCTCAATCCCACAAAGAAAAGTTGCAGGATCGGAGTTTGTGTAGTAATTATTTTCCTTTTTAGAAAATAAAACAAGTCCAATGGAACAGTCTTACGAAGAAAACGAGACAAGTAAAGCGAAACGAAATGAGTACATAATTATGAAAGGACTACAATAATATTTGCACACGAGGACAATGATTTCTACATACACAAAAAAGTTTTAAGAGTTGATTGATCATACAAACTTTAAATCTTTCAATAAAGCAAATAGAATATCCTAGAAAAAATACGAGCATGAATATTATGAATTATATAAAATATTTATCTTGACCCGAGTAACTTGGATAAAGATTAGCTACAATTTGTAAAGTAAATAAATTGTACTTGTCCCCTAATAAAGCTCTTCTTGCAATCATGATTTCTCTACATGAAAACGGATATACCCTTAATTTGAAAATTTCTAATCACTATTCGAAATGCACAATGAATAAGTTGATCTATTGTGCTCAGGGACGGAACTAAAGGGGGATTGGGAGGGTCGACCGACTCCTCGGTTGCCGGAATTTCGTTTTTGTAGGTGTTGAAATTTTTTGTTCCGCTTTTATTTTTTCACTTTATTCGACCCTTTGATCGGCACGATTTCTTTCTTATGTCTATTTCGATCCTCCAACTAAAAAGTTATAATTCATTGTGCCACAATTTTCCAACATTCACATGCTACCTAATCCATGCAAACAGAAATTGATTGGAGTTTACTTCTACAAACACGTAAGAATAAAGTTTTTTCAAACAACTTATCTTGTTTTTTCTTCTTTTTATTTATCTTTATATTTCATCTACATGCACTGCATTAATTCGATTCCTTATCATATATAGTTTGTGGGAAAAGTGATTCTCAGCAAAAGGCGATAAGGAGATGTGTAGAACTTGGATTTGATTCGTGTTTCAAGATTTATGTCGAATCTTGAGAAATTCAAGTTTACTAGTCTTTGAGGTGACACATCTATCCATCAATCCCCACTCAAATCCTGGGCATTCTTAACACTTGGTTTTGGTCTCGAAAAAACATTTTTAGCAACGTGTCGATTACCGATTTTTCTCGTTATTAAAAAATATTAGTATTTCGTTAAACAAATTATTCTTGTGGTGCTTAATGGGTAAATAAATTAACGACTAAGCTACCAGTTCATATTTACGGATTTTTATCGTCATACTAAAAACACTTTCAATAGTATTTTTCTACAAATTCAATATATGGTTAGAAGTATCATACAAGAATGAAAATCATTTTTACTATGCGATTAATTAAATACTACTCTTGGAATTACAGCATATATGTATATACCACATACATTTACATTTTTGTATAGTGTATGTATTATGCTTTGTAACAATCAAATATAATAATTATTAATAGTGAATACTACTCATTCCATCCCATTTAACATGACACGTTTTTTCTTTTCGGGACGTCCCATTTAAAATGATGCGTTTCCTTTAAGGAAATAAATTTAAAAAATATCGCTCCCTCCGTCTTAAAAATCTTGTCCACTTTACTTTTCGCACGGTTTTAAGGAGAATTGTTAGTTGTGTGTAAAGCAGTGTAAAGTTATGGGTCCCATAAAAATGTTGTGTGTAATAATTTACTAAAAAAAGAAAGTAGACGAGAATTTTGGGACTACCAAAAATAGAATAGTGGATAAGAATTTTGGAATGGAGGGAGTATTAAATTATCTCTTAATTTTTTATTTCTCTTTGCTAATTTTTTCATTTATCTCTCCTACTTTATCATTTATTATCTCACAAACCCATTCATTTTCTCTCTCTTACTTTATCATTTACCCATCTCTTCCTTTTTTAATTCTCAGAGCCAAAAAAATCGTGCTATGTTAAATGGGACGAAGGGAGTATTATAACGCATAACAAAGGCACATATTGACCCTTATAGTGGATAAGATTTATTAATATAATAACAATTATCGATATATGATAAAACGGAGTAATAAAAACTTGATTTCCACACCACCAACACATCTAGATCGAGTCTAGTTTAGTATTAATTAGATCGATCTTCTACGTGTTGTGCAGATTATTAAAAGTATATCACTACGTAACACATGCATACATATGTAGATATATTCACTATGCACTAAAATTCAACATGAATACTCCAAAAGTTGTCTGCATAAAATTCTATCGACCATTCATATGTTGTTAAGCAAAAAGGAACTTTGAAAAAGCAAGATTTTGAATGGACAGGACTCAATGACGACACACAACTTATGATTAAATTATATACAATGAAATTATGATAATTGATACATGGCCTCCCCTTAATTACGTTCTAATTACAAAAAGCAACTCTAGAGAGAGAGAGAATCTAACATTCTGGCCTCAAACTAATCATTAACTGCCTAACTACGTGCTAAGAAGACCCTACTAGAGAAATTATTTAAAAAAAAAAACTTGCAGAAACCCTAATGAAAAATAACACTCAATTTTTACAATATGATCATGCAGCAAATTAGTGGTTCATTAAAATGCTCAAAACCACTTATAATGCCATGCATGAAGAAGTTGGGATGTTTAAGGATTAGTTTGAGCCGTTATTATCGTTATTTAACGTTAATCACGATGATAATTATTGCATAATCATCGTCGATGCTAAGATTTCGTTTAAACCGGCGAGATTGTGCTGAAGATAAACCGATTCGTATAATAATTGGTTTGAGTCTCGGTCAACTGAGTGGCATTGGTGAGTGAGCACAAACAACCGGTTTTCTAATTCCCGGTTTTCGTGTTTAAGCCGGTTTATTTCATCATTGAGGTCCTCTTGGTGCTTCTTCTTTCGCCACCGCGACCGCCGCGCGGACTCTCGGTTCGAGATCATCCGTCTACGCTTCCGCTCCTCGTTGGAATAAGCCGACCGGTTTGTCTCCGAGCTTGACGTGGGACGGATCGTGGGCTCGAATTCGGGTTCGGAATGAATGAGGGATAAGAGTTCGTGGAGTTCGGTTGGGGAGATGGTATCTTCGAGAACCGGGAGTTGGTAGTGAACCGGGTTTTCAATAGTCATGGTTGGAAAAATTATGAAATTAGTTTCTCTTTCTTGAAAAAAAATAGAGAGAGAGAGGAAAGAAGGGGAAAAGGGAAGAAATGTGGAGAGGGGAAGGGGGTATTTATGGAGGATTTGGAGTGACACTAAAATTTTTGAAAATTCCGAAAGGGATATAATTTTCTTGCAAAAAGATGATTTAAAGTTACAATCTTTATGAAAAGGGTGTTGGAAAATGACAATGATATGAAGATCCAAGACTAGTCGACGTTAATACGAACGAATTTTATCCATTGCATGTACTCACGGATTTTTCTCGTCATAAAAAAAGACGGGAATGGGGAAGATGAGATTCGGCTTTATTCAGGTGGGGGCAGTGTTTGGTGAGAATTAGCTTAATGGCGAAGATTCAAATGAAAATTTTGATTAAGAAATAGTGGAAAGACGAAATCACCCTCGCCGTTGTCATGTGGGATACGGTTGTTTTTTTTTTTTTTTTTTGATTCATGGAACCGCAGCCGCTATCTTCGGTGCGTATTTGGAAACCACGCTCCTTGTGCGCATGAGCGCCGCAAACCACACAGGAGGGTTCAACCACTCTTAATGTGACAGGGTGACAGGCAACACCTAGCGGTCTTGGTGGGAATTAAACCCAGCCCAGGCCACCCACCTCGACCGCTAGGTCATCCCAAGGGGACAGATACGGTTGTTTTTTAATTTTATTATAAACATCCATGTGGAATACTACTGTTTTTATTTTTGTCTGCTTACGTATTGACAAAAAATAATACTAATAATTCCTCCTATTATTTTGGATTTATTCAACTTTAATTGATTTATTAATTAATTACATGACAACAGAATTAAGTGATGACTGACCATTATAAGTATACAGATTAAATTATTCATAATTAAGAACGACATATGCATATTGGTAATAAAACAAGAGTTAAAGTAACGAGGTATTAAGTTTCACGTGTACAAGCATTTCGAGTTTTTCTAATAGGTCGAGTTGGTCGTGTATGATTAGTTTTATAAAATTTATATATTTACGGATTTTTTTTTAAGCATTGATGTACACATCTTATGTTAATGTAATTCATACTAAATACTTAATTAATTATTAAATCATGAATATTATACTTTTTTTCTTGAAAAAGTATAGGTTCATATATATATAGAGAGTCCGACATTAAACTTGATATGTGGAATCTCAACTGCCCAATCAAAATTCCTTAATAAAATCTATGTTTTTGTATACATTTGCGTAGATCCCTACTTCTTGTATTTCTCCCTTAATAAAATGTTCAGATGCAGTGGCGGAGCCAGAATTTTGATTCCACAGGTGCTAAGTAGGGGTGGATCTAGGATTTAGAGTTAAGAGCGAAACCTTTCTGGGGGTTCGGGGGCGGAGCCCCCGAAATTTTTTTTTTTAATACCGTACAACGAATACAAGGTTTAAAACTGAACATGTATTGTTAATTTTCCTTTCCTCGACTGCATGGAGCAGTACATGAAACAAAGCTTTTTTGATAATTCCTCCCAAAACCTTCCAACTTCTGTATCTGTCAAAAATAGAACTGATTTTCTTGGTGAATGGCGTTTGGGAGAAAAAATGTGTGGGGTGATTTTCTTGGTGAATGGTGTTTGGAAAAAAAAAACGTGTGTGAGGTGATTAGGTGAGGATGCTCCAACAATTTACCTGATGAAGAAGCTCCAACAATTTTTCCAATTTTTAATTTTTAGCAGCCAATTTGTGTTCTTTATTCTTTTCTTTTCATATGTATTTGGGACGGATGAAGTATTTGAATTAGGTTTTAAATTAAGAAATTATGTTTGATATTTGATTTTGTATTAGATTTGAACTAGGGCACATCCATTATTATAAATAGTTGCGTCTGGCTCATAAAAAGTCGTTTACAAGAAAGGAGGGGAAAAAGACAAAAAAAATTATAATTTGATCTTGTTGCGTCTACCAAGAATCAATCTCATCACCTCTTCAACCGTAAGGAATATCCAAGGGTGCTATAACCGTTGAACTACATCAATTTAATTGAAATTTTTTACAACTATAAGCTATTTATAAGAAATCCGACATGTGCTATAGCACCACTTAGCATGAGGGTATAATTAATCGCCAGAGAGATAACTACATTGGCAGTTGTTTGTTCGTATCCCTTTAATGCATATGTCAGTATATATACATATATTAATTATATTTAAATAGAATTTTCCATGTGTAATTTTTTTAAATAAAATTATGAATCTTAAAAAAATCTATATTTTGTTCATTTTCTTCAAAAATTCAAATTCCATCCCATTATATCTTAATCTTAGATTCGTCCATAAATGTGTTAAATTAATAAATAAGAATGAGTGGGGAGTAACATGCAGCCGAGTTCTTGGCATAGGCTATAACTTTTAATTTAGAAAAAAATACTCTCTCCGTCCCACTATTACTCTCCATTTGGTTTCGGCACGGAGATTAAGAAATTTTGTTTAAGTATGTATTTTATGAGTTTTAATTGTATTCAGAAATGAACACAATTTTCGAAGAGTGGTTGGTGGAAAAAATAATAATTTATCCAAATTTTTGCAGGACATAGTTGAGACAATCGATTTTTTTTCATATTTATTTTAAGATATAATCTTAAGTTTCCAAAAAGTTAAAAGTCATAAATTTCCGAGTACGAAGTGGAACGAAAATCGTGTAAGAGATAGATTTTTGGAAAAAGAGAGTATGACAATGTGGGGATAAGTATTAAGTGGGAGGGGCTCACTTCATTTTTTGTTTAAAAATAGTTTTTGCTATTTTAGGAAATAAGACAGTAATGGTTGGAAAAATCAACTAGGAAAGTAGGACAACAATAGCGGGACAGAGGGAGTACTATATATACACATTAATATAACTAGTTAAGTAGCTCAAGTTAGTGCTTTTTGGGCTTTGTCGGAAATCTTTTTACTCATTCCGTCCCATAGAAAGTGTCATATTTCTATAGGGCTGTGTTTTGAAACCCGGCCCGGACCAGCCGGTTCGACCGGTTTGGCCCGGAACCGGTCAAAAATCCGGGCCGAGTGACATGTTGACTCGGTTTTCCAATTGACCCTGTGTGACCCGGCCGGTTGAACCGGTGACCGGGTCGACTCGTTTTTTTTTTTTTTTAATGTGTTATTTTATGTAGGGCTGTTATCAAACCGGTAATATGAGTTCGAGCTCGGCTCGATAAAATTTTATAATGTTTGAGCTCGGTTCAAAAGCTCAATTAAATATAAAAATAAAATAATTTTTAATTTTTTAATTCAAGCTCGAAAGCTCGAATTCGATACAGAAGTTCGAATTCGGTACTCGAATTCGATACCAAAGCTCAAAACTTCACTCAAGTGGGATTAGCAATGAAAGGAGGGGATAGGGTTTATATAGAAAAATTTTGTTCTCAACTTCCATTCATTTTCGATGTGGGATGACAACACTTTGGAAGTGAGAACAAAAGAAATGTACAACACCCATTTATTTCTTTCCTCCATCCCACATCGAATATATATGAGAAATGAGAAACAACATAAGCCTATATATAACTATCTACTTCTTCCTTTTTTTCTTTAAATTTTTTCGTTAATTAATAATAATAATAATTATTATTATTATTATTATTATTAATAATAGTAGCTATATATTTATATTTAATCATATATTAAAATAGCTATATATTTATGTAATTTAATCATATATTTATGACGTCACACCGAGTCGACCCATCGGTTGAACCGGTTCGACCGGTTCAACCGGTAAAAAAAAAAATTTCGGGTCAATGACCGGGCCGATTTTAAGAACACAGCTATAGGGCACAGAGATTAAAAAACTTGTGTTGTGTGGTATATGTTGTTTGACTTTTGAGTTGTTAATTTTGGTCCACACATTGTTTGTTTTTTGTTAAAAACAAGTAACTTTTTATGGGAAAACCCGAAAAAGAAAACAAGACAGTTACTATGGGATTGAGGAAGTACTTTTTTTTCATTCATGGAAAATGTAATAAATTTTTTTTTTGGATAAGTAATTAAATATGACATAGCTTGGATTTAGCTAATTAGCTCCCTATGCAACACCCCCTTCTTGTTGGTTTTTTTTTCCCAATATTTAAATGTTAAAGTGAATATCTTTTTGCTCAATATATAAAAAAGGCTAAATAGATCTGCAGTTGGCTTAGTAGAGTTGGTTTATGTGTATATAGTAATATAACATATGTAAGAATTAATATAGAGTGGGGAGTAACATGCATGCAACAAATTTTCTTCGTATAGGCTACAACTTTTATTTTTAAGGAAATTATATTTTGACATCTCGATATCTTTTTTACTTTATTAATTTCTTATTCACGAGGATGCGACAAAAACTAGGTTAGTTCTACCTCCCCTAGATACTACCTAAGTACCTATTCGTATGTTTCTTAGTGAAGGGCGGATTCGAAATTACGAAAAATAGATTAGCTTAATCAGAATACCCTTATATATCTAGTTAAATAATATCTTACCTTGTATTGAAATATAGTTTCTAATATTGAAAAAGACAATAATTTTTTAACAAGAAAAACGTAATATTTTTATAGTTACAGTTAAACATCGATAAAGTAATGCTCGATAAAGTAATAATCTCGCTAAGATAATAATTTCTTCCGATCCTGATATGGGTCAATGCACTAAAATAATGTTCGATAAAGTAATAACCTCGTTAAATAATATTTTTTCTCGATCTCAATGTTATTAATTTATTGAGGTTTAACTGTATTTTGGTGAAAAAGCATTAATCATAGTGAATGAATGTATCAAAAGTATCGCCTGCTATAAAGAAAACAACAAATTACAAGTATCGTCTATTATTTAGGGAAATATATTATTAGAATTGTCACTTAATATAATTTAATGTATTTTCCGTTTGATCAAAATAAGTAAATGTAGGAGTAGATTTGGATAAAACATAAAAGGCCAATCAATTTATAATTGTCCAACATTAAATTAATTATCAAAATAGACGAAATGACAGAAATGTAATTCCATATAATTTGACCATCATTTTGCATTTACATCACTTACCTTATAAATCTTACCATTAATTTTTCTCCTAATACAATTCAATACTTCCATCTTCTCCCCCTTATAAATTAAGCTATGATCAAAGGCAATAGATCAAGGCAATAGCGAAAAATGGCTCACAAATTCATCAACTTCTTTGTGGTTTTCTCTCTCCTAATTTCTTTCGTATTTGCTTCCCGCGATCTTTCATCTCCCATCGAGACTATGATAAAGGTGTGAATCTGACATACGTGTATTCTCCTCCATATACTTATTTTCTCGTATTTGAACCATCAAAAATGATCTTTAGATAGGATTTATTTATTTAAATATGTGTAATTAGGCTATTATTATTTATTTATTTAATGTTATTTTTTTGGATTATGATTTATTGATTTTGTAAATAGGATGGAGAGGTGGAGAAATTGAGGGTTGGAGAAGTAAGTTGTGAAGGAATGTCGAAGGAAGAGTGTTTGAGGCTGAGGACATTGGATGCTCATATTGATTACATCTACTCAGAAGAAAACCCACCAAAACACCACCCTTGAATTAATTAAATCCAAGGAGCTAAATAAGTGTAATTTATTAATTAATGGAATTATATCCTCGATTAACTGAGGATTTACTTTTATTACACTAGGTGCATTTTGTTTTATTTATTTTAGTGATTGCGAATTTCTCGTAAAAGACTACTCCTTCCGTCCCCCCAAAAAAAAAGCGGGAGTTTGTGTAGTTTTTATTTTTCTTTTTAAGAACAAGACAAGTAGGGTGAGACGGTCCGAAAAAGAATACAAGACTAGTCGGACGGGACGAAAGGGAATAATATATAAAAGCAAAAATATGAAAGTCTTGACTGGGCTTACATGATAAGCCCATCGGGCCGAATTTATTTTTAGGATCGGGCCAGCGTAGGCCCATAAATGGATCTAACTATTAAAAACTTAGCCCAAGCCCTTCATATTTTCATAATTTAGTAAAAAAAATTATAGCATATTCCCTCCGTCCCATATGAAACGTATTGTATTTTTATTTTGGATTGTCTCACATAAATGTTTTGTTTTCTAAAAAACAAATAAATTTATCTCACAAAAAGTCTCTTTGTATAGCCCATTCACACCACTCTCTTAACACACAAAAGTCAAATGCATAAATCACCGCGCCAAAAAGAAACAAGACGTTTCATCCAGAACGGAGGGAATCCACCCTAAAGATATTGTCCAGTATAATATTTATGGCTATCATGAAGATATTGTATAGTTTCTTTTTTTTTTTTGGTAAATTATACTCCCTTCGTCCCATTGAAAGTGTCATATTTCTATGGGACACGGAGATTAAGAAACTTGTATTGTATGGTGTGTGTTGTTTGATTTTTTGGTTGTTAATTTTGGTCTACACATTGTTTGATTTTATTAGAAACAAGACACTTTCTATGGGACAACCCAAAAAGGAAAACAAGACATTTTTCTATGGAACGGAGGGAACAACACACTTTATTTGAGGGATCCCCAAATTTACACACAACTAATAACTTTTTGTAAAAACCCAAAAAAAAGAAAGTGGACAATAGAGTACATAGTATACAATGATTAGTCTTAATACAATGGAATTAGCAATAATTGAAATGCTTATGATCTTGAACTAAACAAGTACTCCATCTGTCACTTTCATAATGTTTTGCATATTGTATCGGATTGTCCCATCGGTATTGTCTCCTCTTCATAAAAAGAAATTAAATAGCATTACAAAACACGAAGATTTATGTGTGCCCTCATTCTTTATATACAAAAATCAAATTTCTTAAACTCCGTGCAGATATATAAATGAGGGCGAAGGAGTAATTCTTCTGATATAATGTGCTTGACATGGAAGCTAACCACTCTCATATAGTCTATTTTCCTATTATGTTTGATATGTCATGCTATTATTTTCCTAAAATGAATGTCTCACTGTTTCTATCTCATTTCCCAATTTAAAAATAACTATCATCATCTCTTTTACTATTTTATAATATTCTTTCTACTACTTTATCTTACTTATCATCTTATCTCTTACTTTATAATCTACTCTCATATATCTTTTCTCTCCTACTTGATCGTCTAATCATCTCTCACATTTTATTATTTAATCTTTTAATTTTAGTTTCGAAAATAAGTAAAATAGAAATAACGGGATGGATGTAGTATTTATTAACATTGACAAAATTAATAAATAGGGACCATTTTCCATAATTCTATAGATAAACACGAATTTAATTCAACACACACTGATTAATGCCTATAACCTAATATATTAATTTCAAGAAAAAAGGAAAATAAAAAATCAAATTAATGGTGTTCTAGCAACAGCATGGCTTTTGCTCCTCGGATATTTCAAATCACCATTCACACCAACACCACTAAATTTGTTACCATTACTCTTCAGATCCTCCCCAAAGTAGCTACTCGCCCTCTCCTCATCGATCCTCCCCATCGCCACGCTGATGCTCCTCGGCGGCAACCCCCGCGGCGGCGCCGCCGCCCTCGCCTTCCTCTCCTCCTTCACCAAATTATCCAGATCGAGCCTAACGCCGGCGCTCCGCGCCGACGCCGCCCGAACGAGCTCGCGATAATCGTCACCGTCGTCGTACGACCGCGACGACGCCGCGCTGAAGCTCCGCGGCAAACTCACCGCCTGCGACGATCCCTGCAGTCCGACCTTGTTCGCGCTCGCGCAGTCCAGCATGCTTCGGACGTAGAAGTCACGCGCCTTGCAGAGGGCGCGGTACGGCGTGGTGATGATGTGGATGAATCGGTTCGGTTTGGTTGATTTCTCTCTCATCTCTTTCTCTCTCTACGAAAAAGTTTGAATTTGGAAATGATTGGATTTAAATTTGGATATATAAATGGTTGTAGGTGGAAGGTTTTGGAAAATATATATATATAGGGGGCTATAATTTTCTAGGATTTGGCTGGAAAAATGGAGAAATTAAATAATATTTTAATACTCCCCGTTTGATCTATCTTATTTTTCTTTATAAGCTGTTACACCCGATTTATTTTGTTTTTGGAAAAAGAAAATAATTATTACATAAATTTCGACTTTTTTGTGGGGCTTACCTCTTTAAGCATAATCACTCGCTCATCTACGCATAACTACTCACTCATTTTAATCTTCGTACCGAAAAGGAAAAAAATATGTTGGACGGAATGGAAAGAGTATATATATTTTATAGGTGGATAAACTTGAATACCGACTATAGATATATATAGAGAGAGAAACGGTAGCGTGGACCGGGAAAATTATGAAGGGAAATTTGAATAGACCGCCAACTAATTAAGAATTTAGGATTCAGCCCATAGTATGAAATAAAATAGTGTACCAAAATTGAATGTTAAAAGATTATTAATAGTAGAAGGATTTGAATTCTTTGATATTTGTCAATTCTTTGACTTCTTATTTGGATTTTTATCTATCGAGCGAGCCGCTATCTGAAATATGTACGTATGAGATAAATAACGATCATTGTTTGCATTTTATAAATTAAATTAATTATATACGAAAAACTCGACTGTAAAGATATTGGTAGGATCCGACTTTTCAATCTCGGGATAACATTAACACGTGGTATGTGTAAGGGTGTGAATTTAGAATTATAAAAATAAATTAATACAAGTAGATTAGGAAAGTTGGATTAGGCAAGTTTGAAAATTAGGGTGAATTGATGTGACATTGCGTGACAAGAAACATTAATTTTATTTAATATTGGAGAAATTGCGTGACATGTCCACAATACTAACCTCTACGTGACTGTGTCTGCCTCCTAATTGCTAATGTAATTTAATATTTGAGAAAATTGGGTTAGGTATAGTATTGTAAGAAACACGTTACTTTATATATTTATGTTTAATAGTACTAATGAGTCGGAATTTTAGATAGTCAAATTCTAATACTCCCTCCGTTTCGTTATTGATGTCTACTTGGGAATTGGCACGGAGATTAAGAAATTTTATTTGAAGATATATTTAATGAGTTTTAATTGTATTAATAAATTGACACGGTTTTCGATGAATGGTTGGTGGGAATGAATGTGAATTTATATAAATGTTATTAAGGCATAGTTTAAGCATTTGATTTAATTTTTTTTATTTTTTTTATGTTGTAATTAAAGAAATAATCTAAAGTTTTCAAAAAGTTAAAAATCAAAATTTTCTACATTCGGAGCGGAGCGGAATCGTGTAAGAGAAAAACTTTTGGAGAGAGAAAGTGTATAAGAATATAAAGTGGGTAATAAATAATGAGGGGCCCACCTCATATGGGTGGATGGTGAGTAATTTGCCATTTTAGGAAAGTGGACATTAATAATGGAACAGCCCAAAATAGTATAGTGGACATCAATAACGAAACGGAGGGAGTACTTAATATAGGACAAATAATCTGTCTAAAAAATTAAAATTTGATGATATGATAAATAGTTTGAGTTATATATAAAGGTAGCTATAATTGAACCCCGATCTATCACTTTCGTAAAAGAAATACGAACCAAGCTAAAGATAAAGTATAATACTCTCTCCCTCCCGCTATTACTGTTCTACTTTCTTAATCGGATTGTCCCTCTTAAATAAAAAATGAAATGAACCCCTCCTACTTAATACTTATTCTGAAATTATCATACTTTCTCTCCAAAAATCTATCTCTCATACGATTTTTATTCCACTTCGTATACGAAAATTTATGATTTTTAACTTTTTAGAAACTTAAATTATTTCTTAAAATATAATATAAATTAAAAAAAACAAAAAAAAAATTAATTGCCTCAATTATAGCCTGCAAAAATTTGAATAAATTATCATTTCTTCCACCAACCACTCCTCGAAAATTGTGTTCATTTCTTAATACAATTAAAACTCATAAAATATACACTTAAACAAAGTGTCTTAATCTCCGTTCCGAAACCAAAGGGAATAGTAATAGCGGGACGAAGAGCGTACTATATTTCTGGTCAATTAAAAGTAAGAATACTGTAACAACACAATATTGGAGAGGGAAACAATTGGTATAACTAACAATCTATGCCTCTTTTTCCATTTATCAATCAAAAAAGTTGATCCCAAATTCAATTTCTGCAGAGTTTGAAGCTATGAAGCCCTCACCTATGGTGAGCACCCTTGGGTAGTAAATCCATCCTCCTCCGCCATCGTAAGTTAAATCGAACAACTAAAAAAGAACGAACCCCGTCGAGAAGAGATCTACAAACTCATATATATATATATATATATATGTAGATGTTCAAATGTAAATCAAGAACAAACTTATCTCTTGATTTTCTTGAGAAGAACTTCAATATCTCATCAATTAGTATCACCTGCAGCACGGAGTAATCAGAAGAAGTGCGAAAATCGAACACCGAGTTTATAAAAGGAAACGGTTCATATAGTGAGAGGAATATGCTTACAGGAAAAGAAAGATACAAAACAACAGTCCATTCGGACCAACTTAGAGGTGCTACCTGCAAACAAACTCGCGATTTTTTAGTAATCACTAGGACGGTAAAAAAAGGTCGGATATGGAGAAGAAGATGAACGTACCGAGAAGAGAATCGAGAGTGGTTCCACGTAGAGGATCAGTACATGAAGTAACATTGTTAGTATAATTGATCCAAGAAGCCATAAATTACTCCAAGGAGGGATTACTCTGAAATTCGAGCACAAAAATATCGTCAAACCATGTAAGCAGGGGCGGATCCAAGATTAAGGAGCCCATTTCGGGGAAAAAGGGAAATTACGGGGGGTAAAATAGATTTTTCAAAAAACTCAAAAGAAAATCCGAGAAAAACCGGATATTTTGTTCAATCTCACTAGTTCTTGGCCTAAGCTAGAAAAGTACTCCCTCCGTCCCCTATTTGTGGTCATATTCTTTTCGGCATGGGAATTAAGAGAGCAATGATAAAGTATGAGAGAGAAAGAAGTAGATGATAAAGTATGAGAGAGAAGTAGATGACAAAGTATGAGAGAGAAGATGAGAAAGTATGAGAGATGATGATAATTATTAGCCAAATTTGGAAAGTGACTACTTTTATTGGGACATTCCAATCTGGAAAGGTGGCCACTTATAGCGGGACGGAGGGAGTATGTAATAAAGGGAAAACTAAATTAAATTACGTGATTGAGTGGTGGATACTCACACGAGTGACTGGTTTTCGCTGAGGTTGTTCAACGCGTTGAACATCTCAACTACGACGAGTACGGTCATTGCGACGGTCGAAGGATGTTTATCACTAAACACGGTGCAAGGATAAGCTGTCTCCCTTGTTGAGCAACTGTCGAAATTCACCTGAAGTTTGAAGAAAGCCTTAGTCAAGTAGGTGTATATCGAGTAGATACAAAAGCCTACACGGTTTGCTCCGTGAAACTTACCAGCTCAGTGTATGCTAATTTATCGGAGTAAAGGAACCACCACACGAATCCAGCAATAGTGGCGAGCCCGACATAAACTGCAACGACGAAATTTCAGCAACAACGAATTAAGCAACAATGCGATACGGTCAAACATCGAGAGGTACCTCCGATAACTAAATAACGGAAGAAGAGCCATCCGGTGACAACAGCTTCGTTAACCTGGCATTACGTACACGATAAGGGATGCGAAAACTTATTTTCTGAAATAATGTCTACTTGCTTCTTCTCATCTAAGAGAGCCACTTTGCTTAACATAACCGAAATAAGCCACAAAAGAATATAACACTAAAATGCTATAAACTCAAAAGTCCGAATTACCTTGCGCGGTTTCACCTTCATAACGTCGGAATCTTGTTTGTTGAAGCCAATAGCAGTTGCAGGCAAGCCATCCGTCACCAAGTTTACCCAAAGCAATTGGACCTATGAAAACGAAGACTTGATATTACGACATGAGCCACATTCGGAAAGTAATCCAAAACAAGTTTGAAATGAAAAGAAAAGAAAAGTGACAAAATACGGCATACAAAGAAAACGAAAATGCAAACAACTTCATGCTAATGTTTGTAATAACAAGATCCAAGGTTTAAGGAAAAAACAGAGATAAATCAAAGTATAAAAAAGCCACCGGAATTAGGCACAGTAAATGCAAAAGGAAACAAACTTACGGGCACAAGTGTGTCGGGGATGCCAAGCAGTGCGGCCACGAAAATGCAAACAACTTCACCAATATTTGAGGAGATCATGCATCGGATGAACTGCTTTGTGTTGTTGTAAATTGCCCTTCCTTCAGCAACAGCCTGGTCAGAAAACATGATATTTCTGGCAGATTGTAAGAGATGATAAACTCAAAACTACGAAACGTGAATAAAGGTGCATTCTTACGGCAACAATCGTGGCAAAATTGTCGTCGGACAGAACCATATCAGAAGCACTCTGGAAGATGAAACAAAACACTAATTCAGAACTCGGTTTAAGCAACTTTCAGAAGACAAAAAAGGAAAGGCCAATTCAATACCTAAAACTAAGAAGCTCTTATCCAAGAATCTCAACGTAAAATGAAGTTTCCGTTGAAATGTTCGTAAAAAGAGAATACCTTGGCTACTGCAGTGCCGGATCCCATGGCAATACCGATGTCGGCTTTCTTTAATGCGGGTGCATCATTGACTCCATCTCCAGTCATTGCAACCTTTGAAAAACCATGGTACGGAATTAGAGATGCATACATTCTTTACGTTAGCGCCTATAACATGCACCTCATTTGGTATTTAGTTACAATTCAACGAGAGAGAAAAATGCCGAGAGAGAACTCAGGAGTATTGCCACGTATTCCGTCTTTCGGAAAATAAAAAAGAAGGGAAGACAAACTGTTTACCTCTTCATTTTGGTGTTGTAATGCTTCGACGAGCATCCTCTTATGAGATGGTTCGACAACGTGTTTATAGTTAATAAGTATGAAACAAACAAGAAGATCATGCAAATGGTTAATTATTATGTTGCATGATATACCGGGTGAAAATCGTCATTCGCTGCAACGCCATAGTCTTCTGCAGTGCTGGAAGATCCTCAAACTCAGAAGCAGTATAGGAAAGCCCCGAAAGCACCAATTCTTCGACACAATGATTCAGCCGTAGTCTATATCATAACTCCAAGAATAGCCTTAGTTAATTTCCCATATAAAGATGATAGCACGAAGAAAGAAATAATTGCCGAATAAATAATCACGTGTTTTACCTTGTTATCTCCAGTAACAACGATGACACGTATACCAGCGGTCATGCATGAAAGGATAGCATCTCGTACTTCCTCCCTTGGCGGATCAAGCATGCCAACCTTTTCCAATAGAAAGCACAAGGATGAGAACGTTAGATTGTTACAGCAAAATTATTGAAAAATAAAGTTGTTGGGAATGCAGAAGAGATAGCATACCAACCCAATAAACGTTAAGATCTTTTTCGTCATCAAAGGACAGAGCTTGCTGCCCCAGAGGCATTCTTTTCAAGGCTAGAGCCAAGCATCTCAATGTTTCATTTCCTGCAAAACTGACATAGACAAAAGAAGGCATAGCTTCAAATGACCAATTAGAGAGAGAGAGAGCCACATCAAAAACACTATAAGCTCAGATTCCGCACAACAGAAAGCATGAAAATATTAATGAATTAGTTTTAACACGAATATACCAAATACAAAGAATCTCACTCAATAACAAGACAAAACCAAACCTGTGGAATTTTGACTCTCTATCTCCGCCCTAATTTCCGATGTTAGATGAACAGTGGAACCATCATCATTGCACATGATATTTGTGCATCTAGGAAGAATACTCTCTGGAGCACCTTTTGAGAACATAATCTGAATCTGCTTCCGGTTGCAAAGCACACTCATCATCTTCCGATCACGAGTGAACTCCAATGCTGAAACCTACAAGCATGAGAGTCTCAAGCCTATGCTACTGGAAAACACAGAAATTATTTCAAAATTTTCAGTATGAGGTTCATGTTTACCCAATTTCTCAAGGATAAGAGTGACAGACACTATGATTTGGCTAGAATACCTCTTTGGTACATAATTGTATTTGCTAGCTTTTCATCCAGTAATTTCATTTAATTGACATTACTAGATACATTATCCTTTTAGTTTTGGGTATAAGATTTAAAAAAAAAAAGAAAGAAAAAGAAACAGAAACAGAATGCCACCAATAAACATGCAGAAGGCGATACCAAAATGTGTCCCATTCAGCTAACTCAAACAATGGGCAGAGGGTAAATTATCTAATGCTGTTTGATGATGGAAAACTATCAAAATAGTGAACACCCGCCGCAAGAACAAACCTTTTTGAATTGGTCCTCCCAGTACCGATTACAATATGATGCCCGCTCATGCTTGGACAGCATATTGAGAGCTGATGGCAAAACCAGGAAGGCCAATCTGTTGACATGATGATACAAAAAAAGAACAAGGTCAAATTGGGCAAATAGAAATAGGTTGGTTCAGCTATTAAGATCAATTTGTAGCAGTACGTTTTCCGGAATCAGCAGATACGATAACAACCAACCTTTTCAGCCAGTACCCGAAGCGCTACTTCAGTTGACACTCTTGGGAAGATTGGATAAGATTAGCGAGAAAAGAAAAGAGGGGAAACAGAGAGCTTATAATTTCATAATAGGTCAAAAAAATCAACACCAAAAAATAATTTAAAACTTAATGTGGATAAGAAAGAAGATATGTAATTATTGATTTGTCAGAAAGAATTGTTTTCAGACGTTTAATCAATCAATTTAATTCAACCTCTCATGTTATAAACAGAAAAACTCCGTTGAGATAGAACCTTCTGGTGCCACTTACGGTTGTGAACATTATTTGCAGAATGAAGCACAGCTACCTGTACATATAGACCAAATGCTGAATAGTCTCCCATCAGCTTTTGAGACATAAATCACTACGATTCTCACAAGCAACAGGGATTTATTTCCAAGCAATCTAAAGTAACAATGCCATTTATATAATAAACTTTTACATAGATGAAAGAAAATGAAAAGCACAAGTACATTGATCTAAAAAGAACATTTATGCCTTAAT
This sequence comes from Lavandula angustifolia, assembly GCA_028984105.1. Taxonomy (NCBI): domain Eukaryota; kingdom Viridiplantae; phylum Streptophyta; class Magnoliopsida; order Lamiales; family Lamiaceae; genus Lavandula; species Lavandula angustifolia. The sequence continues at coordinate 472,821 of CM054818.1, forward strand.
CACATCGATTGAATAACTGAAAGTAGAAGGAAAATAAAGGAAGAGAAAGAAGATCTAACATAGGAGCCTTAGAGAAGGTAGTCAAGCACCAAGAGGAAAATAAGAGAATTGATAGAAGAAAGAAGGATTTTATTGGGTAAATGTATACCTTTGAGACAGACATCATATTAGTAGTCAGCGTACCAGTCTTGTCACTGCAAATCACTGTTGTACAGCCTAAGGTCTCTACTGATGGCAAATAGCATTCAAACGACCCATTCTTTTCGTTCCAAGAGCTAGATATTAAGATGTGTGAGGAGAAAAGACCTGCTACTTCTTAAGCAAGGATTTGAAACAGATCAGCAGTTCGAGGATGTGAAGAAATCAGCCAATTTTTTCTGGGTTTTTCTGGTGTAAAGTTTCTATTGAAACTACATGCATGATTTGTCTTCAGATGCAGAAAACTTGCATTCTAAAAAGGTATGAGAACATTGATATATGACATGACATGTAAAATAGAGATGAAAACTAACGTCGTAACAACAGCAGGTAGTCCTTCAGGGATAGCTGCAACAGCGAGAGCAACTGCAATCTAGAAAATCAAAATGTAATGAGTTTTGTCAGACAGAAAGTTTAAAAGCTACAATAAGAACGAACCAATGCAAGAAATAATTGTATTTAGGAATAAAGTAGCCAGAGATTAAGTTAATCAAATAGTTGTATGAATATACCTTAAAGTAGTGTATCGCCCCCTGCATGGGCAGGGTCTCGAAAATGGCCGATGTTAACAATCCAAACCAAAATGCATATGCCTGCAATAACCTAGATTGAGCAAATAATCTCAGAACAAGCAATATAGATTTTTTAAGTGAAAAAAGCAGGCAGATTAAAAGTAGCATTAAAATTGTGCCAAGAAAGTACCAAATCCGTCCAACTTCTTCTTTAGTGGAGTCACTTCCTGCATCATACAATAGCCAAAGGAGATTCTGGTTTCAATCACATCCACATAAATGTGTACTTTGCTAGAAGCACTTCAAGTATTATCACTGAAAATAATTACGGTAAAGTTAGATCAAGAGATCACATATAGTGATCTTGACCACATGTCTTAAAGTTACTTAAAGATTATATTTAGTGTTTTCTGGCCTTTTTTCTGTATGCTACAGAAACTACTATATGCTAAAACCAGGTATACCCTTACTACATGGATAAAATAGTTAACCCCGTCACAATCAAGAAACTGCTCAACGAGTAAGGATAAAAAGTGCTCACTTCTTCAGTGTTTAACATGGAGTCGCGTATATTTCCCATTGCTGTATTAGAACCAACGCCAACAACGACTGCTCTTGCCCTTCCAGAAACTACAACTGTTCCCTGGAATATACATCTTAAATGCCATTGCACTGCTTTAACAAAGGAGCGTTGATATTCCCATGTTTAGCACACATAATAAAACAATTTAACCAAATTATGCAATATGTTAACAGCAAAGTGAAGCATGAAAATAAACTATATAATCAAATGTCTCCTAGTATGGACACAACGAATGCACAGATAGTCCATAACTTATCTTATATGCATTGTGATGCAGCTGTATTAATTCCATCTTTGAAGTCGCACTTTGGTTTTAATATTTACTAGCGTTTATTATGTTGTGTTAGTTCAGGGCATTTTGGGAACTTCTAAATATCTTTACCGCTTGTCGTATTTAGTCCAGAAGTTAGGGTTAGAAATCACTTTTGCTATTCTGATTTTGGCGGCTTATTGAAGCGGGCTGTGCTTCAAGTGTGGATTTCTTTCTCAATTAGTGAATACTACATCAGATTTGGTATCAGAGCGAGATTGTTCCTCGATCGATGGCCAACGCTGGTTCTAACGCTACTCCGCTCGCCGACGACGAACGGCGGGTTGCGTAGGTCGAGCGTCGACTCGACGGTGTGGAAACCTCCCTAAAGAAACTCACTCTTATGCTAAGTAAACTAACGGGGGAGCCTATTATCGAAGATGAAGACGAAAGGGAAGGAACTCACCTAGAAGACCCTACCCAGGAAGAGCAGACAAGTACCGGTGTGGAGGAACAACACATAAATTTCGACAACCAGTTCCTTCTTCTACCTCAGGGACGAGGGCGTGGGGGACCTCAAGACCGGCGTGGGGGTTTTCGCGGGATCCGCCCACCAAACCCCAATTTCGGAGGTCGTTTCGGGCGTCCTCCAGAGGGTAATCGACAGTTCCGTCCGAATCCTCGACTACAACGGGAAATCGACATCTCGTCTGATGACGGTGACGACGATAAGCCTTTACGCGGCGTTCAACATGGAGGCCCATACTTCCAAAATTTCCAAAATAGGAGACCACAAAGGGAAGTCGTAGACCAAGGTTTTCGAATGAAGATGGACCTACCCACATTTGATGGTCGACTAAATGTGGAGGAAGTTCTTGACTGGATCCACAATGTCGAAAATTTCTTCGACTATCTCGACATTCCAGATTACAAGCAAGTGAAGATGGTTGCCTACAAGCTCAAGGGCGGTGCTTCTGCTTGGTGGGAACAACTGCAACTCAACCGTTGTAGGCAAGGTAAACAACGCGTGTCTACTTGGCGCAAAATGAAGCTATTGATTCAACAACGCTTCCTACCCCCTGATTATGAACAATTTTTGTACCATCAATACCAAAGTTGCCGACAAGGAAGTCGTTTGATTGATGCATATACAGAGGAGTTTTATCGCCTGAATGCGCGGGTTAATTTGGCGGAGACAGAGGATCAATTGATTGCGAGATACATTGGGGGCTTAACACTTGCAATTCAGGACAAGGTTTCTCTGCAAGGGTTGTGGACGTTGGCCGATGCTATAAATCTTTCCCTGAAGTTTGAGCGTCAGCTCAACCGCCCCTCTGTCCGTACTTCGAGTGGATTCCGCTGTGGAGATTCCTATTCTAATCCATCGAAGGGATCTACATCGTTCGGGGGTCGTGAATCATCAGAAGCATTCACTAATCACCCTCCCGACCAACCTTCCAACACCGCGCCACCTCCATCCTCCAAACCGTCGAACGGGGCCTCCCGCACTAACCAAAATTCTTTTTCCGCGGGAAACACCTACAGTCGTCCCAACTTGGGGAAGTGTTTTCGGTGTGGGCAGCCGGGATACCTCTCCAATACTTGTACTAAACCTCGTCGACAATTAATGTGACTAAAGGCGAGACTAAGGGAAATAACAATTCGGAGGGGGAGGACGAGTATGAGGGGGCAGAGTTTGAAGAAGGGGATCAGGGGGATGTAGTTTCATGTGTGATACAACGACTTCTCTTAGCTCCATGGCGCGAAGAAGACACTCAGCGCCATAAAATATTTCGCACACGCTGTACAATCCGGAGCAAGGTCTGCAATGTCATCATCTATGTTGCACGGACACTCCGAAAAAACCCGCCGTACTATGTCGGACACGGACACGCCCGGACACGCGCCCGACACGTGTCCGACACGGCAAAAATGAGTCCGAAAAAAAAAAAAAAAAAAAACGGACACATTTTCGGACACGGCGATTTGTGTGTCCGACACGGAAGGGACGCATTTTTTATTTTATTTTATTTTATTTATGGAACCCGCAGCCGCTACCTTCGGTGCGTACTGGGTAAACCCCGCTCTTTGTGCAGTAGCCTGCAAACCACACAGGAGAGTTCAACCACCCTAGGTTAACCATAGGTGACAGACTCCACAAAGTTGCTTCCAGTAGGATTTGAACTCAGGACCTATCGGTCCCGGGCCTACCCACCTTCACCAACTTTGCCATCCCAAGGGGACAACAGACACGTTTTTTGATTTAGTCTTGTAGTGGACACGGTTGAATGGGCCATGTAGTTAGAAATTAGTAAAAAGTAAATAAATATAAAATTAAATAAGTAAAGGGACAGTGGGACACGTATATATAATTAGTAATAAGTAAATAAATATATAATTAAATATTACTTACCTTACATTAGTAATAAATAAATAAATATATAATTAAATAATTAAATATTACTTACCTTACTAATGTATTTAGATTATCTACTTATTTTAGTATTTTACATTTTTATGATATGGTTATCTACTTATGAATTATGACTATGTCGTTTGAGTTGATCATTTGAACTATGAGTTTGATATTGAAAAATTTGACTTGATCATTTTTAAATTTATATATATATATATATATATATATATATATATATATATTAATAATTTAATATTTTTTATATCAGCGTCCGTGTCGTGTCCTAAATTTTTCAAAAAATGCCGTGTCCCGTGTCCGTGTCGTATCGTGTCCCGTGTCCGTGTCCGTGCAACCTAGGTCATCATCGATAGTGGCAGTAGTGAAAATGTCGTTTCACGAGCTCTTGTCAAAGCACTACAACTTAAACCGGAAGCACATCCAACCCCTTACAAGATTGGATGGATCAAGAAAGGACCCGAAGTCCGAGTTTCTGAAATCTGCCGTGTTCCCTTATCTATTGGGAAACACTATCAGGATGAGATCGTTTGCGATGTTGTTGAAATGGATGCGTGTCACATTTTACTCGGGCGCCCGTGGTACTATGATGTGGATGCAACTTACAAGGGTAGAGATAATGTGGTACTATTCCAGTGGGCTGGGCACAAAATTGCCTTGGTTCCTCAGTCACAACCAACGACTTCTTCCCCGATGGTTGAAGATAATAAGTCAGTGTTCCTTTGTACTACGGGAACAGAGTTTAGTGCCAACATAACTGCGCAATCTATGGTGTTTGTGTTGTTTGTTAAAGGAGAGTCAACTGACCCACCCCCACTACCATCAGCGGCCCAACCTCTTTTGAAAGAATTTGCAGATTTGTCACCAGACGAGCTACCCGATCAATTACCCCCTATGCGGAATATTCAACACCACATTGATTTCATTCCCGGAGCTAGCTTACCACACTTGCCACATTACCGAATGAGTCCTGCCGAGCATGGGGAACTGCAGCAACAAGTGAATGAACTTCTAGCGAAGGGTCTGATCCGAGAGAGTATGAGCCCGTGTGCGGTGCCAGCTCTCCTAACACCCAAGAAAGATGGCTCCTGGCGCATGTGTGTAGACAGTAGAGCTATAAATCGGATCACCGTCAAATACCGCTTCCCTATTCCACGCTTGAATGACATGTTAGATAACTTGGCAGGTGCAGCAGTCTTCACTAAGTTGGACCTTCGCAGCGGATATCATCAGATTTGTATTCGCCCCGGAGACGAATGGAAAACTGCCTTCAAGACGAAAGACGGACTATATGAGTGGCTGGTTATGCCATTTGGCCTCTCCAATGCACCAAGTACCTTCATGAGGCTTATGAACCAGACGCTCCAATCTTTCATCGGTAAGTTTGTGGTTGTCTACTTTGACGATATCCTAATATATAGCCGAAGCGAGGATCAGCACCTCGAACACCTTAGGCAAGTTCTTGAAGCGTTGCGTGCAGCCAAATTATACCTGAATATCAAGAAGTGCATTTTCCTAACTGCTCGTCTTTTATTCCTTGGTTTTGTGGTGGGAAAGGATGGGATCCAAGTCGACGAAACTAAGGTAGAAGCTATCCATGGTTTGGCGACGTTCTATCGCCGGTTTGTTCGAGACTTCAGCACGATCATGGCCCCAATAACAGAATGTTTGAAGAAAGGTCAATTCCGCTGGGGTTCTGCTCAAGCAGATAGTTTCAAGCTGATCAAGGAGAAGTTGTGTTCAGCCCCACTTCTCGCACTTCCAAGTTTTGAGCGAGTGTTTGAAGTTGCCTGTGACGCTTCCATTTTAGGGGTGGGGGAAGTACTCTCTCAAGAAGGGAAGCCGGTGGAATATTACAGTGAGAAGTTAGCTGAACCCCGACGCAAGTGGTCTACTTATGAGCTCGAGTTCTATGCAGTTTTTCGAGCTCTAAAACATTGGGAACACTACCTATTCCAGCGTGAGTTTGTCCTCTATACCGATCATCAAGCTTTACGATATTTGGATTCTCAAAAGACAATTAACCGCATGCACGCTCGATGGACTGCCTTCCTACAAAAATTCAACTATGTGATCAAACACCGTTCTGGTACTTCGAATAAGGTAGCTGACGCTTTAAGTCGACGAGCTTCTTTATTAACTACTATCAGTTTGCAAGTGGTTGGGTTTGATGTATTAAAAGAAACATATGATGATGATCCCGATTTTGGTGCAATTTGGAAGGACTGCTCTGAGCATCGCTTTGTTGCAAATTTTATAATTCAGGAGGGCTATTTATTCTTTAAGGATCGGTTGTGTATTCCCCAGACCTCTCTCCGTGCACACTTAATTCGTGAATTACACGCAGACGGTCTTGGCGGACACTTGGGGCGTGATAAAACCATAGCTCTTGTTGAAGAGCGTTTTTACTGGCCGCAACTAAAACGAGATGTCCAGCGCTATGTGCAGCGCTGCCCGACGTGCCAACGAGCTAAAGGCCATGCTCAAAATACCGGCTTGTATACGCCGCTGCCAATTCCAGAATCCATATGGCAAGATTTGACTATGGACTTCGTCCTTGGCCTTCCACGTACGCAACGCAGCTTTGATTCCATCTTCGTTGTCGTTGACCATTTCTCCAAGATGGCTCATTTTCTCCCTTGTAAGAAGTCTGCTGATGCGACTTATGTTGCTCAATTATTCTTTCGAGAAATTGTTTGCCTCCACGGAATTCCCCGTTCCATCACTTCAGACCGCGATGTAAAATTCTTGGGTCATTTCTGGCGTACTTTGTGGAAGATGTTTGACACCTCCCTCCGCTTTAGTAGCACTCACCATCCTCAAACCGACGGGCAAACGGAGGTTGCCAACCGCACATTGGGTAACATGCTGCGTGCCATTTCCGGACTACATCCACGCCAATGGGATGGCGCCCTTGCTCAGATCCAGTTCGCCTACAATAGTATCCCCAATCGCTCTACCGGGAAGGCACCTTTTGAGATAGTCTATACCGCCACTCCCAAACACACCGTTGATCTCATTAATCTACCTAACTCAGCTGATTTTAGTACAGATGCTGCAGATTTTGCTGCTCGTGTCCAACAAACTCATGATGAAGTTCGGGCGAATTTGGAGCGTGCTAATGCTGGTTATAAAAATGCTGCTGACAAACACCGTCGTGCTAAATCTTTTTCTGTAAGTGATCTGGTTATGGTACATCTACGCAAACATCGTTTTCCCGCAGGCACATACAACAAACTTAAAGACAAGAAGGTGGGCCCCTATCGCATCCTCCAGTGCTGTGGCGAAAATGCTTACAAGGTGGACCTCCCTGATCACCTCCGTATCTCCAACACTTTCAATGTCGCTGATCTCTACGAATTCCACCCACCCGATGAGTTTTCTTTGCTGCCTACCTCGGGGTCGAGCTCTTTCCAAGAGGGAGAGAATTGATGCAGCTGTATTAATTCCATCTTTGAAGTCGCACTTTGGTTTTAATATTTACTAGCGTTTATTATGTTGTGTTAGTTCAGGGCATTTTGGGAACTTCTAAATATCTTTACCGCTTGTCGTATTTAGTCCAGAAGTTAGGGTTAGAAATCACTTTTGCTATTCTGATTTTGGCGGCTTATTGAAGCGGGCTGTGCTTCAAGTGTGGATTTCTTTCTCAATTAGTGAATACTACATCACATTGTCAGTACAAGAATCCTGAGGATAAACGAAGACCACTAACATGAAATGAATAAAGGAATAGATTTCAAGATGTTACCGAGAACAGAATATTTGTCTTGTCTTGGTACACTGCATTCGTCACATTGGTTATATCCAATTCTTTTTCCACGGAGCAGCTCTCACCTATGACAAGCCCAAAGAAGGTTGTTATTGCTATCTAGTATGAAGGAGTTGGATGAGGAAAGAAACACTTACAGACAAGCAAAAGAAAGTTAGGTACATACATATAACGTTTTTCTGGCAAATGAAATAAGACTAATGCAATGCAACCTATTCGGATCTTGGCTTGATTATAGGTCATCTAGAGAGGGTTCATTAAGTTTTAGCAAGCTAAGTTCAAGCCAGATCCCTTTGGCTCTTATTTCATGAACAAGTTTGTTACTAGGTTCCTGGCCTAGTGTTAGGGATACAAGCAAGGAGCCCTAACTCTCCCCAAAACCATGGTTATAGGGAAAGGATTGACACTCACTTATATACCACTCCACACTTCTTTGTGAAGTCGATGTGGGATAACCCACATCATAACAATGCCTTCCCCTTCGAAACCGTACGTCCACGGACGGCCTACTCCGGAAGTCCTCCCCACCCACGGCTGGGTCCGCGGTGGGGCCCACCCAGGATGCTGGCCCACTCACGACTCCATTCGCTGCGCTACCAGTCCTGGGCCCACCCAGGGACTACTCCCCGGGCCCACCCGATTTCCCGGGCCACAACGGGTCGCCCCTTCCCGCAGACGTACGGTCCACGTTCACCGCACCATTGTTAGGGATACAAGTAAGGCCCCAAAACCATGGTTATAGGGAAAGGATTGACACTCACTTATATACCACTCCACACTTCTTTGTGAAGTCGATGTGGGATAACCCACATCATAACATCTAGCTCGTATTTAACATGGGAAAATGCAACAAAGATAACTAAATGTAGTAGCAGTGAATCAAAGAAGATAACATAAATATAAATAAGAGCAGTTACTAGAGGGTGGAGCATACGGTCCACATTTAAAAAATATTATGACCAGATGAGTAGATCTACTCATCACCCATTTGGTTAGAAATAAATATTTAAAGATGAAGAATGTGGACGATCTCAAAGAATAGGCACTAATAGTTTAGCAATCAATCAAACGATGAATGGCATAGCCATAACATTCAAGCTTCGACTGACAACTTGCAAAATAGACCCATGATCTCAACCAAATATCTTTGAAGCAAGCTATTTTTAAAACTATAAAAAGAGTACCTGCAAGAATTGCTTGATCAACACGTAATTGATCACTAGACATTTCTATCATCCTCATATCCGCTGGAATCTTGCACCCAACTATGTAATTGACAAAAAATTAGGAAGGGGTGTGGGGACAGAGAAAACCTATGGAAAGTTATAAATACTGATCTTGAATTCATAACGCAGCAGTTCAAGAGCGTCAGAAAGATAAAAGTTGAATAACTGACATACCACTGACTTCTACAATATCTCCAGGGACAAGGTCCGTCGCAGGTAAGATTGAGAAACAACCTAAAAGTTTTTGAACATGAAGATTATATTAAAAATTAGGGTTTTATATGACAAGTAGAGATATGACCAGTAATAAACAACTGCAAGTTTGAAATCATATTCTCAGAAGCGATAATCCTTGAATAGCTATTTTATGAGGGCCATCATAGTTTAATGACAATTTAGTCGATTATAGTAGATATAGGCCAAGATTCTGCATTTCCTCGGGACAGGCACATATGGGATGGATAGAGACAGACTATGGATTAACCAACATCATAAACAAAATTGCAGACTTCCATGGTTTAGCAAAGGAAGATCTTACCATTTCGTAGGACAGTTGCAACGCCAGCTTGGTATGCCCGTAATTCCTGCGTACCAACAATAGGTATATAAACCAAACGACAGGTAATACATTTCATATATAATAAACTAAGGAATTCAAGTTTGAGTTTGTTCATTTGGAATTTGGATTCTTCTACTTCAGTTTTATTTCATATTGTTTGCTTTTTACATCCAATGTCCAAAATCTTGTTGAGAAGTAAGACGTTCCTCAAGGGCCTTCTCAGCATTCGTTTCTGTGATTACTCCAACGGCTGCATTTGCAGCCAATATCATGAGAATGACCTGTAACATCAAATAAGATCAACCTTAAGATACTAATTAGCATCCAACAAGAAATCAAATCGAGGTACTAAGTTAAAATCTTAAGATAGAAGAAATCATAAGTTGTCCGAAATGAATGATGCAGTTCTCCTATTTACTAGAAAAATAAATGCAATCCAGATCAGAATAATGAAAATAATACTATAAATATAATGATACAAACAGATCAAACTTAGCTATACAACTACTGAATGAAACAGATATTTGTGACCAATTGTTGCTAAAACTCCACAAAATACTCGAGTTAAAGGAAATCAATAACAACTTCAAGGCTCAATTAGATTATTTCAATGTCTATATGCAGCTGCACAAGGATGAGAATCATATAAACTGAAACTCTGCAATCTTACTGAAGGCTCCAAGAAGGCAGATAACCCTGTCTCTCCATTAGCCAGGGCCAAAAGGAAGGAGACTATTGCAGCTGCAATTAATATCTTAACAAGTAAATCGTCGAACTGTTTCAGCACCAGTCGCCAAAAAGGAGTGCCTGTTCACAACTATGTCGGAAAATCACTATCTTCATTTTAAGCTTACACATGAAGCTTTTACAACTTCTGAAGTGATTCCAACAAACTAATCATCAGGTAGAGTTTATATATATAAAAAAGGTGCAGCTGTATGCACTTAGATTCTAGAAACAGCGAGCATTGGCACTTGCAATTGATAAGAGACGGCCTTATCTCATTCATAAGTCAAGTAATTTAAAAATGCAATGATTCACGTAAGTATAAGATAATTTTTTATAACTTATGCTTGTCCTACAAAGATATAATTGTGTTAAATCAATGTAGCCAAAGGATATAACGTCCTTGATAAAGAGGAAGTTAACACGGCCAGCTAATACCAAACTGATTTGCCTATTCAACCTCCGGGTGCAGAGAATTACAAGAATATATGCTGTTTTATAGATATTAAATTTAAGAGAAAGGATCATGCTAAATATTCTACTCAGTTTTTCACTGACAAGCTTCTTAAACATTATCCTTTAATTAGGATATCTCAAGACAATAAACTAGCTCTAAAAACTTATATCTTATCATAAACATTAAGAGCATATACATCCATTCCGGATTTGGTTCTCCGACTAGCTGCAGTAAATTAAACTCGCTCTAGATTGTGATATCACAAGTTGAAACAAACAAGATTTGAAACCAGTGAAAGAGAAACATGTATTAGGCGCAACAAATTGAAGAGCACAAGTATAATTGATATAGTTAAACAAACTATAGTGAATGCAAATGCTCGACAACATCCGTACATGAACTAGTGAATTATGTGCTTGTGTGTGTGTGTGTGTGTGTGTGAGAGAGAGAGAGAGAGAGAGAGAGGAGGGTAATGGCTCACGTACTTTTCTCTTGAGGTAGCACTGGAGCCGAGCATATAACATGCATCCAAAGTGCAACAAGAAGTAATTAGAGATGATAACATGGACACTGTTATAGATCATTATTAAAAAAATGAATTCAAACAGATGCAAAATGTGTAATACTATATTTCAAATACAATTCCAAAAATGCTAAACACCAACTATTCATCCAGGACAATAATCCGTTCGATTGCATGGAAGTAATCTGAGGCACCGGATTCATTCGACTATTTCACTGGTATATAGCCACATTTTTTGTTCCCACTCACAAAAACTTAAAAGGTTAATTCAGACGGATAGACACCTCAAAATCCTTATTCACAACCAGCACTATCGTAAATGCAATTGTTAAGTCTTTCCGGATCCTAATTTATTTATCTTTTTTACTTTTTAAAACATACAACTATAAGCCTATGACAAGTTAAAAACAGACCATCAAGATATGTGACACAAACACACTTACCATTTTTCCCATATAATATACCATGCTCTGCAACCTGAAAAAGGAAACATCAGACCATTCGGCAGTGAGTTAACCGAGATGTCATATCAATTAAGAGGAATTAGGAAAAGCTCTGTTCTACGTAAACCACATTAATCAAATAATGTGGGAATACTAACAAAATAATACTAACTGTTTTACCTGGAAGTTGGTCAAGCCTCTCGACCAATCCACACCAAAGGCTTCCAAAACCTATTCAGGTATCATAAAATTACATTTTTAGAAAAGGCAAATCAACACAAAGAAAAGCTGAGAAGCCAAATCGCTCTAAATCTTACGATTACTCGCGCATCATATGCTCTAAATTTGTCAATATTAACTAATCAGAAAACAAACTAATTACAAAAAGGAACAAACTATAACTTGAATTCACTACTCTACTCTGCATTGCTTGGCTGATCTGAAACAAGTATAACAATTTAAATATTTTAAAAAAAAAAAAAAAGAGAAAATCATATGCTACAAACAGAAAAAAGCTCAGATGATCAAGAATCAGATTGACATTACCTCGCTAACTGATCTGGCGTAGGCATCGTCCATATTTGAAAACCACTACTAATTAGATGGTTTTTGACAAAATCAAATTTTTAACCTGAAGAGTAATAATGCAATTAAAACTCAATTTCGTGCGATTAAGTGAACAAGAAAACGGAAAGATGCGCGAAAACGTTGAAATTAAGACATATATTGAATAAACAGTAGATGGGATTTAGGGTTTACGAGTGATTGCGCAACCGACGAGATTATAGTTAGCGTGAGAGTTAGTGCTTATGGCACGGTGTCGATCAAATCTCACGTTTCCGGCAATCTATTCTTGGTCCCTTTTTCACTTATTACATTACTAGAAGTTGAGCACCGCGCTTCTTTAACCTAAAGAGTAATAATGCAATTAAAACTCAATTTCGTGCGATTAAGTGAACAAGAAAACGGAAAGATGCACGAAAACGTTGAAATTAAGACATATATTGAATAAACAGTTGATGGGATTTAGGGTTTACGAGTGATTGCGCAACCGACAAAGTTATAGTTAGCGTGGGAGTTAGTGCTTATGGCACGGTGTCGATCAAATCTCACGTTTCCGGCAATCTATTCTTGGTCCCTTTTTCACTTATTACATTACTAGAAGTTGAGCACCGCGCTTCTTTAACCTCGAAGAGTAATAATGCAATTAAAACTCATTTCGTGCGATTAAGTGAACAAGAAAACGGAAAGATGCGCAAAACGTTGAAATTAAGACATATATGGAATAAACAGGTTGATGGGATTTAGGGTTTACGAGTGATTGCGCAACCGACAAAGTTATAGTTAGCGTGGGAGTTAGTGCTTATGGCACGGTGTCGATCAAATCTCACGTTTCCGGCAATCTATTCTTGGTCCCTTTTTCACTTATTACATTGTCAGAAACGTGAGATTTGATCGACACCGTGCCACAAGCACTAACTCCCACGCTAACTATAACCTCGTCGGTTGCGCAATCACTCGTAAACCCTAAATCCCATCTATTGTATCCCATCTACTGTTTATTCAATATATGTCTTAATTTCAACGTTTTCGCGCATCTTTCCGTTTTCTTGTTCACTTAATCGCACGAAATTGAGTTTTAATTGCGTTATTACTCTTTAGGTTAAAGATTTGATTTTGTCAAAAACCATCTAATTAGTAGTGATTTCAAGAAATAGCGGTGTGATATGGACGATGCCTACGCCAGATCAGTTAGCGAGGTAATGTCAATCTGATTCTTGATCATCTGAGCTTCTTTCTGTTTGTAGCATATGATTTTCTCTTTTTTTTTAAATATTTAAATTATTATACTTGTTTCAGATCAGCTAAGCAAATAGCAATGCAGAGTAGTGAATTCAAGTTATAGTTTGTTCGTTTTTGTAATTAGTTTGTTTTCTGTTTAGTTAATATTGACAAATTTAGAGCATGTGATGCGCGAGTAATCGTAAGATTTAGAGCGATTTGGCTTCTCAGCTTTTGTTTGTGTTGATTTGTTGCCTTTTTTAAAAATATAATTTTATGATATCTGAATAGGTTTTGGAAGACTTTGGTGTGGACCGGTCGAGAGGCTTGACCGACTTCGAGGTAAAACAGTTAGTATTACTTTGTTAGTATTCCCACATTATTTGATCAATGTGGTTTACGTAGAACAAAGCTTTTTCTAATTCCTCTTAATTGATATGACATCTCGGTTAACTCACAGAGCATGGTAGATTATATGGGAAAAATGGTAAGTGTGTTTGTGTCACATATCTAGTTGTATGTTTTAAAAAGTAAAAAGATAAATAAATTAGGATCTGGAAAGATTTTTAGGTGTCTACCCGTCTGAATTAACCTTTAAGTTTCTGTGAGTGGGAATAGAAAATGTGGCTATATACCAGTGAGAGGCAACACAAAAGGACACTTCCAGCTACCTGCAAAACACATCGATCAATAGATAGAGGCAAGATATAAAGAAAACAAACCAAGATCAAGAACAAAACGACAAAACAGAAGAAAACCCCAAAGATGCTGATAAAGGGTGGAATATAATAAGAATGAAATCCGCGTTTAGATAGATGCAGAAAAGAAATCCAGATTAGAACACAACCACAACACAGAAGCAAACCCCAAAGATGAAGATCCAGTAAAAACAATTCAAGAAAATCCTTAAAAGACGAAGACAAGTATCAAACCAGAGAAACAAACAGCCGTATATGAGATCTGAAGATATGGCGTTGGTGGATCGCTGTCGAGGTCTAGAGAGAGAAACAGAAATAAAGAGGAGAGATAGATGGGAAAATATCAATAAGGGCTCAAAGCAATGTTCAATTCTTGATCAAAGCTAACTATTTCAAGAACAAAACTCAGAATTTTCAACCGAGTCGATTAATATGATAGAGAAAATTCGTCTGAAGCCTATTGGGTCTAATGAAGCCCAACCATCTTACAAGTTTGATAGTTAATTCCGCTCTATTAAGGAAAGTTTGAGAACCAAATCGGATCCAACATCAGCTGTCAACGTAATTCTAAAAACAATCAAAAACCAAAGCCCCTAGAAAGAGGCTCGTGATTATGAGAGTGATGGTGGGATTTGGTAGAGTGTGCTCTGGATTTCACCTCATCGTCTTTCGAGTGATGGCTATAGCTAGAGATATAAATTATCACGATCTACTTACAGATCGATCGTCTTAAATACTCGTACAAACAAATTATTACCATCACTTAAGAAACTCACATACATCGTTGGAAGAATTTGAATCAAGACAACACGATGCTCGTAGATCGTAATTCATCGTACATGCTAAACCTATATCGTTTCCTGTTGAGACACAACATTATCATATACCAATTTCTAGTTAAAGTATTGATATCCTTATATATTGTATTATAATTATATATGCCTCACAATTTTATTACTCCCTCCGTCCCATTGGAAGCGTCTTGTTTCCAATGGGCACGGATGTTAAGAAAATGATAATGTGTGGTGTATATTGTTTGACTTTTGGATAGTTAAATCTTGTCCACATATTCTTGTCTTTTTTAGAAACAAGACGCTTCCAATGGAACGCCCAAAATAGAAAACAAGATGCTTCCAATGGAACGGAGGGAGTATTATAATACGTACATAATTTTTATATAAGACAAAACACTTCAACCGATATACTAATTCATCCCGACATTACAAAATACAATCTTGTGTCTTGTCCATTTGAAACTATTGTCCATCTCATTTGGGCCGGCGGGTTATAATTTCTCACACTCCGCCGCCCCCGCATACAAATCATCAACCACCGACCCCGACCCGACCCGATCCGATCCGATCCGGATCGATCGGCGCGCCCTTAAACCCTCAAAAACCTACATTCTTTTTCAATCGCCCACTTCTGCCCTCCGACGTCTCTCTCTCATGCTGCTTCCCTCCAAATCAAAATCCGCAAGCTTCTCGGAGAAGATTCGGTAAATTGAAATGGATAAGGTTCACAGAATCAACTCGGTAGAGTGGAGCCCCTCGCCGGTGGTAGCCCTAGCCACAAGCGCCGACAGCTCGCAGGTCGCCGCCGCACGCGCCGACGGCTCGCTAGAGATATGGATAGTCTCTCCCGCCTCCGTTGGCTGGCACTGTCAGCTCGTACGCCATTTTTTATTTTTCTCGTTCTTTTTTTTTTTTTAGTTTTATCTTCTACGAAAAAAGTAGCGAATTCTCTGAATTTTTTGTTTTGGGGTTCCATGTGTAGACAATACACGGGGACCCTAATTCGAGAGTGTCCTCGCTGGTTTGGTGTCAGTCCGGGCCGAGGGATGGGTCGTTGGGCCGATTGCTGTCTTCCAGCATTGATGGGTCGATTTCGGAGTGGGATTTGTTCGATTTAAGACAGAAGGTTCATGCCTATGCTGCATTATTTTTAGGTTAATTGATGAGGTTTGGTCGTTTTTGCCATAGTTATTGACGTACTACTGCTTCTGTTGCGCTGTACTACTGCAGAAGGTTCTAGATCCTATTGGCATCTCCATTTGGCATATTGCTGCAGAACCGAGCAAGTAAAGGCAGGAAATGAAATGTTATGAGAACGGTCGTACTAGTCCTTCAATTACCAGTGATGTTGATGAGGAGGAAAATACTGAAAGTGAAGATGATGATGATAATGTATATTCAGTGCAAATTCATGAACAAGATGATGCCGGAAGTACCCGGATAGCAGTTGCCTGTGATGATGGCTGTGTCCGTATCTATAGTGTGTCTGATGCAGAAAACCTTATATATAATAAAACGTTGCCTAGGGTCAGTGGTGAGAACTCAGCCCTACATATTTTAACCTTTTGTTGAACATTGTTTGGGGATATATAATGCTTATTGTTTTTCTTTGGTCTTTTTCAGGGCGTACGCTTAGTGTAGTCTGGAGTTCAGATGCAAATAGAATTTATTCAGGGAATAGTGATGGGTATGCTAGTTCTGTTTATACATTGTTATGTTGGTGTTAACAAATCACAAATGTAAAGTGAAACTGCAATCCATTAATCATTTATAAGCTTGTAGATGGGTTTTAATGCATTAATCATCTTTCTTCAAGTTTCTGAGGAATTTTATTGAAGTTTTGTTTTGTTCTTAGGTTCATAAGGTGTTGGGATGTTAATTTCGCACGGGAGGTGTACAGAATCACCGTTGGTCAAGTAGGCCTGCATAACGGAAATGAACTCTGCATATGGTCATTACTTGCATTGAGGTATGAGCGTTTCAAATTTGATTCCTAATTTGTATTTCTACTTCTCATTCTGGTATGTGCGAATATTGGAGTCAGATGGTTTACAAATAAATCTTCCTTTAATTTCCCATTTTGTGGTAACAGGTGCGGAACAATAGTTAGTGGGGATAGTTCTGGTGGTGTGCAGTTCTGGGATGGGCAGTTTGGAACACCTTTGCAGGCACATTCTTACCACAAGGGTGATGTAAATACTTTAGCTGCAGCTCCCAACCATGACAGAGTGTTTTCTGCTGGGGCTGATGGTCAGGTATATTTATATTCTGGTTTCTTCATGTGGTTCATATGTCTGTTCTTAATCATGTAATTTTTTCTAAGCATTGTTTTGCTTAGACATGATCATTACTAAGTGGTAAGGGTATTTGCATATGGTCTTTGCTTTTGACACTGTAATTTGGTCATACCTCACGGTCATTGCTTTTTTGTAGATTATACAATATAAACTTTCCAGTGAGGCTGTTGGTTCTGGTGTTGAAAAAATTGTCCGTACCATCAAGAAATGGATATATGTTGGCTATGTTAGAGCTCATACGCATGATGTAAGGGCGTTGACTGTAGCTGTACCTATCAGCCATGGAGGTAGTTTCTGCTGTCTATTGTTCGGACTGTTTTGGTTTTACTTGAGACTGTGACGAATGTTTCTTTCATCTACAACTCCTTTCCTTCCATTTTTATGTTTAGGATATCTAGCTTATCTTTCTCCTATTGGCAGATCTGTCTCCTGATGTAAAGGTAAAGAGGGCACGAGGCAAGGAGAAGCCCCTTGAATTCAGTTACCATGAATGGGCTCATTCGGACGTGCCCATGCTTATCTCAGCAGGCGATGATACTAAACTTTTTGCATATTCTGTAAAGGAGTTTACCAAGTTTTCTCCGCATGATATATGCCCTGCACCACAGAGAATGCCCATGCAACTCGTGCTTAAAGCACTTTTCAATCAGACACCATTACTTTTGGTTCAGTCTGCACGTTTCTTAGACATCTTTTCTGTGCACTTGAAAACTAGTGGAACTGGTGTCAGTCCTAGCTCATCTGCTGGCCTTGCAAGTACTGATTTAGTTGCCCGTATTAAATGCAAGGATTCTAGGAAGATAATCTGTAGTACAATCTCTTCATCAGGAGCACTATTTGCCTACTCTGATCAATTGAAACCTAATCTATTTGAGTTAAAAAGAAAAAAATCAGGTTACAGTTCATGGTCTCTAAATAAAAGGCAGCTCCCCAAGGGATTGCCATTTGCCCATTTCATGGTTTTCAGCTCTGATTCTTCAAGATTAATATTAGCTGGGGAGGACAGAAGGATATATGTAATTATCTTCCTTATTCTTGTTTCTTTATATTTCTATGCTTGTGTGCTTGAAATTTTCCAAGTTGTGCAGACATACTTGATTGTTTATATTGCTTACGAGGGAATGACATCATGCCAGCTGTTGTGTGGAAAAATGAGGCTGATAAATGTTTAATTGTTGACTCAACAGCATAATCCAATGCCTCCACTACATTAAAAATAATTTTCTAAATGAAGTCTTCATAGACTTCCACTCTACTGAACAGATGAATTGTATGATCTGGTGTACTTTTATAATGTTTGTGTTGATTGTCACAAGTATGTGCCTTAATCTTACTCTTTAAAACATAATCAGTTAGAGTTCCCATCACTTGTTACTTGTCTATGATGAAAGCTTTTGCATGGGTCAATACTTGTTTACATTCTTCAATTTACACGAATCCCATTTAATTATTTATAAATTTGCTTCCATTTACAACATTGGGCTTAGGAATTAATCCTTAAGAGATGTTGACAAGTTGTCTAGTTAGATGAGGTGCCATGGTTTGAATTAAGATCGTAACTATTGATGTGCCTTGGAGTTCTAGTTCTTTTGTGCTGAAGTGTTTATTTATTATACTAATAAAGCTACTAATCTTGTTGCAGGTGGCAGATATTGGAAACCCAAAACTCGTTCATGCTTTTACTCCTTGCCGAAAAGACAATGTTGATGGTTTGCCTCCTAGTGAACCTCCCATAACAAAAATGTTCATAGATAATGATGGCAAGTGGTTAGCTGCTGTCAGCTGTCATGGAGATGTCTATATTTTCAATCTGGAGACACTTAGGTATAGTGTGGATGCTGTTTCTTTGAGAATTGATTTTTTGAACATCATTTAAGTTCTCTCATGTCATGTTTTCAAATGAATATCAATCTAAGTGAATTTGTTCTCTTAGTTACTGGTGGAGATTTTTAGCATTTTTAGATTTTAGTTTCAATAGGGTTTTTGCATATATATGTTTACCAATTCCTATCTCATCCTAGATATTTAGCTATTGCGCTTTGAAATGGCTAATGCTTCTAGTATGTTGATTAAGTACTTCAAATTATGTTTTTCAGATGTTTGGCTTATTTCAAAATATATATGCTGCAGAAACTTTTAATCTAAATTTACTGAAGTTTTCTTTGAATTGTGTAGTATTTAAGTTTCCTTAATATATAGTATTGAAGTTTTTAGTGTTGGATTCTTTGCAGGCAACATTGGTTTGTATCAAGATTGGATGGAGCTTCAATTACAGCAGGCGGCTTTACTCCTGCAAATAGCAACATTCTCGTCATCTGGACATCTTCAAATCAGGCCTACGCATTAGATGTTGAAGCAAAAAAATTAGGGGAGTGGTCCATGCGTCATACATTTTCTCTCCCAAGGAGATATCAAGAACTCCCTGGAGAAGTAATTGGTCTTTCATTTAAGCCATCCAAAAGTTCGTCTTCTGTTACCGTCTACAGTCCTAGGTAAATTAATCATCCTTTAGACTGAAATACAATTTTTTTACTTTTATTGCAAACGGTGAAGTTGCTCTACTCTTTCAACTTTTGAACTTTATTATGGGACTCGGGCTAGTTCAAAGGACCAGTAAACTAAATCAATAACTGAGATAATAATAATAATAATATTAAATCTTCCACCATACAGATACACAGAATCCCAGATAACATAATGACTTAAGGCTGACTTTTATGTGTTTTTATTTTATTTTGTAAGATTAGTTAAGTGATACCATCTTCTTCATTCCTTGGTGATGACTCTTTTACCAAAGTCTTTTTTAGTTACTATATCCCCTCAAGTAAGTTAGGCTTAGTTTGACTAATATAGTTCGACGAAGCGCTCTTCATTAAATGACAACCTTTACTATTGTAAAGGTTGCAGACGATTGATCCTTTATGTCACGCATTTATGAAAATATTCTTTTTGGACAGTATGGAGGAATTCTTGACTTATTCCATACTAGATGGTATAATTATGTAGCATGTTTATGAGGAATTTTCACAGATTCTGTATTTTCATTTCTGGAGTTTCTACATTTCTACTGATGCAGGGCGATGTGCACGGTCGATTTTGGGACACCAGTCGATAAGGACAACACGGCCTTAGCAAATGGCGAGGGACTAATAAAAAAACCAAACAGCAACGGAGTGCTCAAACGAAAACTAGACGACTTAGAAACTAACCACCGTGGTAGAAAGAACTCCGAATTTTCCACATTCAGAGACCCCGTTTTATTCGTCGAACATCTCTCGAAAAACTCTACTGGTCATAGACAAACCATGGAGTCAAGTTGTTGATACTTTTGAAGCCAAGCCTGTCCATAGACATATCTTTGGAACATAATTACTCATCTTTTGTCAGAAGGTAGCAAGAGTTGCATTCCATCAGTTTTGATCTTTCTTCTCTTTGTACTCCTAGTGGTGGTGGTGGTGGATGAGGTATGCTTTCTTGACCATGTAATGTACTAACTCAAATCTTTTATATAATTATATATTTCTTGGCCTGAATTGAAATGTTCTAATCATTTTCTCAGCCCTCCCTTTTCTATTGTATTATTGGGATTGATGATAATTTATTTTATCAAAATTAGCTTGAATATTTTATTCTAAACTAACATGTCTATTCACCTTGATCTGGATTTGGAATTTCTTTCTATTGTGTGTAGGGGTGTGCGCGGGTCGGGTACCCGAATGCGGAAAATTTTATTACCCATTTCCCTAACCCGCATAGTGTGGGTACCCACGCGGGAACAAAACGGGAATGGGAATACCCGCACGTCTTACCACCTATTTCAATATAATTAACTTCATTAATACAAACTAGCAAAAAAATCAATAAATATCAAACAAAACAAAAATACAATACAAATTCAAATCATCGAATCCAAAATCAATGTTCAAAAGTCAAATCCTAAGTCCTAATTGAGCTCCACTCCAGCGAGTAACGAGCAGTGGAACGACTAATGGACAATTGAATTCGGTGGAACGGTGAGGCCATGAGGGATAATCGGTGGACGGCGGACGGTGAGTGGAAAGCCCTAAGTCCTAATTGAGCTCCACTCCAACGAGCGACTCTCGTTCCCATCTCTGATACTCATTCTCTTTATGGTCTGAGACTATTTTATTTTTCTTTTTAACTTACTAGTTACTAATATTAATATATTAATATATGTATAAATATTAATAATTAATGTAATATATAATATATTAATTAAATAATATAAAAATAAGCTGGTATCCGTTCGAGAACGGGTAATAGCTAAAACTACCCGTTCTCGTACCCGACCCTCATTATTTTTTGCGGATACCCTCGTTTTGCCCGACCCGAACGGGACGGGTACGGGAATCCGTTTCGTTTGCCCACCCTAATTGTGTGTAATATTTTAATTGCCTAACACGTGGATTTATATCTATTTTAATTAGTTTAGTTAACTGCTCGATGTGGGACTACATGTGCACTGCACCCGTGTGCAAGAATTTTATCCAATAATTGATGGGAGAAAATTTTCGATTATTGTATATAATGTGGACAAATGTTTCAATTAAATAAGGGACAAACATTTGACTAGAGGCAAAGAAATTGGTAAAGAAAAGCCCACCATTGGACTTATCTACCACCAAAAGCATGCTAATTTTTAGTTGATTACAGCTTAGGCTAACAATTTGTGTGCAATCATATGAGTCTTAATTTGGAATAGTTATTTCAATAATTGCATGAGATTTATATTTATGGTGATCATAACATTTCATGATAAATGTAGTTGTTGTAAATGGTGAGATGTCACTTCTGGACCGGTGTTACGTATCTTAGGTAAATGATACGTGCTAGTTGTAAATCATTATAATTTTGAATTCGGTGAGAACATGAGAACTGCGAACCAGACATAATCCTTATATAACTCATGATAAATGTAGTTGATGTAAGTGGTGAGATGTCACTTCTGGACCGGTGTTACGCATATTAGGTAAATGATACGTGCTAGTTGTAAATCATTACAATTTTGAATTCGGTGAGAACGTGAGAACTGCAAACCAGACATAATCCTTATATAATTCATGATAAATGTAGTTGATGTAAGTGGTGAGATGTCACTTCTAGACCGGTGTTACGCATCTTAGGTAAATGATACGTGCTAGTTGTAAATCATTATAATTTTGAATTCGGTGAGAACGTGAGAACTACGAACGAGGCATAATTCTTATATAATTTATGTATAATCCTTATATATTTTATGCAAAAAAATCTATAATTTTATACTTTTTGTCTTCTGCATAAAACATATAAGGATTATGCAAATTGTAAAATTATAGATTTTTTGTATAACAAACATAAATACTATGCATAAAACATATAATAATTATACATGGTTTGCAGTTCTCACGTTAAATGTGGGTTCTCACCAGATCTGCTCTCTCTCTCTCTATATATACAAAATTATGGGACGTAGAAGTTTTTTTTTCGAAAAAGACATCTATTCTACAACGTTACTAGATTTATTCACATTAGTCTTGTCTAGGCAGGAATTTCTTACTAGAATCCTAAACAAGGCTAAATACGGTCGTAATTGCTTTTTGTAACTCAATCATTAAAGATTCGATTTTTTGAATTATGTATGTAATTCACTATCGGCCCGAGAAATAAAGAGAAGATGTGTACGAATGTGTTGATACACGAACTCGATTCTGCACGAAGAATCAAAGAAGAAGAGAATTGTTTCCAACTTTTTTTTTTTCTTTTTTCTTTTTTTTCTTCTTAATTTTTGATTTAATTTTTACAATTGTAATTTGAGGGTTGTTCCCTAGTGCATGGACAGGAGCAGATAACAGAGGTATAAAGAGATTAAAGAAAAGGATTAATTAAAGAAAATATACAGACAACAATCTTGAGACTTCAGAAATTCAGATGCCATTTCTCACTGCCTCTTCCTTCCCAGCAAACTTCCTGACAAAACGCCGTCGTACGAAGATCAACATGCCATTCTTAATTTCTGATGAACTAATAATAATTTCATGAAAATATTACTAACCAGATTTCGAAGATTTGAAGAAACTCAGACGCTTCTTCGTTCTTGATTCATCCTAAACAATTAATTAATATCGAGATACATAAAAATATCTTAAATAACTAAATCGTCCGAATATAACCACGAGCACGTAGCTTAGTAGTACCTCAAAATAGACATGTCCGGCTGAATTACGATCATCATTAGTACGAGGTACATTGTCCTAAAATTCAATAACAACAAGGTAATTAATTCAACACAATCTCTCTCCCCCTCTCTCTCTCTCTCTTTCCCTCTCTCTCTCTCTTAGTAATTCAATAACAACAAGGTAATTAATTAAACACAAACATAACATCTCCCTCTCTCCCTCCCTCTCTCTCTCTCTCTCTCTCTCTCTCTCTCTCTCTCTCTCTTAGTAATTCAATAACAACAAGGTAATTCAACAGAAACAACAACATAACATCTCTCTCTCTCTCTCTCTCTCTCTCTCTCTCTCTCTCTCTAATTAGTTTAATACCTCGTGGGAGAAATGAAAGATTGAAGAGCTGGCCGTGTCATCTAGGCACAAACTCATCTGCTGCTTAGTCTCCTTCCTCGGCTTGCTCTTGTTCTTGTTCTTGCTCTCCTTCTTATCTTCATAAACCGGAGCTGCGTAGCCGTAATACGGGGGGCCCGACGATGCATCCGACACCATGGATAGATCTTCTTCTTCTTCTTCTTCTTCTTCTTCTTCTTCTTCTTCTTCTTCTACCTCACTCACGTAACCACCCTTTACGTCATGGTTTGTGTCCAAACTTCTGCTGTATGGATCCAGATACATCGTCCAACCCGATTCACACCCGCTGCTGTACTCCGAAGTTGATGTATTCATTCCGATCGATCAAATGGACGAGTTAGTTTGAACTATACTAAACAAGATTCTTTACGAATGCATGTGTGGAGAGAGATGGAGAGATTCTTTAAGGCCTATTTTTCTCTTCTTTGTACCTACTTATAAGAGAGAGAGAGAGAGAGTAAATAAATCACTCGTGTACTAGACTATTTTTTTGTCATGCCTCTATCCTTATACTTTTTTTTTTTTTTTTTTGATACGTGGAACCCGCAGCCTGCTACCTTCGGTCGCGCCAGGTAAACCCCGCTCCTTGTGCGTAGCCTGCAAACCACACAGGAGAGTTCAACCACCCTAGGCTAACCATAGGTGACAGGCTCCACAAAGTTGCTTCGAGTGGGATTCGAACCCAGGACCTATTGGTCCCGGGCCAACCACCTTCACCAACTTTGTCATCCCAAGGGGACATTATTTTGCCTCTATCCTTATACTTAATACAGAGAGAGAGAGAGAGAGTAAATAAATCACTCGTGTACTAGACTATTTTTTTGTCATGCCTCTATCCTTATACTTAATATACTATTATATATCCTTTTCTAGAAAAATCAAAGTAATTGCCAGTTGTCCTGCTCATTATTTGGAGAGAGAGAGAGAGAACTAATAGGCTCATTATTTGGAGAGAAAATAACCATTATTCTTAGGCTTATTGCTAGCTAATTAACAAGATGGTTGGCATGCAAAAAACCAAGAAAAATGTGTATTAATTTTAGACTATATATAATCCCATTTTATGCTCTAATGGTCCTTTATTTAATGGTAAATATTAGGAGATCTAAAATAACCATTATTGTTACAAGAATTTTGGCATGCAAAAAGCCAAGAAAATGTTTGATTCTTGAACTATAATCCCACTTAAACACAGTACTAATTGCTCTTTTAATTTGAATTTCAACTTATACTTACTTTGAGAGGACACAAACTAGTGTTCTTGGGATTTACAAGAGCAAAAAGGCACAATTTGATGAAAAAGAAAGAGGAATACCCATGATTCAGAAAAAAAAGGAAATTAATAAAGAGTAATATATATTGTTGGTCATCTTCATACACAACAAGAATTCACATAAAGTGCTTATGTTGTCACTTAAGACAACCTTTTACTCATCTTCATTACTCATATAAAAGTTTGTCTTATTGTCCATTTGGTACGACGGTTAAGATATTTAGTCTGTAATTAAAAAGTCATGGGCCCAAACCACAAATTAAAAATTGTTATTTGTGAATCTGTCATTTACAATTAGTTTGATTGCAGATTAGAGTACATAAACGGATTTTACTTTATTCAGTATACACTTGGATAACCACTAAATATATCCACCATCATTAAAAAAAAAAAAAAAAAAAAAAAAAAAAAAACTGTCTTATTTTAATAGTAAAATCTCTCTCCCTCTCTATCTCCTTCCCTATCTCTGTCTCCAAGGTTTGAAAGAGAGAGAAGCTTTGCATAGTAGGTGTCAAAAATGAGTAAATGCAAGATTGGCCCATTCATGAGCAAGAGAATGGCAGAAGCCAGCTGAGACTAAAAGGGTACATATGATGATAGGCCCATCATGTGCTTCTGCTAACTGCACAGGTAGGTTGTGATGGATACACTTGAAACTCAAAATGCATTTCCCCCCACAATTTTTTTCCTTTTTCCACTTTTATTTTCTGTATTTAGAGGCCCATAATTAATAACAACATGCCAAGTGTAAGCGGTATAGGCCATAAAGATTTGTGGCTTATATGGAAAAAATTAATGTTCTACAATGAATGAGCAAATAACGACTACAGATTTCTTCGTCGTGTAAAAAAGGGTAGATATACTAGTACATGAGTATGGGCTTCACATGTTAAGAAAAAAAAGGAAAAAAAAAAAAACTTGCAGAAATTGTAATGACAAATGCAACTTAGAATTTGCTTTCATTACAATTAAACTTCGATAAAGTAATAATCTTGGAACCGAGAAAAAATATTTATTTAACGAGGTTATTACTTTATATTATTTTAGTGCATTGACCCATATAAGAATCGGAATAAATTATTATCTTAGCGAAATGATTACTTTATCGAAGTTTAACTGTACTTTCCTCTCACATATATATGGGACCCTTTTTTTCTTTCACATCATTTTATTGATTTCAATTTGACTCAAATAAAACAAGAACCAAGTCTACATCATTAATTGACAAGAACCTAAATAACACTCTGCATCAAAGTGTTATTTATACATATTTTTTCAAAAGATACATTAAGTATAAATACACAATTTAGGGACGGGAACACCTTCCACGAATCTGTTGCCCAGTAAATCTGCCTATGATCGAAAGAAAAGAAAGCAAGAAACAAAATAGTAGAGGCTAGGTCACATGATTGTGTATAAATTAATTTTGAAAAGCAAAAATAAAATAAAAAATTTAAGGTGATGGAAGTCTCAAATCCCATTCAAAATTCCAAAGGCAGTTCCCCTTGATGTGTACCAAAATGATTTTTAGATTTAATTCTATTTCCACAATAATTCAAAGGCCTCTGAAATTCTCATTTCATAACATTATTTGATGCGACGTTGATAATTGCAGGTCGGTACCTAAAAATATGAAAATAAGCCTAATTTATTTTTTATTTTATTGCTGTTTTTTTAAATTCTTTCTGGGCTTTTCATGTTGGGTTATTCTATTTATGTTGTGGGCTTTTGCTTTTGTTTAGGATTTATGACAGCCTATCTATATAAACCTTAAAGTTTGTAATTCGTAGTACTAAATAAATTTATCCTTAATATTTCAAGATTCCTACCACAAAAGTTTTGGCCCATCCATTTCATAGCCCATATTATAGAAGAAAAACAAAACTCCATACTTCTCTATCAAAGATATATTACTCATGTCCCATTGAGCCCGACTCACTTCTTTTCGACACGATTATTAAGAAGAGTTGTAAATTGTATGAGATTGAGTGAGTCCCACAAAAGAAGTTGTGTGTAAGTAATTTATCATTTCTAGAGTGAGATAAGATGAGTGGAACACCCCGATAAAAAAAAGTGAAACAAAATAAATGAAACGGAGGTAATCAGTTAAACCTCGATAAAGTAAAATTCAATTGAGTAATAATCTCGTTTAAATAATACTCCCTCTGTCCCAAATCTATATACCTACTTTCCATTTTTATCTGTCCCAAATTTATAAGCTTATTATCAATTTTTTATATCTAATTAAATATTTCACTAACTTTAATATGTCTAATTAATATAATAGTATAAAAAAAGACTATTTTATTCATCTTTTGTAATAACAAACACAATCATATCATTAACTTTTTAGTAATACTCAAATTTCAATATCAACATTTATTTGATTTTCATTTCATTAATTTTTTCTTAATATGTATGAGAAAACAAATAGACATTTATATTCGGGACGAAGGAAGTAATTTTTTCTAGTCAATACACTAAAATAATGTTCGATAAAATAATAATATTGTTAAATGAATATTTTTCTTCGATTCGAATGTTATTACTTTATCGAGGTTTAACTATTTGATACTCACTTTCTACTAAAAACTCAATAAGCGTAAAAATTCAAACAAAATCCTAAACATACCATGCACATTTAATTCAACACAATAAAATAAAATTTCCCAACCTAATTTACTTACTAAACTCCAAACCTTCAATCACTTAACTCGTACGGCCACGTTGCACTCCACCAAACAAAAATACAATTGCATTGCATGTAATAATAATGCACCGCTTCAACGGCCACTTCACTTTATTGTTTCGTGTGAGCGATTAAATGCATCTCTCTCTCTCTTCCCCTCTCTCTCTCTCTCTTGGCTCAGTGAAAGCATCATCCAATTGCAGTTGATGGTTCGGCAGCCGCTGCGGATTCCGATTGGTCGGAAAAGCAGGCGCGGTTGACGCTAAGAAACGTGGTTCTCGCTCATGCGCCACGCGTAGCCCACGTGTTGTCTGCCTCATGCTTCTTGGTCCTCCCTTGGCACGTTTTTTAACATCCATCCTTGGAGAGATTTTACTCTGTGCTCGGCTTACCAACACCAACCTTCCATTCTTCATTATATTGTCTCTACATTTTTGTAGATTAAGAAAAAAAGGAATCCATCAATTTTTTTTTGAATTAAATGGTTGTACGTAATTATTCTTAATGTAATTTAGTGTGATTGTGAATATATTTTAAATCAAAATTGTCTTCGTATTTTCCGCTGGATAAAAACAATTTTCTAACGAAAAATGAGAGAAACAATCATTTTTGGTCCGTTATCTTTGCGCCCGATTCACTTTGACTCATTATTTTGGTCGAGTCTAATTTTAGTCCGTTAATTTGGCAAATTGTCCATTTTTAGCCCGTTTCACAAAACTGGTCAAATTTGTCCAATTTTGGTCCGTTATGTAAATACTCACTCCGTCCCATTATTAATGTCCCACTTGCCTTTTTTGATTGTCTCATTACTTATGTCACATACCAAATAAGGAAATAAATGAGTGAACCACAATCAATCTAAGCAAGTGGACCCCACCCCTCTATACTTTTACACCACAACTTTACACCTTTACCTCCACTATCTTAATTAATTACCGTGCCCAGTCTCAATGGGACATAAATAATGGGACGGAGGGAGTAAAAGATAATGAAAATTCTTATTTTTAATATTATAATATATTTGTAATATCAAATCTCATCTCTTTATATTATAAATGTCCAACTTTAACCTATTACATTAAAAAAAGATCCAAAAATGAAGTTGATTATTTTTTTAATATGAATTTTTAAGATTTTCTTAATTATTCGGGTCTATCTCCGGGCCGAATTTTCTATTTTGCTTATACTGTTTGTCGAATAATTTTAGAAAATCTTGCTCGGAGATAGACCCGAATAATTAAAAAAAATTAAAATAATAAATATAAAAAAATAATCAACCCCTTTTTTTAATATAATATGTTAAAACTGGACATTTATAATATAAAAAATAAAAATTGATATTACAAATATATTCTAATATTAAAAATTTATTTTTAATTTTTTTATTAACTCAGCGGACCAAAATTGGACAAATTTGACCAATTTTGTAAAAGGGACTAAAAAGGGATAATTTACCAAATTAATGGACTAAAATTGAATTCAACCAAAATAACGGACCAAAGTGAATCGGGTGCCAATACAATGGGCCAAAAATGATTTTATCCTGCAAAATGATGTCAACAAGTTAGGGAAGATGCATGTATGCGCTTTGAAATTTGAACCATAATGACATATATAGAGACTAGCTTTGCCTATAAGTCACACGTGGTTATTAATTTTTGGTGTTGTTAATAAATAAAATCCCGCAACATTGAAATAGTCCAGTTTATTTCGATCGTAATTTTTAAGAAGTTGATGTTGTAGAGTTATATAAACCTTTGTGTTATTAAAAAAAATGTTTGTAATAATTTATTTTAAATAAAAATAAAAAATTGAACAACTTTAATGGATCAGTATAAAAAAAATATTAAATTATTTCAATAAGACAAAGGGAGTATTATACAACATTAATAGAATTTTTTGAATATGTTTGATCAACTTAATCAATTATATATCGTTAGGGATCTTCTATTTCATCTTTTAAAAATTATTATATGATTCACAAATCAGATAGTGTCATGTGTGTATTATGGTGGACTATGTGGTTAATTTTGTGGTGTGTTATGAGGTTCGATCCGCTACAATACACACATGGCACAATCTGATTGGTGGGCCATATAGTAGTCTTTAAAAAATGGAACGGAAGATCTGCAACCATTATATTGCATATACTCCGTTTTATAGATCTTGTTTCGTTTTTTTTTTGTTGTTGTCTCATAAATTTTGTCTCGTTTTCTATAATGTCAAGATCTTATGGCTATAATTTATCCATAATTTAAAAAACTCACAATTTTATGCACAACTAACAATTATATTTAATAACTGTGTCGGAAAGAAATAGGATAAAATCTACTGGACGGAATAATATGTTTTTGTTGTTAGGCGAAAGAGTGAGGTCTAGAGTAGAAGAATTGATGAAACCTAGAAGGAATAATAGACAAATCGTCAAACCGTTTCCTGATAGGTGTAGCCATGCATGCATCCCTCCTCCACACGCGTTTCCTCCCACCGCCTCATTGGCAATTACCCTCCTCGCCCTCACCCAATCACATCCCCCCAATTTCATAACAAATTCTTTAATATTTATTAAAGAAATAAATAAAATATTCATTAATTAGGACCCACCGGGCCATAATTATTTCCTATTTTGCTATTCTTTCAATATACTTCATGTGCTCACATCAAGGAAGTGTTCAATTTTGATCATATAATAATACTTTTGATACTGTATAATTCACTTCGTTCTATAAATCTGTTATATTTATTTCGGTACGGTTATTAAAGAGAATTATTAGTTGTGTATATATAAGTGGATCGACCCCATAATATACTAGTGATTGTTTTATGCTTCCCTTTTTTTTTTTAACCATTTTCAAAGATGAAACCAAGATTAATGAGACATTTCGAAAAAGAAAATGAGACAAGATCAACATTGTCTGTTTGATCTCCTAAGAGTGTACACATTCATTTTTCGACCGTTGACTATTACTATGCCATCTAAAGTTGTGTTACTGATCATTGACGGAAGTGGGGTCACGAGAGTAGGCCGACCGACCCTCTGTCCCCCAAAATTTCGCCTTTGTAGAAGTTAAAAGTCATCGTTCCGCCCTTGTTTTTTCTCTTCATTCGACCCTTCCGCCGACATTGATTTATTTCTTGTTTATATTTCGACCCTCCAATTAATTAAAAAGTCCTAATTCCGCCACTGTTGCGAATAATACTTTTAAAATATTGGCAACATAAATACTCCCTCCGTCCCGTTATTTGTGGCTCAATTGGTTTCGGCACGGGAATTAAGAGAGTAGATGATAAAGTATGAGAGAGAGAGTAGATGATAAAGTATGAGAGAGAAGATGAGTAAGATAATGAGAGAGTATGAGAGAAAGATGATAAAGTAGGAGAGATAATGTAATAAAGTAGGAGAGAGAAGATGATAGAGTAAGAGTAATTTTTTACCAAATTAGGAAAGTGGACACAAATAATGGGACACCCCTTTCAGGAATGTGAGCCACAAATAGCGGGATGGAGGGAGTAATCATTAACACGATATACCATAAACTCAAAATAAACAGACGTCACATTACACGATCAAAATCGGAGTTTTATTAGGTTTGTTAGAGCAAAGTTTGATTAAAAGTAGGGAAGAAAAGCAAAGAGTGGGAAAAGTGTTAAGTGTAAGGTTGCATGTATAATGAAAATCCCAGATGTCTCCATCTCTCACTTGGTTATACACGTACCCACGTCTCTCTTCCAAGTGTCATCTCTTCTCCTCTCATTCCTTCATGTTGCCGCCTCCCTATTCGTCCATCCCCCCTTATAACCACCCACCCCCTTCGTTTTACCCACATTTTAGAGAGAGAGTGAGGAGAAAGAGAGTGAGGAAAAATGATCCAAACCATCAACCCCTACGCCACCTCACGAACGGCCGAGATCATGTCGAGATACCGGCCAATCGCGCCAAAGCCGGAAACCCCCGCCGCCGCCGCCGCCGAGAGCAAAAACCCCGGTGTGCCCAACGGCATCCGGAAGTCTCCTTACTTGAGAAACGTGTGGGCCTATCTCCAGGCTCGTCCGACTCGGACTCGGAAGCGCGGACGCTCAGCCGCCTTCTCGCCGCCGTCGGTGAAGCGGGCGAGGACATGCTTACAAGGGATCTCGCCGCCGTATCAGCTGGCGACGAAGGGTTTGACCATGCATGGGCTGCCGCCGCCGCAGATCTCGATCGCCGGGTCCAATCTTGTTCCGATCAACTGCGGTGGCGGACTTGACACCGCCGTCACTACTCTCGCCGAAACCCTAGCTCTGCCTCTCCTCTACTCCGCTCCGCCGCTGAAGAGTAAGGAGACGAAAGGGATAGACTTGAACACGGAGGCGGAGCAAGGGGCAGCAGAGGAGTTGGACCTCCACCTCCACCTATTCAAACCCATCGTGATTTCTCCGCGGCCGGTCCGACCGGTCGGATCGAATATAATCGTAAAGAAAATCACCGTCACCTACGACGCGACGATATCGAAAGGGCTGGAGCAAGTGGAGGAGGAGGTGGAGGCGGACGCGGCGCCGGCGATCGTCTCCGACTCGAACAACAAGGTGAGGATGTCGAACGCGGCGTACAAGGAGATGGTGGGCCAGCCGGAGTGCTGCTGGCTGGAGCGGTGCCGCGGCGGCGGGGGGAAGAGGATCGGCGGGGAGGTGTCGCTGCGGTTCGCGGATGCGGAGGTGGGGTCGCCGCTGCCGGCGGCGGCGTTCACCTGCGAGGTGAGGATCGAGTGGGAGTGTGAGGGGAAGAAGGTGTTTGTGGATGCCTCTTGTGCTGCCGTGAAGTTGGTGTGCGAGGGGAAAGATTATCAGTTTTTGTGGAGGTTTCGTACGGCGGAGGAGGCGGAGAAATCGGCTGTTTCCGACGATTGAATTAAGTTGTACATTGTACATTTAGATTAGAATGTAGTTTAGATTATATATAGATGTTATTATAAAGTTTATATATATATGTTAAGTCTATATATGTATACTTGAGGAGCATAATCTCTTCGTCGAGTATATCTTATCATGTGGTTTCTTGTCTCTGCAATTGTAATCTATTTGCATTTAGAGATTGTTAAGGACCAATCTGCAATTAATCATATAAGTTTCTTAATAATCGTGTATAGTATGAAGTTTCTTAATAATCGTTTATAGTTTGAAGTTTCTTAATAACCGTCTCCACTATTATTTTCAATTGTAAATACTTAAGTGTCTACTATTTGAATTTGAATTTGAATTTTAAGATTGTTGTAAATACATATACAACTCATATTCTCGTGTTTCGGTATTATTTTAAATCATAAAATATGTAGGTGTTTACGATCTGAATTTTTGGATTGTCATAAATACCTAGCTCAGTACTGTTGTTATTCGGACACTAATCAGACACGAGACTGTGGAACAAAGGATCTTATATTTTCGTGTCCCATTATTATTTTCGATCAGTAAATACGTAGGTGTTTACGATTTGAATTTTAGGATTGTCGGAAATACCTAGCTCGGTACAATTAAAATGTTATTGGACACTAATGAGACACGAGATTGTGGTATAATTAAAATGTTATTGGACACTAATGAGACACGAGATTGTGGGACTGAAGATCCGAAAGAGACGAGTTAATAAGAAAAATGAAAAGAAATATGGCCTAAGCCCAAAAGAAGTCTTTACGAGACTGGTCAAGAAAGAAATATGACCCAAGCCCAAAAGAAGCCTTTACAATTGTTAGGCCCAATACTGTAATTGGGCTTAGTAGTAAGGCCCAACATGAAGCCCAAATAGAAAATGAAGCCCAGAAAAGTCTTTTGCATTTCGAATAGCAAAAAACGATGAATGATTCGGACTGCTTCGATCCTTACCGACAGACACATACTTAATATCGGCATTACTTATCGGTAGGCTCTGAATATACTGCCCATTATACGTTAGAACACATGTGCAACATACCTTAATATCGGTAAAATTCATCAAGCGGCTAAATATACTCCCCCATTATCCGTTCGGGCACACATGTAACAGACTCATACACATGCCTTAATATCGGCAAAATTCATCGAGAGCTAAATATACTCCTCATTATCCGTTCGGACACATATGTAACAGACTCATACATAACTAATACCATAAGAAAATAATAAGTGGAGAACAGAAAATAATTTAGGAAAGTGAAAAGGAATATAATAATATTCTCCATTATGGATACCATTTACAGATTCTATGTGAAAATACAGTCGTGTCCTTTGACTACGGTTAGCAGATTTCTTCAGATAAGAAATGGATTAACAGCTTCATAACCACCGTTTGCGATTTTCGATTGCTCCGTGTTCTTCGTCCGATCAATCAATCTCAAGTGTAATCGTTCAAATTCAGTCGCTCAATTTCAATTTCGTCTCCAGAATTGAAGATTTTTTTGGGGGAAGGAAGAAGTACCATGATCGAAGCATCGATTCCATTGTCGTTCGGCGATTTCCCGGACGACGTGCAGCTATGCGTGCTGTCGTTCCTCCGCCCCGCCGAGCTGGCGGCGTTCGCCTGCACCTGCAAGCGCTTCGAAGCCCTCTACCGCCACGACCAGCGCCTCTGGTTCTCCCTCTGCCACCGCCGCTGGGGATCGAAAACCCTAATCAACAAATGGGGAGGCGGTAAGATCTCCTACAAGCACCTCTACCGGGTCCTCGACGAGTACGACAGCCTGATCGGGTTCTGGCGCCGCTGCGGCGAGGCCGTGGCGTCGTCGCCGCCGCTCGTGTTCTTCGAGTGGGGGTCGTTCTACATCACCGGTTCGAGGGTTACCCCTCGACTAATAGGGGGTTACGAGGTGGTGAAGAAGCCATTTCTATGGCTGAGCATTGCGCCGAATGGGGAGATGGTGAATTATCTCGATCCGGATGGGCGGGCGGCGTTGACCGAGGAGGATTTGATGGGGGAATTGGGGGCTTCGGAGAGTGACCTAATTCAGGCGAATGTGAATTTCATTGGAGAATGCCATGTGGTGGTGGAGGAGAGTTTGGGGATGAATGGTGTTAGGAGGCATTCGAGAGGTGAGGAGTGTGATGACGTTTATGGCTCGCCGCCTGACGTCATGACGGAGATTTATCAGTATTTGGCTAATAGGACGAGCCCCGGCGGGTCAAGGAGGCAGAGGCGGAGGGAGAAGGAGAAGCAGGTGAGGACTAGGAAATGGGAGCCGGAGCATTTTGTCAAAATTGTGAATTGCTCGCCCAAACCTTCACGCCCATTGCAGGGCCTTTGGAAGGTATTGCCTTTTTCATTAGATTCAATTTTATGCTGCATATTTGCTTGCTAGTGCAACTTGTGTTTGAATCTAAGAGTCATCTTGTGTTGTAAATTCAGACTTGATGTTGAATCTAGGAAAGCTTATTTAGATGTTTCATATGAGAGTGGAAGACTGGATTTGAACATAGATAAGTACAAGAGGATGATATATGGTTATACAAGACCAATGTGGGATTCAATAATATGTACAAAAGTGATATGGGATGCAAGACTTAATGTTCATCCTAATATTTAGGAGTTGTTCTTGCTTTGTTTTTTCTTTGGGGTAAATCCTTGAAAGCAACTTTGTGATATGTCAAGAATCATATATTAGATAATATTGACATGCTTGTGTTGTAATCTGCAGTTTCTGAATCGAATTCATAAATTCAGTGTAAGTAGTTGCTTAACGAATGATATGATATAACAAGTTTGTTAATTTGTTGTATCCGTTGAACCTTTGTGGTTTTCATTTAGCATTAACTTGATTTCTTGCAAAATGTAAGCTTAAGCCTTGTACTTCTTTCAGAACTTTATCTCCTGTACAAAGTATGGGCTGAACTGATGTGTGGAATTAAAAGCAATCCCTTGAGCTGCATCGCATTCTGTTTTCTAAACTATCACGATCATGATCGGATTCTGATGCTTACTTGTTGATATGATCTTGGCAATCCATCTATGTTTGAGTTCTATTGCTTCTGTGGAGATAGCTAATTGTAGAACTGTGTTGTTAATGATCCATATCTCCAAATTTCTATTTCTATTCTTATCTGATTCTTGATTCGTCCCCAACACATGCTTACAAACCTGACCTTTGTGACTGAATAGCCTGATCTTACCCTCATATGATCACAGTCCTTCTCGACATACTGTAATTTTCATTAAATGCTTAAAATTACTATTTGGATTTATCAAAATTGTTAAGAAGTAAGTCTTCTTGATGCCTTATCTCTCTGCAGGGTATTTGCGACGACATGAGCTTAGACTTCTATCTAGTAGCCTACGACGACGTTGGTGGCATCTCTTGCAGGAAAGTTGGCGACTCCAACAGATCTCCAACTTACCATGCCCCAATCTTCTGGACTTCAAGTCTCACATTCATAGAATCTCCCTTCTCCCCTGAAGAGGACGACATATACAACCGTCGCCTCCATCTTAGGCCGCCTGCAGAGGCAGACCGATGCCATGATAACGAAGCTGCTGTCTTACGCATGCTGTACATCAACTCAAGCTATGACTTGGTTATCCCAGACTTAGTTGGGACTACTGTGAATCCTAGAAGGGTTGAGGGAAGAATCTGGCAGTACTGGAATGGGACATTCGGGTTCGGTTTTCTACGAGACGATTATGTTATTGACTTGAAACATATTGCCATAGATGGCCATCTTCTTGATACGGTTGATCCCAGCATTGGTTGATCAGATTCAGACCTCTATCTGGGCTAGAAGTCATTAAATAGTAGGAGAATGAATTTCCTTTCTTAGGAATGAAAATTTCATTGTACATACTTCTCCTTGTCTTTTCATCATTTGTTATTTATTTAAAGTTTAAACAGCTGTGTATCATTTATCATTCAATTCTTTGATTTCAGACATTCCATTTCAAATTTTCTGGGCCGAGAGAAGTATTTATTGTCTGAATGCAGGAAAGAAGCACCAAAACAAACTGTTTCTTCAAGATTAAACTAATCAAGAATCTGCAGATACAACTACTGAAGAAGGCTTGTTGTGATCACCCTCAAGCTGGCTCAAGTTGCCCTTCTCCTTGATCAGCTGAACATGGTGGTGCTTGCAGTAGAGTCGGCCCTCGTGTGCGATGTAGTTCGACGGGCTAATCACGCACCCTCCATGGCTGCACTTGAAGCAACTCTTGTGGTAAGCTGTTCCATTCACTGATACCTGCTCACATTTGCAGAAAGATAGAAAATTAGGAATGAAAGCAAGAATGTGTAGTTATATACTCCCTCCGTCCCACTATTACTGTCCTACTTTCCTAATCGATTTCCCGTTATTACTGTCATCTTTCCTAAAATAGCAAAAACTACTCTTAAACAAAAAATGAAATGGATCCCTCTTATTTAATACTTATCCACAAATTATCATACTCTCTCTATCCAAAAATCTATCTCTCACTCGATTTTCATCCCACTCCATACTCGAAAATTTATGATTTTTAACTTTTTGAAAACTTAAGATTATTTCTTAAAATACAATATGAAAAAAAAAAACATAAAAATATTGATTACCTCAACTATGTCTTGCAAAAATTTGGATAAATTCTCATTTCTTCCACCAATCACTCCTCAAAATTGTGTTCATTTCTTAATACAATTAAAACTAATAAAATACACACTTAAATAAAATTTCTTAATCTCCGTACCGAAATCAAAGGGGACAGTAATAGCGGATCGGAGGTAGTATTTATTAGTTATTACCTTCTCTGTTGGATAGACTGTGTTTTTGCAGGCCAGACATTTCTCCCTTGTACCAACAAACATGCTTGAAACCTTATTTGTTTTCTGTACCAAGAAAAACACCTTGAATTAGAGCATCCAATTATCAGTTCAACACCTTCATTAATAAGGTTTGTTTTGTTACCTCAATGTCAGAAGCTTTGTCTGGTTTGGCAATCTTAGGGGTGCCTAATGACAAAAAATCAAGATAATTAATTTATTAATTTTTTTTAATTAAAATTTAATACTATATGTTTATCTTTTCAATTACCTTCAAAGCTTTTGTCCAGGCTCCCTGTTCTCTTGAACAGCTGATCAAAGTGTGGCCTGCAGTAGAGCACTCCTTCAAAGGAGTTGTAGTTGGCCAACTAAATTCAAGATTCAAGAAAACACCAATCAGTATTAACAAATCTTTTAAAAGGGATTTGGACAGATTTCAGATCTCAACTACTAAAACTCCAAGATCTGTGTTTGAAGATCAAGAATGTGCGGATATTATTAATTTAAATCAACTCTAACAGGGATCGAATACTAAATCAACTATAAATCAACTACTTACGCAGAAGTGGGAATACCAACTATACATGTTGCTGGTAAGAATGTCAGATCAATGTGTCTATGCGAGAAAGAGAGAGAGAGAGAGAGAGAGACCTTGAGGGTGCCATTGCAATGGTGGCATCTGAAACAAGCCTTGTGGTAGACTCTATTGTCAGCAGTCAACTTGTCCACAAGATAGACAGTCTTGTCACAAGCCTTGCATTTCTGGGTTGTACCTGCAAATGCCATTTTTCAGCTCTGCTCAATTATCAAACTTTTGCAGTTGATTCACTCTGTGTATGTGCTTTTGCTTTTGAAGAGAGAGAGAGAGAGAGAGAGAGAGGAGTTCAAGATAAGAGGACTGTAGGGGATTGAGAGAGACAACTGTCCAGTTATAAATATCAGACATTTGGCAATCATTTGACTGTACAATTTTTGTATAATAAAATAAAAATAAAACAATAAATTTAAAATAGAAACCATAATTACAATTGCAAAAGTAAAAAAAATCTAGATATTATACCATGCTTTATCATGTGGAAGAAATTCAAAATCCATTCTTCGAAGAGTGCAATTTGTACTTGAAAAATATTATAAATTGGGATAGTTAAGATATTTATTGGAGGGAAGAGAATCATTTATCAAGGAGTATTAATTGACTACCGTTACGGGCTGGCAGGCCATGTTTTATTATTATATTTCAAATATTTAGAGAGCTTTAAATGTTTGCAATAATCTTTCTAGTTTTTTTTTTTTTTCAAAAAAAAATATCGAAGCTCTATTTATATACTCCCTCCGTTCCACCCAATTTGTCTTATTTCTTTTCGTTACGGAAATTAAGATGAGTGGGTGTTTGTGTGTAGATGAGTGGGTGATTGTGTGTAAAGATGTAGGCCCCACAAAGAAAAAGTGGTAGACTTTGTAGTAATTATTTTTTTTTCTGAAAATAAGATATATCGGGTGGGATAGTCCGAAAAGGAAAACAAGACAAGTCAAACTGAACGGGGTATTTGAAAATATGAATAAATAACTTTGGTGTGGCATATGTAATGAATGTTGAGGAGGACCACACAAGTGTGGGTCATGATTTTGAAAATTATGAAATTCAAATTCAAGACTGATATGATGGTGCTAGATTTGGTTTGCACATTTAATAGATTATTTAAATGGGAATATAATATTTGGAAAAGTAAACATGAAATAAATTCGAAACAATAAACTTCCGTAATACTTTTTGTACATTAATTGATGAAATAAATCTATCTAAACTGGACTACTACTGAAATGCATGAAATAATTTTGAGTTTGAGTTTTA
Source organism: Lavandula angustifolia (assembly GCA_028984105.1). NCBI lineage: Eukaryota > Viridiplantae > Streptophyta > Magnoliopsida > Lamiales > Lamiaceae > Lavandula > Lavandula angustifolia. The sequence continues at coordinate 512,192 of CM054818.1, forward strand.
TAATAACAAAATAAACTTTCACTCGCCATGTGTAAATTCATCATGTAAATTCTATTCATATACTCTAACTCTAACGTGCATATCATATAAAAAATTTAAATCATATTAATCATGTACTCTCTCCATTATGTTATTACTGCATTTGATTTTGGCACGAAGATTAAGAAACTTTGTTTAAGTGTATGTTTCATGAGTTTTAATTGTATTAAGAAATGAACACAATTTTCGAGGAGTGATTGGTGGAAGAAATGTGAATTTATCCAAATTTTTGCAAGACATAGTTGAGGCAATCGACTTTTTTTTCTGTTTTTTTTTTCATATTGTATTTTAAGAAATAATCTTAAGTTTTCAAAAAGTTAAAAATTATAATTTTGAGTACGAAGTGGAACGAAAATCATGTGAGAGATAGATTTTTGGAGAGAGAGAGAGTATGATAATGTGGGGATGAGTATTAAGTAAGAGGAGTCCACTTCATTTTTTTATTTAAGAGTAGTTTTTAGCTATTTTAAAAAAGAGAACAGTAATAGCGGAATAACCCGATTAGAAAAGTAGGACAGTAATATCCGGACGGAGGGAGTATAATATATCTGACCTATAAAATTTGACGAAACTCGAACAATATCATCCGATTTCAAATAAAAACATGTCCGGGCATTTGGTCTAGTGGTATGATTCTCGCTTTGGGTGCGAGAGGTCCCGAGTTCGATTCTCGGAATGCCCCCTTTTTTGGGCCGGTGATGGGCTGTGTTGGGCCGTTTAGGAATGAGTTTTGAGTGTTTGGGCCACAATGGGCTAGACTGATATCTTGATGTTGGGCCGATGAGAAAGATGAGTGAAAAAACTTATTTATTTTTTTACTTTTTTGAAAATATGTTACTCCCTCCATTAGGGGTGGCCAAACGAAACGGGTTCCCGTTCCCGTACCCGTCCAGTTCGGGTATTTCCCGTTCGGATCGGGTAAAACGGGTACGGGTACCCGTTTTGCGGGTACCCGCAAAAAATGGTGAGGGTCGGGTATGAGAACGGGTAGTTCCAACAATTACCCGTTCCCGAACGGGTACCCGCTTATTTTTATTATTATTTAATTAATATATTACATATTTTATTAATTAATATTTATACATATAATAATATATTAATGTTGTTAGTTTAAAAGAAAAAAAAATAATTAAACAACACTGTTGTAGTCTCAGTAGAGACTCAGAGACTGGACGGGAGTCGCTTGGAGTAGAGCTTAATTAGGACTTAGGGTTTTCTGTGCCGTTACTCGCCGTCCACCGTCAGTCGACTGTCCCCGCCGTCCGCAGATTATCCCTCGCCGTTCCGCCAATTGTCCGTTCGCCGTCTGTTCTTAAGGATGTGTGTTAATTTATATGATGTTTTGGATACAATCATACAATTACTTGGACTTAAATGTTGATTTGGATTCGATGATTTGAATTTGTTTGGTGTTTTTGTTTTGTTTGATATCTATTGATTTTTTTGCTAGTTTGTATTAATGAATTTAATTATAATGAAATAGGTGGTAAGGCATGTGGGTATTCCCGTTCCCGTTCTCGTGCGGGTACCCGTAGTCGGGTACCCGCACTATGCGGATCGGGAAATGGATAGTAAAATTTAGTACCCGCAGACGCGGGTATCCGTATTCGGGTACCCGTATCACGGGTACCCGTCCCGCGCACACCCCTACCCTCCATAGTCCATCCCACCGAACTTGTCTTGTATTTCCTTTTGGGTTGTCCCACCGAATTTGTCTCCTTTCTAAATAAGGAAGTAGATAGGGTTGTAAACGAATCAAATACTTTTGGTTCGATTCAATATTTGTATTTGAATTTTGATATTCGTATTCGAGAATTTTATATTCGAGTTCGAATATAAATATTCATTTAGATTCGGTTAGTATTCAAATACGAATACAAAATCATGATATTCGATTCGATATTCGAAAACATTAGATTTAAATATAAATATATAATAAATATTTATATATTTAATGTATTTTTTAAACTTATTATAAATTTGATTCTGAAATATATAATTTAGAATCGAATAGTATTAAATGTGTACCGAACCGAATATTTGAATAATGTTGTTTGTAAAATACTCAGTAAAAATCAAATCGGATACGAATACGAATACGAATCGAATAATATGTGTTTTTGATTCGATTCGATTCGTTTACAACCCCAAAAGTAGGTCTCATACCTTTATCAACTAAAAAATATTAATTAATTAGATGAATCACACACCTATACATCATAAACTAATTTTAAATAATTAATTAATTCTATGATCCCACACCTTTACCAACCTGCATCTAGGGGTGTGCATAAAAACCGTCGAACCGCCTCCGCCTGCTTGACCCGCCCGTTGGAAACCGTAACCGCCGGTTAAATTTTCTTAAAATTAACAGCGATTCAATTTTTTAGCAAACCGCCATTAATCGGGTGGGTCGCGGTTTGCTGGTGGCGGTTAATTGACCCGCCCGTCGTCCTAATTTTTTTGCTTTTCTAATGTTTGTCTTAACTAGTCTAAATTAAAAGCTTTAAAAACCAGATTATAGATACACCATGACTCAACAAAGTGACATTTCAAAAATTCTTTTTCCATATGAATGTGTCATAGTGCCGTGAATCTTAGAATATACTATCACGCTCATTTCATTTGAAGTTATATACATTGTTTGATTTAGATTTTTTTTTGTGTGGTACACCAAAGTGTTGTCTCGTACTTCCTATTTAAAACAACTAATTGTCTTCCGGTAGTAGGTTTTGTTTCTTCTAACTAAATCAACTTACAAAATTCGTCAAAGTCGCTATAGATAATAAAGAATTAAGTAGTTAGGATATCTAATTATTTGACCCGCAAAACCGCCCGCAAACCTCCCCACCCGACCCGCAACGGTTTGGGAAAAAATAAAACCGCCACGGTTTGTAAATTCATGAAACCGCCTATGTGTAAATCGGTTAATTTTTATGTTCAACCCGAACCCGCCCACGCACACCCCTACATGCATCAACTTTTCTAAATAATTATGCCGAAAAAAATATGATAAGTTCGATGGAACGGAGGCAGTATTTCGTCTCGCATTTTGGTCCAACTTGACTATAATAGTAAAATCCATATTAATGGGATTTGAGATAAGCCATTTAGTACAAAGAATAAATCACTAAGATCGTTTTGGATTGTGAAAATCAATGGTTATCATAGTGGTTAGTGATTATTTTTTGATTAGATGAGATAGCAATTCAGATATTTATTTTGTAGTCATATGTTACGGATTTGAATTTTACACTAATATATACAAATATATCATTTACAAGTAATAATTATCCTAAAAAATATTCATATTTATTTTATTACAAATGAGCGAGGTTTATCATTGCGCAATTCAGAAAATCTCCATACAATAATATCATACCTATGTTGTATGGATACGAGTCACGGCATGAGATACGGACACCAGATATGATATTTTATAGATAGGATACAACATGATGATTGGACGATGTTCGGAGTGTAAATAAATTAGTTTTGTATTTTTTTATATTAGAAAATATGCAATATATACTTAAAAGTTAAAACATATGAGACATGAAAATTAAAATTTTATATCGTGTTGTAATATCCGATACCCATATGATACTTACTATACGTTGAGATTTTCTGAATATGTGTGGGATTACATATAATGACTATTTCTATTTCTATTATCAATAAATTTAAGAATAAATAAATAAATAAATTCCCAATTACATAAAGAGGAAAAGGGAGGCAAGAAGGAAAGCATCGTCTTCCCTCCCAATTCCTAAACCCTAAACCCATCCTCTTCCTCCGCTCCCTCGCCGCCTCCACTCCTCTCATCATTCATCGCCGCACCGCCGTTTCCTGTCTGCTCCCAAATACCCTCCATAGGCGAATGTATCCAATTCTTTGTTTGATTATATCTTGATTTCAACTCACGCCTTTTCAATTGCGTTTCTTTTAGTTTCCATCTTTCGGTGTTTCAAAACCCTAATCGATGGACCGGAGCTCGAGATTCCAGAATACTGCGCCTCTGAGCACCGGAGGTCATAGCAAGCCTCCATCAATCCAAAACGACGGCGTTCCGGTGAAGCCGCCTCCGCCTCTGCTTCTTGATAGATTTAGGGCTATGGTGAAGGAGAGGGAGGAAGAACTCAGGGTTTTCGGCGTTGCCGCCGGCACAGACGAAATTGTGCGGCTTTATGAGATTGTGTTGTCGGAGCTCACGATGAATTCGAAGCCGATCATCACCGATCTCACTATCATCGCCGGAGAGCAGCGGGCGCACGGCGCGGGCATTGCTGGCGCCATTTGTTCCCGGATTCTTGAGGTATAGCAGTTAGGGCTCGAAGATTTTGGTAGCGCTTGTAATCTCTCGATTTGCAAGTTCCAATTTTTCAGTGTATTGCAGTCGTTCCAAATGGAATTCCTGTGCAGAAAGTTTGATTGAATTTGATGCATCTTCTCTCCCATCATACATTTATTTCTTTTTTTTTTTCATTTTTCTGAAGTTATTTCATCTAATCTGGGTGCTTAAGCCAATTACAAACTTGGTGGGAAATAAACTGATTGAATCAATTTGTTATCTGGTTCATATGATGTGCACTTGTAAAGATCAAGCAAATCAATCAATGATCACAACAGAATTCTGCAAATCTTAAGATTAATGTTTCCTTCAATTATCAAACCATCATCCCTGTATCTTGAAACTTTTAAGTGCAGAAGTCATGTTTGATCATCTGAATGAAATTACAGGTTTTGCTGAAATAGCAAAGAAGATAAAGAGAGCACATAATCCATGAAGCAGCAGGCAAAGCAAGCTTCTTGATTTTGTTTCTCCCCTTATCAGATACTTTTATTGTTACTTAAGATAGCAACATGTTCATTGACCTTTAGATCTTGGCTGGATAAGACAACAGATTTCTATTGTCACTTAACAGTGAAATGTTTAACCTAGGCTGTTTTTAACTTTTAATGATTGTTATATACTCCCTCCTTTCCCACAATTCTTGTTCCGTTTCTTTTGGATGCGGTATTTTAGGAAAGTTGTTAGTTGTGTGTAGAGATGTGGGGCCCTTAAATAAAATGTTTGCAATAGTTTATTCTTCTCTATATTTTGACATTAAGGTATGGTATGAGCTTCTAATGTTTGTTTAATGGTTCGTTCGCTCGATTTCATTCTCTGATCAACAATCTTTTTAGGTTCGTGTAGATCAAAAACTGCCTTCTCTGTACCTCTTGGATAGCATTGTGAAGAACATAGGCAAGGAATACATTAAGTTCTTCTCTGCTCACTTGCCTGGGGTGAGAACTTTTTGAGCTCTTACTGATTATCAGTTTCTTGCATATTGCTTAACGATAGCTCGAGCCGTTCTAACATGTTTCTATTGCTTATTTTTTCGTATGATCCCGAAGGTTTTCTGTGAGGCCTATGCGGTAGTCCACCCCAATATGCACTCAGCAATGCGCCATCTATTCAAGACGTGGTCAGCTGTATTCCCTTCGTCTGTGCTTCAAAAGATCGAGATACAGTTGCAGTTTTCTGCTCCTGTAAATGGTACGAGTTCTTCAACAAATGGGATAAACATAAACCCGAAATATGTAGAAGCAACACGTTCGTTTGGACATTCAAGGGTAGATCCGGTAAGCTCAGTAAGATCTTTATTCGTATTATTATTATTTTTTTCAATTCCAATCTTGCCTCCCTCCCTTGTCCTCGTATATAAAGTTGTTGACCGTGTGTATATTTTGTTTCGTTGGTATCAATTGGATACTAATGCATGTGATCATCATTCATTTCTTGGTTTTTCTAGTTTTCTACTAAAGCTGAAAACTTTCTTGCTTTTAGTCCTCTCGCTATTGAGATTCTTGTTTTGTATTCATATGGGTGTCTGCAGCTCAGTTTTATTGACTTATAATCATAACGGTTTTGTTGTTTGTTCATTCGTTTATTTATCAGTTTTGTTTCATTTGGTAAGGTTTTGTTGTTCTTAACGGTTTTGTTGTTCGTTCGTTCGTTTGTTTCATTTGGATTATTTGGTACAGTTTTGTTGTTCGTTCGTTCGTTTATTTATCAGTTTTGTTTCGTTTGAATTATTTGGTATTCTTTGTTTTTGCTTTTGGATAATGCAGTCACCCTCTCTTCCTGCAACTGATTACGGCCCAAGCAAAGCGATCGACGTAGAGGAGGAAACAGGTGAACGGCGAAAAAGAAAATGGCCGGAAAATCCCAAAACACAGCTTCAACCATCACCTCTATACAAACATAGTACCGGTATTGATCTTCAACGACCGAGGGCTTTGATTAGTGCCTATGGAATGGATGAACGGGAAAAACACTCGATCCACAAACACCACAAAGCCGATGATGCATGGCAAAACACCGAAGAGGAAGAATTCGATTGGAAAGACATGATTTTGCCTTCACACTCTACTCTTCCTCCACAAATGCAAAGCATAGGTCAATTTGGTTACTTGCCCCCGGTTTCTAATATTCGCCCCGGAATGGTTCCTTTTCATAGTGCAGCACAACCTTTGAACTACGGATACTTAGCACAAGGGCAGGGCACTTATGTGAATCCGATCAACGGCCCTCTTCCCTGTACGAATCGGGTGTTACCGATTGCTCAAAATGTAGGCCAAGTTGATGCGAAGGGGCTGATTACTTCTCTAATGGCCAAAGGCTTGATATCTTTAAACAATCAGGTATTTTTGCCTACTCCCTTTGCTGTTCTTTACATTATTTGCTACTCCCTCCGTCCCATAGATCTGGTCCCCTTTCTTTCCGGCACGGTTATTTAGGAGAGCTGTTAGTTGTGTGTAAAATTGTGGGTAAATTCTAGCTACTAGATCTTGACTTTTTAGGAAACGGGATAAGATCTATAGGACAACCCGAAAAGGAAAATGGGACAAGATCTTCACTTTCACTATAAACTATAAACAGGACCCTATCGCTATCGGACCGGATTTCGGTCAAGAAACTCTCAAGGTACGGCGTGAAAGTGTACTTACATCGTTGTACGCTAACCTCCCGAGACAATGCAAAACATGCGGCATCCGATTCAAAAGCCAAGACGAGCACGGCAAGCACATGGACTGGCACGTAACCAAGAACCGAACCCTAAAGGCCCGGAAGACGAAACCGTCCCCAAAATGGTTTGTGAGCGTCGAAATGTGGCTGAGCAGCTCGGAAGCCTCGGGACCTGAGGCGGTTCCGGTCTTTTCGCCGGTCGAGAAGGGTGAGGAGAAGGAGGAGGATGAAGATGCTGCTGTTCCTGCAGACGATAGCCAGCCGGCTTGCGCGTTGTGCGGAGAGCGGTTCGACGATTTCTACTGTGATGAGATGGAAGAATGGATGTATAGAGGGGCTGTTTATATGTATCCACCGGAAGGGTTAACTGTTGGAATGGAGAGATCTCAATTTGGCCCTATTGTTCATGTTAAGTGTAGGCCTGCACCAGATAAGAAGACTGTCTTGTAGTTTTAGTTGTTAATTTTATACTTCATTTTCTTCATATCTTTGTAATCTGCAGGAAAATAATCTGTATATGAATAGCAAATTTGTTATATTCACGTCATGCAGAAGTTGAAATTAGGGGTGAGTGAGTATATTTCAAGCTAACAAGTCTACGTATACATATATTATTAGTTACTATTAATATTATTATACAAATATAAATAAAGAGAAGGTGGAAATATAAATAAAAATTTCAAATGTGATTCATTTATGATGAAATTTGTGAATTTTAATTTGTTTATTATTTTAGTTTGGATTATTTGATGTATATTTAATTACGACTTAAGATTTTTATGTTCATTTGAGCATAAATTTATAATATGATTCATTTATTTTGTTTAATTATTTAGTAATTTATATACTACTTTATACAATCATTAATATATTTAGTTTAAATTATTTCTTTATTTCATTTTTATATATATATTTTTTGAAAACAAACAAATATAAAAAATTTGGAAGGTTAAGCCCACACTCCTGTTAGTGCAAAAGTTTGAGGTTGGGTTGGACTTCATATATCAATATTGGGCAAGGTGTCGGGCAAGCTCAAACGGGCTGAAAAATAGAAGTGGTCCAATAATCCCGAAGTCGGAGCGGCCCACCCGCCCATTTTGCCACTTTTAATTTTTAGATAATTTAAACTGGAATCCTTGTTACTTTTAGTTTCCATGTTCGTAGACAAAGTATTATATTTCATTCGAAAACATAATTTGTATTCATGTGCTTCATATTAAAAGATAATTCACCCACCACACAAAACAATAAACATAAACTAAAACAATTTTTTTTAAAAATTTAAATATTCCTATATTATATGAAAAATTATTATGTTACATCTTGTAAAAAATGAAATATAATAAATTGTACATTTTTAGACCAGAATTATCAATTATAAATTTTAAAAATTCTGAATCGGCCCTCGTAATAATCGGCCGTCAACAATTGAGTACCCTGATTTTACCCACGGATTTAATTTAAATACGAAATGCAATATACTGTACGGATTGTTTGCAGTTTGATTAGATAAGAAGGCGAGTGTAGCTTCGGATAATAATATTGGGGGAAAATCCGGCCGATCATCTATATCTGAATTGAGCTGAGAATCGGCGGCGGGCTTCTCAGAGTGGGTTGAGGGAGGAGAGAGATTAAAGATGCGAGGACGATGTGGAAGGAGACTAGAGAGAGAGAGTTCGGGAACCTTCGCCCTAATTTGTTCAGCAGTCGCATTTTCAAATCTAGGATTCCGTCCATCCAGCTTTCCAATTCTAAGGAAGTCGTCTCCTCTCATCGTGGTGCAGTCAACTCGCTTCAGGTCCTCTTCCCTTCTAGTTGGTTGCTATGTTAATTTTGATGATTTTATGTTGCATTTATCGATTGTCGCTTCTGATTTGTTATTTTCTCTTATAGTAATATTTTGTTTAATGTTCGATTGGCGCTCTGCAGTTAGTTATTAGGTAGCTTACATGCTGAATTTCGCTCCTGTGGGTGTTTGCAGTGAATAGTGATGAGTAGTTATGAATCTAATGATGCTTGTTGTAGTCCTATTGAGTTAGTATGGTTTGTTAGGAGGCAATTTCTTGTCCTCAGCTAGTTCTTATGCTGATTGATGTGGTTCTTGATCCTTTCTCGCATAGGAGGCATTTGCCAATTTAAATTTGGGAGTTTGATATTTTTTGACTGAATAGAGGGTCGGATTAAAAGTTTTGGACAAGAGTAGAGTGAGTTTTTGGTCGGGATAGTAAGGGACTAATTTATGTTTTTGCCAAGTTGATGCTCTCACTTATTATTAGCTTGAGTTTTATTGATGATCCATCGGTTTTTTGTTTTTTAAGTTAGAAGCATGTTTATTCATTGTAATCTATGTTAAAAAGAGGTTTTCTGGGATCGTTATGATCTCAAGATCAGGCTGATTTGACAGAGGGTCGATATCTACTGGCTGGTGCATCAGATGCAACTGTTGCAGTTTATGATATTCAGCGTGCAACAAATTACGAGGGTCGTGGCCTAATTGCAAAGCACAAGTCATTGTTTGTCATCAACAAGCAGCATGAGCATGGCCATAAATTTGCTGTATCCTCTGCCATCTGGTATCCAATTGACACAGGGTTGTTCGTTACTGGTTCTTATGACCATCATGTCAATGTTTGGGATACAAACACTACACGGGTAAGATACTTGCCCACCATTAGCTCTATTTTTTGTTTTTCCACTTCCGTACAAGTTTTACATTTCTGAAATTATCTTCTACAGGTTGTAATGAATTTTAAAATGCCTGGAAAGGTTTATAGAAATGCTATGTCTCCAATAGCAAGATCTCACATGTTAATTGCTGCTGGAACTGAAGATGTCCAAGTTCGATTGTGTGATATTGCTTCGGGTGCATTTGCTCACACTTTATCTCGGTCACCGTGGTATGATAGTGGTGCATTGTCTCGCATTACATGAAGCTTATTCATTTGTTCTGTAATTTTCTAGCTTATTCATTAAAATGTGCTACAACCGTGTTAACATCTCTTGATTGTTTGACAGATGGAGTAATGTCATTGGGAGTGGTCCACTTCTAGTGAGTGGGTATTGGTTACTTGGGGGATGTGACGGTGCAATACGTTTTTGGGACATCGACGAGCCGGGGTGTTTTCGAAGTTTTGGATCAATCCCATACCCAGGTTGGGAAGACGTCCCCCCCCTTGTGTCTCCAACAACAAATAGGGTTCGAGTTTCCTTTAACTTGTTTTCTTATCAATTGATGTCTAAGTTATTATACTCATTGAGTCAACTTATAAAACATTAGCTTTGCGAACATAGTATATGTTTTCCATGTCCCGACTTGTTTGTGAGAACTTGATATGTTTTCTTTCCAATAGTAATAGCACAACTTCATTATGTAGGAATTTAGTTATAGCATATAGGATTTATTTTGATGAAAACAAAACCCGGGTCATCGTTCGACTAGTAGATATATTCGAACATAAGACATTTCCACCTTCTTTTGTGTGGTTTTTGTGTAGTTCTATTCAAGCCTTGTCATGTATGTTCGAGGCATTAGAATGCTACACAAACAGGCTGCTACTAACCATAGCACCTTTAGACAAAAAGTATGATGTATCATACTATCACACACTTGTGGGACAGCTAGATTGTTAGAGATCAAGTTTATCAAAGAAGATCACAGAGACGAGAAGGTGAAGAAGAAGTCGAGAGGCGCGAGGATATGGAAGTCGGCGAGCCGTAGTATGGAAAAGGACGTGTGCGTAGGCGGCCGCATGACTAAGGTTCGGCGGCAAAGGCATGCAGCGGATTAATTTAGATCTTATTTATTTTTAAAGTAATGTTACCATATTTACTTTATGGGCTTGGCCGGGTGAGGCCTAAGACTCATCCCTTATTTATATTCTAGTGCGAGAAGGATATTAGCTATCTAGGTTTATTGCTTTTGGAACCTTGGGCGGCGAATACTTTCGCTTGGCCGGAACTTGTTTCCGTGGGACTCTTTGAGTTTGATTATTGCTTTCGTAATTCAATTACAATTATCAGTTACATAATTGTTTCAATCACTTTACTCTATCAAATTGGTCCGACCTGCCGGATCCGAGATGGCCAACACGAGACAACAACAAATAGAGACACGTTTGGATGAAGTAGAGAAGGGATTGAATGCTATGGATGTTCGTTTGACGAGCGAATTATCAACGGTGAAGGACACAACGGCATCTACGCATGTGTTCTTTGCGCAGAATTGGTGGCGACGCGGCCAACCACGCTCGAGGGTTCCACAAACCCTAGCTCCACATCAAACCCTAGCTCGACTCCGGAACCTAACTCCGGGTCGAACCCTCATTCTCGGAGATCGCGAGACCCCAGACGGACCGACGTCGAGCGCTACGGAGACGGCGGATATCCCAACAAGCGTGATGACCGGAACGCCGCAAGTCACTCTACCCATGTTTGACGGTACGGGCGCCGAAGGATGGTTGACTCGAGTGGAACAGTATTTTCAACTACACAACACCCCGGAGGGTAATCGACTGGATGTAGCCCTTGTCGCGATGGAAGGAGACGCGCTTCCATGGTTTCAATGGGTGCGAGCCATGAGCCCGTCGATGGGCTGGACCGGTTTCAAACTTGAGATGGTTAGGATGTTCGGTGTGAATCCTTTGGCTAACCCGTTCGAGACATTAGTTCGGACGCGGCCGAATCGGGTCGATCGGCGAGTATGTTACCATGTTTATTGCACGTATGGTTCACGTGCCAGGATTGGATGAATAATACTGCTTGGGGTTGTTTCTTAACGGCTTGAAGGATGAAATTCGTTTGAAAATTCGGTCACGGGATGCGAGAACTCTATCTGATACTATCCACCTCGCTAAGGAGATCGAACAGGAAGTGAAGATATTAGGCGGAGTTGGAAGTGCGAGTTTCGGCGGTGTACAACGATCATCGTATACGCCGGTGCCCAGAATATCGACACCGTCGACCAATATACCCTCGTCCCAATTCTCGGGATTCAATCAGAGGGGAGATGGCGTCAAGGACAAGGTGAGGGATACTACGGCGTCCGTAGGATCAACAGCGAGGTACGGCGGATCGAGAAAGAATCGCCACGGTCGGCAAATTACACACCGCGAATACGCAGCAAAACGTGCAGCCGGTAAATGTTTTCGATGCGACGAAAAGTGGTCACCCACTCACCGATGTGCCGACAAAACGTTGCAAGTAATTATGGTTCCCGATACGGAGGAGGATGAAGCGGTATATGACGGCGAGGAAGCCGAGGGTTCGGCGGCCGAAGCAGAAAATTTGGAAGTCGAACCCGAATCCAATTCTATGTTGTTGACTCGCTTAGCGGCACAGGGGTTTGATGGGCCACAAACCATGAAGATGACGGTTTTGCTAGCGGGACAGTCGGTGTGTGTAATGATCGACAGCGGCGCGAGCCACTGTTTTATATCGGCCCGAATTGCGACGAATCTTCGCTTGACACCAGCCTTAACCAGCCGGTCTGCCGTGCGTCTTGGAGATGGACGAAGGTCCTCAATCTCAGGGGTTTGTAAGGATATCAAATTGGAATTGCAAGGTAGTGAGTTTCAATTGACATGTTACGTGTTTGAATTAGGCGGTGTCGATGTTGTGCTTGGAGTGTCTTGGTTGCGTACCTTGGGAGACGTCCGTGCAAATTGGGAATCTATGACGATGAAATTTGTTCATAATGGTAGATCGATTACCTTAAGAGGGAATTCGTCTCTTGTCCGACGGGAGGTTTCTTTGCAAAATATACTTAAAATTAGGAATGAAGGGGAAAGTTGGTTGTTGTTGGTGGGCATGCAGGATTCGGAGGTGGTGGAAGGGGGCGAACGACCACCGAGGGATAGTAAAGGAGAGGAATTAAAAAAATTAATGGAATCCGAATTTCCATCCGTCATGATACCGCCTCGAGGCTTACCACCACATCGGAGTGTGGATCATCGCATACCTCTAAAATCGGGAACGGCTCCGGTATCTGTTAGACCATATCGTTATAGTCACGCGGCCAAAGATGAGATGGAACGATTAGTCGGGGAAATGTTGGAGGCAGGAATTATCCAACCTAGTTCAAGTCCGTACTCCAGTCCGGTGTTATTAGTGCGCAAGAAGGATGGGAGTTGGCGGTTTTGCGTGGATTACCGAGCTCCAACAAACAAACGATTCGGACAAATATCCTATTCCAAGAATTCAAGAAATGTTGGATGAGTTAAATGGCGCGAAATGGTTTTCGAAGTTGGATCTACGATCGGGATATCATCGATTAGGATTGCATCAGAGGATATTCCTAAGACAGCCTTTCGCACACATTCGGGACATTATGAATTTATGGTAATGCCTTTTGGACTGACCAATGCGCCATCAACTTTCCAATCGGCAATGAACGACTTATTACGGGCTCATTTACGTAAGTTTGTTCTAGTTTTTTTTTGATGATATACTTATTTATAGTCGTGATTGGGAGTTGCATGTGAAGCATATTCGAATCGTTATGTCATTGCTACGATCGGGTTCCTACGTTGTCAATCCTAAGAAATGCGCGTGGGGCCATGTCGAAGTGGAATACTTAGGCCACATTGTATCGGTTGACGGAGTACTGATGGACCCCGGGAAAATTTCCGCTATCTTACGGTGGCCTATACCGAGTACGGTTCGAGGAGTGCGGGGGTTCTTGGGATTAACAGGCTACTACCGTCGGTTTATTCGAAACTATGGTCATATAGCTCGTGGTTTGACCGAGTTATTAAAAAAAAATCATGCGACGAAGTTTTTGCATGGACGAGCGAGGCTCGGGCGGCGTTTCGGCGAAGTGCAAAAAGCCGTGACAACGGCGCCGCTTTTAGCTACACCGGATTTTACCATGCCATTTGTCGTAGAGTGTGATGCGTCGGGAAGGGGATTAGGGGCTGTTTTAATGCAATCGGGTCGCCCTTTAGCCTACTTTAGCAAGGCTGTGTCAGATCGTAGTCTTGCAAAGTCGGCCTATGAGCTGGAGTTAATGGCTTTAGTACGTGCGAAGCATAACATTGGAGGCCTTATTTGGTAGGACGGCGGTTTTATCGTCCGAACCGATCAAAAAAAGTCTTCGATTTCTTCTAAACCAATCGGTTTCAACTCCGGCTCAACAGTATTGGGTGGCTAAATTGTTGGGTTACGAGTTTGACATTGAATATAAGCCGGGAGTGGCTAACAAAGTAGCCGATGCATTATCTCAACAAGGAAGCGACGAGAGGGAATATGCGGCAATCACATTACCGATTTGGCTCGGATGGTCATGCGTAGTTGATGAGGTTAAATCGGATGTGGAATTAAGGAAAGTTTATAATGCCGTGAGTGAGGGCCGTGACTTGTCACGGTATGCCCATTTCCAAATAATAAATGGGATCTTATATTATAAGGGCCGATTAGTGATTGCTAAAGGTTCATCATTCATACCGCGATTAATGTCCGAATTTCATGCGACGGCTCTTGGTGGACATTCGGGGGCGTATAGAACTTACCGTCGGCTTGCTCAAAATGTTTATTGACCCGGAATGATGAGAGATGTCACGAGATTTGTGTCCGAGTGCTTAGTGTGTCAAAGGCATAAATATGAGACTAAGGCACCGGCGGGACTACTTCAAGCTTTACCGATACCAACGAGTGTGGGAGGATGTGAGCATGGATTTTATCGGAGGTTTACCGAGATCGGGAAATTTTGACTGCGTGATGGTGGTAGTTGACAGATTGTCCAAATATGCGCATTTTTGCGGTCTCAAGCACCCGTACACGGCTCGCAGTGTGGCTGAATTGTTTGTTCGTGAAATTGTGCGTTTACACGGATTTCCTACGTCCATCGTGCTTGACCGTGATCCAGTTTTTTGCAGCGAGTTTTGGCAAGCTATGTTCAAGTCGGTGGGGACTAAATTACGAATGAGTTCGGCTTATCATCCGGAAACGGTGGACAAACAGAAGTGGTCAACCGATGTGTAGAGACGTTTTTGAGATGTTTTGCTTCGGAGCGGCCAAATCAGTGGAGTCGATGGTTGTCGTGGGCGGAATATTCGTACAATACAAGTTTACATTCGGCGACGGGAAAATCTCCTTTTGAAATAGTTTATGGCCGACCTCCTCCAGTGCTTGGAAGTTTTCTTCCAGCCGAGATTCGTGTAAAAGCCGTGGCTGAGGAGTTACAAGCCCGTGACGGAGCTTTGCGCCATTTGAAAGAGCACATTGCGAGAGCTCAAGATTACATGATTCGAGGGGCAAATAAACGTCGTCGAGATGTCGTGTATGAAGTGGGTCAAAGAGTATTCCTGAAATTACGCCCATACCGACAAAAATCACTTTTTAAACGAAAGAACGCAAAATTGGCTGCACGATATTATGGACCTTTTGATGTGGAAGAGCGAATTGGCGCGGTGGCTTATCGGATTCGATTGCCCGAGGGGTGTCACTTGCACCCCGTATTTCATGTTTCGTTGTTGAAGGCAGCCGTCGGCCACCACGAAGTCGAGGATAAGCTGCCCGAGGAGCTGTGGACTGTTGATCCGGGCTTCGTTCCGGAATGGGTGATAAAGGACCGATGGGTATGGCGTGGGGATGATCGAGTGCGAGAAGTGTTAATTCAATGGCGCGGAAAATCTGAAGATGACGCTACATGGGTTGAAATATCGGAGTTGCAACACCAATTTCCATTATTCAACCTTGAGGACAAGGTTGTTTGGAAGGAAGGAGGAATTGTTAGAGATCAAGTTTATCAAAGAAGATCAAAGAGACGAGAAGGTGAAGAAGAAGTCGAGAGGCGCGAGGATATGGAAGTCGGCGAGCCGTAGTATGGAAAAGGACGTGTGCATGGCAGTCGCATGACTAAGGTTCGGCGGCAAAGGCATGCAGGCGGATTAATTTAGATCTTATTTATTTTTAAAGTAATGTTACCATATTTACTTTATGGGCTTGGCCGGGTGAGGCCTAAGACTCATCCCTTATTTATATTCTAGTGCGAGAAGGATATTAGCTATCTAGGTTTATTGCTTTTGGAACCTTGGGCGGCGAATACTTTCGCTTGGCCGGAACTTGTTTCCGTGGGACTCTTTGAGTTTGATTATTGCTTTCGTAATTCAATTACAATTATCAGTTACATAATTGTTTCAATCACTTTACTCTATCATAGATCTTATTTTCTCATGATTTTATTCAATCATCTCCAGAAATCATCAACACTTCAGTCTTCTGCAGAAGCCAGACCACCCCCCCAAAAAATCTGCTAATGGAAACACTTTAAAGCCCCATACTGTTGGTAGGGCTTCTAGTCAAATGAAAAGTGCAAAACAGAGATCACATCCTGGAATGCTGTCAAGCCATGATCGTGCCACAGCCCATTACGGTGTAGTAACTGGACTAAAGGTGACTGAAGATGGCATGTATCTTCTAAGTGCAGGTTGAATTTTCTACATGTTGAAGCAGTATTTATTTTCCATCCCAATTATATGTTTGAAGTATTTCCAGTACGAAAAATAACGTGTCTTACCTTCTTTTAGTGATTTTAGAAGACTAGAGTGTTCATTCAAATATATTAAAATTAGTTATTCTCGTTCGACTCACAGGGTCTGATTCAAGATTGAGATTGTGGGATATAGAATCTGGGAACAATACACTCGTGAACTTTGAAACTGCACGGCTACAAAGCAGCAAGCCCGTACAGATGGCTGTATCCCAAGATTCAGCTCTTTCTTTTGTTCCTTGCATGACCACCGTAAAGGTACACCGTACACACTTCTCTTTTCTCTTTAACATGTCAGTTTTCATATCGAATTTATAATAGTCTACTTACTTTCTCTATCTCTTAGGTCTTCGATATTTGGTCTGGCCAAACAAAGTACTCTTTCCGTGGCCACTATGAAAACGTTAACTGCTGTTGGTATAATGCACTAGATCAGGTCTCTCTCTCTCTCTCTGAATACAATTAGTGGGAAGGAGATCCTTTCAATTGTCGATTAGCCGGTTATTAAGGAACCTTTCCAGTTCAATTTCATGTTTTCAGACCACTAATCAACTGGTTTATTACATGTAGGAGTTATACACTGGTGGTAATGATCGGCAAATCCTTGTCTGGTCTCCACCCAAAATCTATTCTGATGAAGTGGTAACCTTTCAAAACTGATTACTAATCCAATGGGTTGTTTACAAAGACTGCATCTTGAGCCTTTCTTATTTGCAAAAACGCAGGACGAGTTGAAAACCGGGCAGGCTGCAGCCATTGATCAGGATAACTGGAGTGATTAAGGTGTTCATATTTATTACCACATAGTAAGATTTTCGCTTGCTCCTCGTTCTTTACTTGTTCTTGTATGATGAAACTTTTTTCGAAGTAATGGCAATCGAGATTTTGGACATTATTACCTATTTTGCTGGTAGAAAATCGATTTTGGTACTTTAATGTGGTAGCTGTCCGATTTTGGTCCTCTAATGTGGCAGTATCCGATTTTTTCCTATCATTTAATCCTCTAATGTTGCAGTGACCGATTTTGGTCCTATAACTAGATTTTTGTCATGTAACTTTTTTAAAAGTGTCCGATTTTGGTCTTGCGATATACATTGTCAAACATAAAAATGCGCGTGAATTTCACACTTGTCAAATGACTAAAATAAGCCATTTTGCAAAGTTTCACGACACACAAACGAATATTTTTATTATTAAAACGAGTTCAATTTTGGTTCTGCTATATAATTTCTAACTATTTTTGGGTCTTGTAATTTTTAAAAGTTTTATTGTTTTTTGTCCAGATAATATAAGATGTCCTATTTTAGTCATGCAGTGAAAACTGTAGGTAATGTGTCTTTTTATGTTCAATAATTTATGTCAGAGAACCGAGATCGTATATTTTGTAAAGTTATAAGATCAAAATCGAGCACTAATACATTAGAGGACCAAAATCGGATAGAATTCGACCAAAATTGATATTTTCTCCCATGGAAAATCCACCTGGCATTTTTGTCCCATTTCTTGTCTTTTCCGCACGTGAAAATCATGAAGTTGAGACGCCACTAATTTCGGCAAGGAAAACACCACCACGAGCGCACGAGCATCACATATTTGGGACACAAACATAGATTTGCACAAATAGCGCACGCATTGCAACATTCAATGCTAATTTTGACAAGAGAAAACACCACCATACACGACTTAATTTTTCCTTTTACGCAACCGGTAGTGCGGTGCGTGGATAAATTCGACTCTTGTGTAATAGTCTGTTCGCATGCTTGTGAATAGTGGGTGTTCGAATTATCGGGTATGAGATTTGTGTATTCGAACTAGAGTACAATAACAATGAATAAAGCTGAACTTATTCCTCTTTCTTTATGATGCACTTTAGGAAATGCGCAACTCAACTTTGGTAATGTTTGGAACAACTGCGTTTTTTCTGCGCATAAGCACTCTTTTTAATATTTGGAATGTTGGCGCTTCTCAGAGCTTAAAATAAAATAAGCAAAAACACATAAGCTGATCATGGCTTGCTAAAATTAAGCATTTTTTTAATTTGCAAACATCAACAACTTTTGCTTAAATGTAATTTTAACCATAAGTGACTAAATGCTGCTTATAAAAACTATTTAAACACTGCCTTCATAAGAAATACTTCCTTCGGTTTAAAGGTATTATTCACTTTCTTTTCGTTGCGATTTTTAAGGAGAATTATTAGTTGTGTGTAAAGTTGTGAATTCCTCAAATAATAATTTACTAAAAAAAATTAGACAATAACTTTGTGATAGTTTGAAATAAGGGTAATATGCAAAAAGAACCATTTTGATTAAATACATATGAATTTTAGCCAGCCATGGAAAAAACAAGTTATTTAGCCACTTCTGACAACTTTAGTGAGTAGGGTCCACAATTATTTAATTGTCATTGTTATCGCCATTGCACATCGCTTAGACCACAATTATTTAATCGCCATTGTCATCGCCATTGTTATCACCATTGCGCATCGCCTAGCTCGCGTTATTTAATAGTTGATTTATTTAATCGTCATTGTCATCGCCATCGCCTTTCGCCTAGCTCGTATTATTAAATTACCACGGCCATCGCCTATTCCATAAAATGCATAAAAATATTCTTTTATGTATTTATATGTAACTTAATATATATTTTAATTATTTAAATAAGAAAGTCTTTGTTTCTAAATTCTAATTTTTAAGCTTCTTTATGCATTTGACTATCTATCACTTTAACCTACTGTTGGATATGAGTCCGTAGATGATACTCAGCTGTTCGTGGTTAAAAGAAAATTGGGGGAAATCATAATAGTACTATGGAATTGAAGATCCCAAAACCGAGCTGATATCAGTAGTATAGTGTGTCGTTAGGATTAGCTGATGTATAGGTTAGACTTGATGTAATCGTTTTTAATATTTTTGTCTAAGTCCTGTACGGGGTAATTGTCGAACTGATCTTCTGTCAAAGAAACTTTTCGGAACCCCACGTCATCAGTGTAATCGCTTGCGTTCTTCAGTCAGCAGCTGACTAAACCTCAGTAGAAGATTGCGCATCAGCTGAGTAGACCTCAGTAGAGGCCAACCCAAGAATCGATAAGTCATCGGAGAACTCATGCAAGCCCAAGACCTTCGCGATCGCCACCGACCTACTCGAAGCTACATTCCTTGTCGGCCCGACTCGGTCGAAGAAGACAGAGACTTTGCAGTCTACTGTATCCGACAGAAAGCGACCCAGCTACTTAAGTCTTTTCGAAAGTTCAGCAGAAGATCATACGAGGTTGTTTGAACGGTCAACTCTGACATTCTCACCAACCACAAACCTCGACCAATGAGAAGCCGACAACGCCTTACCTGCTCCCTGCAGTAAAGCTGCTCTCATGTACAGTAATTAACTGCCCTGCTGCAACAAGTTCGAATTTATGACCGTTTTCTTTGGAAGCTTGTGACACGTGGCATCGTCGTCTCCAACGGATATATGTCATAGCTCACAGCTATAAATAGAGAAGAATTTGAAGTTCCACACGCGAAACACACAAGACCAAACACGAAACACGGAACAACGAAATTCAAAAGGGAAAATCTCAAACACTCTAGCAAACTCATCCGAACATCCAACGAAGAATCTGCATTTATTAGAATATTTTGTGGTTCTTCTCTCTAGAGTCTTTAGATCCCTTTCTTCTCTACCTCAGCTCATTGCCATATTTATAGCTTAGATTCGAAGGAGTTCACACTTAGTGAATTGTTCTTATTGAAAGAACTCCTTCTTAGTTGGAGATTGTTTCGCTCCCTTTCGAACTTAGGTTTGAACTGTAAAGTCGCTAAGGACTATAACTTAGAAGGATCTGTCATGTGCACGGTTTCTTCTTGCCGAGACTTGTTCGCATTAATCAACAAGTTATCCCGCCTTGTTCGGGACCGTGGACGTAGGATCTTGCGTATCCGAACCACGTTATATTGCTTGTGTTCTTTATCGTTTTATTGCATACAAACCTTTGAAAATCATAAGTTTGCATAAAACGTATTTCAAAAGTCGCACGCCCAAAAAGAACTTAATTTGCGAAAACACGTTTTCAAAAAGAGACAAACTCCGGGCCCCACACTTATCCGCACGCTAAAGTCTTCGACCGAGTTTCGAAATCCTGACAAAAGTCGGTAGGAGAGCTCGAGGCCGACCCACTCGACCCGCGATCGAAGGTTGTATTTGGCACTGTTCATCAGTTGCAACTAACAGCTTCAGCTGACCTTCATCGAGAAAAAGAAACTGTACTCAGGTGTATTCACCCCCCCCTCTACACCTGATATTTGTCTCCGGACCAACACGTACTATGGTGAATGTCATCACGACCGGATCTAAGTATCTTGGGTGTTAGTAGTTATTTGTGGCTCAGGCTGGTTGTCAGTATCTTGCAATCGTATCCTAGTAAAATAGGTTGATAATATCCCGTGAGGAACTCGTAAGGATTAGCACACTAAACCCGGCCGGTTGCTTAAGTTCAGGTGTATTAATAAGGTTGAGTGGTACGACTCAGGAATATAATAAGATGTTAGTTAATTTAATCTGTCAGTGAGCTTAATTAATTAACATATATTTATATCTTAAATACGGAGACCGATTAAGTTTAAAATACAAGCACTTGCTCAATTTGAGATAAAGGGGTAAGTCAAATACGATTCTCTATTGGAATGAATCTTATAACTTAGAAACAAAGACTTTCTTATTTAAATAATTAAAATATATATTAAGTTACATAGAAATACAGAAAAGAATTAAAAGAATATTTTTATGCATTTTATGGGATAGGCGACGACCATGGTAATTTAATAATACGAGCTAGGTGAAAGGCGAAAGGCGAAAGGCGATGACAATAACGATTAAATAAATCAGCTATTAAATAAATAACTATTAAATAATGCGAGCTAGGCGATGCGCAATGACGATAACAATGATGATTAAATGATGTGTTAATATACAATGTTAACCAAAAGAATAAATCGAAAAGCAAATGTAGCGTTTAACTAAACAAAAACACATATCTAGGCATTTTGTCCTCTTGTGGCGCAGAGTGTCAGGGGCCGATGGAGGGCCGATCTCCATCGGTCCTCAACATATTATTAAAAAAAAATTACTTACTGAGGGCCATCGACCAAAATTTGATTTTTTTTTTATGGTCGATGGCCTTAATTAAAAAAAAAAAAGGTTACTGATTAAGGGCCATCGGCCATCGGCTAGGCCAAAATTTGAATATTTTTTTTTATGGCCTATGGCTTAAAAAATAAATAAATAAATGTTTACTAATTGAGGGCATCGGCCCGGCCAAAATTTGAATTTTTTTTTATTTTTTATGGCCGATGGCCTGAACTTAAAAAATAAAAAAATAAATAAAGTTTACTGTTTGGTGGCCGATGGCCATCGGCCAAAATTTGAAATTTTTTTTTAGGGTCGATGGCCCTCCTGCTTAACAATTTTTTTTTTTAAAGTTCAGGGCATATGCCCTGTTAACATTTTTTGTTTTTTAATATGTTGAGGGCCGATGGAGATCGGCCCACCTTCGGCCCTCCATCGGCCCTGGTAATTGTTTCTGCATAATTCAGTGGCACGGCCGATTAATTTGCTCGGCCGACGGGGAGTTTCAGATTTTTTTCTTTAGGGCCGATGGACTACATAGGCCCTCCATCGGCCCTCCGCCGGATAAAGACAAAATGACTACTTTTGTGTTTTATTTTAGTAATGGGCTATATTTGTTTTTAATTTCTACTGTTTGGCTAATAGTAGAAATTCCTCTTAAATAATTGTGGCTGTAGACGATGTAGAATGGCGATGATAATGACAATTAAATAATTGTGACCTTACTCACTAAAGTTGTCGAAGTGGTAGAGATAATCCGCTTTTTTCCAAGGTTGATTAAAATTCATATTTATTTAATCAAAATGGTTCTTTTTGCATTATACTAAATAATATATTTGGGAAGAATGGAATATATACATATATTAAGTAGATTTAACGACGGTGGCCACAGACTAAATATTTTATATAAAAGGAAAATTATATGTATACAAGGGTATAGAATGCCGAACCTTCCCCGCACGCGCTAAAAGATGAGACAGCTCACACGTGCTTGGGATTCTGTACGGGCGTCCACGTGGCAGCCTTCTTCTATCTTCTCTCCGTTTATATTCTTCCCTTCTTTCTCACTCCAAAATTATGAATTGTTCCCAGTCTGACTTCTCTGCAACCTTGTCACCCTCCCCTCCAGCTCCGAAACGCTGTCGTTTCGTGAAATGATAGCCAACTGAAAAACCATGGATTCCGATTCAATCAAATCGAGCTTCTCCTACATGGGGCGGAAATTCAGCGACATCAGCCTCAACGACTCCTCCTCCTCCGCCTTCAGCGACTGCAACAGCGACAGATCCGGCGAGTTCCCCCTCGCGTCGACTCAGAGCCGCCGCCTCTTCCTCGCCTGCGCTTCAGACAACTCCGACGAGCTGATTTCGCAGCTTGTCTCCGACCTCGATTCCGATGACACCGATGAGCAGAAGCAAGCCGCCATGGAGATTCGTCTCCTCGCGAAGCACAAACCGGAGAACCGGATCAGAATCGCCCGAGCCGGAGCGATCAAGCCGCTGATCTCGATCATCTCGTCCAACGATCCGCAGCTACAGGAGTACGGCGTCACGGCGATTCTGAATCTCTCGCTCTGCGACGAGAATAAGGAGGAAATCGCGTATTCCGGCGCGACGAAGCCGCTGGTCCGCGCCCTAAAGGTCGGAACCCCAACTGCGAGGGAGAACGCCGCCTGCGCGCTCCTCCGCCTCTCGCAGATGGAGGACAACAAAATCGCGATCGGGCGGTCCGGCGCGATCCCGCCGCTGGTGAGCCTCCTCGAGAGCGGCAATTTCCGCGGGAAGAAGGACGCCTGCACGGCGCTGTACTCGCTCTGCACGGCCAAGGAGAACAAAATTAGGGCTGTGCAGGCGGGGATTATGAAGCCGCTGGTCGAATTGATGGCGGATTTGGGGTCGAACATGGTGGACAAGTCCGCCTTCGTGCTCAGCCTCCTCGTGTCGGCGGCGGAGGCGCGTGCCGCCCTGGTCGACGAGGGCGGCATTCCGGTGCTGGTGGAGATAGTGGAGGTGGGGACGCAGCGGCAGAAGGAGATCGCCGTCGCGATTCTGCTGCAGCTCTGCGAGGATTGCTTGGCCTACCGTACTATGGTGGCCCGCGAAGGAGCCATTCCCCCCTCGTGGCCCTGTCCCAGACCGGGACCAGCCGCGCCAAGCAAAAGGTAAATATTAAAAATTTATTTTATAATTACTGCATAATAATAATAATAATAATAATCTCTTAAGAGTAATTAGAGTAGAATTAACTGGTCATTAGGGATGGAATTATCAAAATTATGAACATCTGATTTCGTCTGCTTGATTTGGTGGGTTGTCAATTAATGTTCATAGGATATTTTAATAGGGAATAATGGTGTTGAAGGTGGTCAGATCACTAATTGGTTGATTAAATAATTAGAACAAATTAGTATAGGCTGTTTTAGTAGAATCACATCCAAGTTGTCAACCCACCTAATAATCAAATTATTGTGAAAGTTGACACTCAAGTATTTTTTTATTGTTTATGCCAAGAAAGTGTGGGACTTAGTTGGATTAGTTTATCAAGTTATGTTGGATAGGTAGGATCATCAAATCTTGACAAATAATCTTCTTTACCTTCTAGACTTCAACCCTAATTGGATCAATCCAATTCTCCTCTTTATATCTTGTATACATAATTGATCGGAGAAATTTCTAGATTGACGATCTTGACCCGTTAGACGAGCCCTATAAATCTGAATCTTGACTAATATATTGATAAGTAATTGAATGAAAAAGTATGGAAATGTATCTATAACTTCCCCTCCCGATCCTACTCCCCAACCTAGAGTAGCTAGATGGGGAAGTAAAATTAATCCTTGTTCATACATAGGCTTCTCTGGTACGAACCGCATAGCTAGCCAACTATTTTCAATATGCATACTTGATTGGAGAAGTTATTAGGTTAATGATCTTGACGGATTAGACGAGCTCTATAAATCTGAATCTTGACTAGTATATTAGTAGTATAATGTATAATATCGCGTAAATATTACATAATCCGAACTCCTCTTTATATTTTGTATGCATAATTGATTGGTGAAGTTTCTAGTTTTACGATCTTGACCCATTAGACGAGCTCTATAGATCCGAGTAGAGTGTGTAATACTGCATAGCTATCCAACTATTTTGAATATTTCATAATCCGGAGCTCCTCTTTATATCTTGTATGCATAATTGATCGGTGAAGTTTCTAGATTAACGATCTTGACCCATTAGACGAGCTCTATAGATCTCGAGTACAGTGTAATACCACATAGATATCCAACTATTTTGAATAGTTCATATCCGAAGCTCCTCTTTATATATTGTATGCATAATTGTCTGACAAAGTTTCTAGATTAACGATCTTGACCTATTAGACGAGCCTTATAAACAAAACTTAAATCTTGATTACCATATTGGTAGTAGAGTGTGTAATACCGCGTAGCTAACCTACTATTTTTGAACATTTCTAATGAAATGAACGAATCAATGTCATGTTGACTAGTCCATATGGCCAAAATATCATATAACATATGTTTGTCGTAATAGTTTTGTAAGTGATACGAATTCGTCTACACAATTTGAGATCGAGAAATCTTTTCGACGGATTCGATCCAAGTGTTAATGGTGTGTTTGTGTGTGAAAATGAGGACAGGCGGAAGCATTGATTGATCTTCTACGGCAGCCAAGACCCGCCAACGGCGCTGCGAGGGACATCTGATGTGTCGTTTTCTTACACTCCCACATGCATCCTGCCAAAACCCACTCCCCCAAATAAGACAAAATAGAGTGACGTAAAAGAAAACAAGAAAAAATATCAACGGGATAGAGGGACAGAACTGTAAATAGCCATATGATGTAATGATATGCCACTTGTGTTCCAAGTTATGTAAATTTGCCCCCATTCCCAATTCCATTTTGATCCCTTTCTTGAATATAAAGAAAAAAATAAAAAAAAAAGTTTATTTTCAATACAACTCTCTTCTCTCTCTGTAATTTCAATTTTTAATGTGAAAAGGTGATCTCTTCTCTTTATATACATTCAAGAGTTGTTCTAATGAGGCATATTTTACTTGATTATTAATTAATACTTCACCGTCCCATTAAAATAGTTCAATATACTTTTTTTTCGAGTTGTCCCTTTAAAATTATTCAATTTTTTAAAAATAATTTATTATAAGCACTTTTTTTGAAGACCCACAACGTTACATAACTCTATATCAATCAGCTACTCTTCTTAAAAATTGTGTCGAAAAGAAATTTGACTATTTCAATGAGACGGGTGGAGCAATATTGTTTAATAGTACTAGATGTTTTATGGGGAAAAAAATAATAGTTTTATGCAATTTCGCTTGAATCCTAGTAGTTTTTTGCATTTTTCTTATCTAATACTCCATCCATCGGTCTATCCTATTATTTTTTTTTCATTTTGTATTTTCAGGTTGTCTCATTATTTATATTTCATATCAATTAAAAAGTTAATAAATTAGTGGAGAACAATCAATCTAAACAAGTGGATTCACCTCCTCATAATTTTAGATCACAACTTTATGTGTTTATACACACCGTCTTAATTTCCATATCCAAATTGTAATGAAACGTGAATAATAAAACGGAGTGAGTATACATCGATTACGGATGGTACGTGAATAAAAGTAAAAAAGCAAGGCTATTTGTGATTGTGCCTATCTACGAGAATAACTACTTTCTAACCCCATTTGAGGAGAAACAAGATTAGGGCCGGCAATTGTCTTAACGCCACGTTTAAAGCCTACATAGTTCGAATCATTAGGTGTTGGACTTCAAAATTGTGGCTGTATTCAAAGGTGATGCCTTTACCAAATAAAGAAAATAGGAAATTAAAAATTGATATCCCCTTTTACCCAACCAATGAATCCAACCCTAAAAGATCAAATTAAATGGATTGGGTTTGTTAAATCTAATCCTTACTTTACTGATTGAAATGTCTAATGAAATACGAGATGAAAATACGTGGATATTCGTACCGATTTCGAATTCATGACATTAGTTTTGGTGATGAAAAGACGCATCATGATTAGGAGGTGGCTTGAGGAGATTGGAGCCATTGAGGATTGAATTATACACACGTCTCTCATTTGAGAACTAAACCACTCATTTTCTTTCTTCACACGTGAATCATTGCTCTCCACACGTTTCATGTGCTTGTAATCTACTCAATTTTCTTGGAAATCTATATTTGTAAAAAGGAACTGAATTTATTTAAAAATTTACAATTTCGTGGGACAAATTTGAATTAAAAAAAAAATACAAGAAAATCCACGATTGTACGCTCTCATATTCAATAGCAAATCCAAGATTACGAGGGGGTAATTTGTAACTTTGAAGAGATAGAATAAAGTGCAGAATTTCGAGTGTGCAAAATTAACAGATTTTAGAAATTATATATAAAAATCAAAATTTAACACGATTTTAAGAGAAATGACACACGTCCCTCTTATATTCGCGATGAGCGTGTACGGAACCCTAGGAATTATAGTGCTCTTGGCTCCAAATTATATGGCAAGTCCTTAATAACTTTATTTTATTTTTTATTGTTATACGAATTCCTAATCATACTCATTATTAACATCGAGAGATAGCGACCGTGAGTTTAACATCGTTACGAAAATCGATTACGAACTCCGCACCCGCATATGTACTTGTTGAACGTGAGAGTTTGTTGGGCAAAAGTGTGTCCCCACGCCAATGCCCTAATCAACGATTTTATGCAACATTTTATGCAGGCCCAATTGGCCAAGCATTAAAATGAGACTATATTCTTCTTGTTATAATAAAAATAAAATTTTTAATCAGCATTTCTATACTTTCAGTGATTTTAAAATTGGGCCTTTTCTTTTTCCTCCTTTATAATATTTCTTGTTTTTATAAGATTTTTTAGACTTTAAATGTGTCCAATTGGAGAAATTGGACTAAATTGCACAAATGTGTAGATAGGTTGGAGTTGGGACCAAAATGGATCGTTGTCTTCTTTTGAGCTGTAGTGATGTTAAATGTCTCCTATGTAAATATGTAATTAAAGACTTCTCTATATTAAGGTCAAGATCTGATAAATTAAAATTAAAGACTTTTTAAAAAAAATACTACATGGCCCATCAATCAGGTGGGTATCATGTGTGCGTACAAGGAACGATTAAGCATGACGGTAGGTATAGACTGCAAAGAACACAAATAATGAACGATTTATGGTTCAAACTGAAATCTAAGTCGATATATGATTCAAACTCCACCAGAATCTCGTATCTGAATACGAGATTGTTGTGAATGATTCAAGTTTACATGGATGATTTTCTTGGAACACAAAAGTACTCAAACTCCACAATCCATCGCGTGCTTGTATAGTTAAATCTCGATAAAGTAATAACTTTGGGATCGAGAAAAAATATTAATTTAACGAGGTTATTACTTTATCGAACATTATTATAGTGCATTGATCCACATCGGGACCGAAAGAAAATATTATCTAAGCGAGATTATTACTCTATCGAATATTACTTTATCGATGTTTAACTGTATCTAAAAACTTTGAATCAAGTTTTAAATTGTTTTTAAAAATTAAGTGATTTTCAAGGGTGGGTCCCAAAACAGTAAGTTACTTTAGCACACAAAGAAAAATTGAAAAACTCATCCATACTAAAAGGGAAGATACTCCTACCAGTATAAATACCCCCTTCAACAACCCTCTCAAAATCCCCATTAATTTATTCACGCAAATTTTAATTTCTCAACCACCGCTCTCTCTCTCTCTCTTCAATGGGGCATAGTCTGCTCGAGGCCTTGAACGTCCGCGTGGTAGGCTCCGGCGAGAAGATCCTCGTCCTCGCTCACGGCTTCGGCACCGATCAGTCGGCGTGGCAGCGCATTCTCCCCTTCTTCCGCCACGATCACCGGATTGTGCTTTTTGACCTAGTCTGCGCCGGTACGGTCAACCCCGATTACTTCGATTTCAGCCGCTACACCACTCTCGACGCCTACGTCGACGATTTGCTGTACATCCTCGACGCCTTACGGATCGAGCGGTGCACCTACGTCGGCCACTCCGTCTCCGCCACCATCGGAATCCTCGCCTCCATTAAACGCCCCGAGCTCTTCACTAAGCTCATCCTCGTCGGCTTCTCACCTAGGTCAGAAATTGAAAATTTGAAAAAAAATTGAAATTCTACAATTTCTGATTAGTTTCTGCTCTGCAATTGAGTTAATCGATTTGATTTTGCGGTTCGATTAGGTTTCTGAATGATCACAATTACCACGGCGGATTCGAGGAGTGGGAGATCGAGCAGGTTTTCTCTGCGATGAAGTCGAACTACGAGGCGTGGGTGAACGGATTCGCGCCGCTGGCGGTGGGCGCCGACGTGCCGGAGGCGGTGCGGGAGTTCAGCCGGACGCTCTTCAACATGCGGCCGGACATAACGCTGTTCGTGTCGCGGACGGTGTTCAACAACGATCTCCGTGGAGTGCTGGGGCTCGTGCGCGTGCCGTGCTCGATAATCCAGACGGCGAGGGACGTCTCCGTGCCGGCGACGGTGGCGACGTACGTCAGAAACCACCTCGGCGGGCGAAGCACGGTACATATGCTGAACATCGAGGGGCACCTCCCCCACCTCTCCGCTCCCAACCTCCTCGCGCAGGAGCTCCGCCGCGCGCTGCCGAGATGACGAACGAAACGGCGTCGTCGCTAAAGGGATGTTTGAATTGGGGGAATAACGAGGGACGGGTTTTAGCGAATAATTGTGGACTGGAATTGTTGATTGAAGGGGATTGTATTTTGTTTTTTTTCTTTTTCTAAAGAGGATAAGAATACCCACGTGATTGCCACGTGAGGAGGCGCCCATTTTTGTCTTCTGACTTTTTTTTCTTTTCCAAGGCTTATTATTTTTTTGATGTGTTTTGAGTTGGAAGGGAATCGCATGCCGAGGCGGATTTAAGGGGCGTCCGGTTGGAGCCATCCGACCTTAAAATACCAGATTTCATCGATTTTTTTCCCTTCAAATTAGTCTTGTTAGATTAACTTCACTTGTATTATATATATATATATATATATATGAATTATTATATGAAAACGAAATTTGCAAACAGTGCATTTTCATACGTTAGTTGTGAATTTTTCTCAATACGGAGACGAAAACGAACACTACACACTATAACATGTAATCCATCATCCAATAGATTTAACGTTAAATCACGCGTGCATCTCCCATATTCAAACAATCATTAAACATGCGACTATCTCGTCATCTAAGACTATCATTAAATGCCTTTTAACCCCTAATTCCGTCTTATCCAAAATCACTCCTAAAGTCTCAAAATTAGAAGTAAAGTAAACAAAGAAAAATAGAAAGTGTCACTAAGTAAACTTCATTCTTGTGTAATCTTCGTCTCCATTTCGTTGTAAGTAGTTCAAAATTTTTCGGTATGTAAATTCAAGAAAGTAGGATGATAAAGTATGAGGGAGAAGTGGTTGATAAAATTAGAGAGAGAGCAAATGAGTGAAATATTGAGAAAGTAGATGATAAAGTAGAAGAGATAAATGAATGATATAAAGGTGCGAAACTAACTTCGGGATGCGGAATACAATTTTGTGTGGTGAAACTAAATTTTCGGAAAACCCTACATAGATTTAGAAAAAAGAAATCGATTTTCGGGGTGCGGCTTCACTGCGCGCACCCCTTCCTGTGTCCGCCATCGAGTGACATAATGAGAGTAGATGATAAAATATGAGAGAAAAATGATAAAAGTAGAAGAGAAGCTAAATTTTTTGCTAAATTGGATCCGAGTCACTTTTAGTAGACGTCTCAATCGTGAAAGTGTACGCACAAATAGCGAGGCCGAGAGAGTGACTCTAAAAATCATACGTAAGATATAAATTTAATCATATACTACAACATACTTAAAATTAATTTTTCAAGACTCGACTATACATCGAATATAAATCGCTAAATCATCTCAAGGAACATCTACATGTTATCCATAGTAAATCAAATGCACGTTGTTGGTCGTAATGGTGCTCTCTCCCATCCCCAAAAAAATAATTACAAATGGGACCATTTTCACCATCTAATACTCTATCATTAGCTACCTTTTTACTATAATTATGTCATATCCATTATCTCTAATCATTTCAAGTTTACTATACATTGTCGAAAGAAAGAAAAAAGACTGTAAAATTATTTAACCTTTTTTACCAAAATTATCAAAAACAATTGTGGCTTCTAGTCTCAAATTTTGTCAAGTCGACGTGTCCCATTTTTAATAATATTATATTTTTTTTACACGTAGTCTTTTCATTACCTTTAATAGCACGATATAGAAGTTAATAAACAATGGTGCTTCAAATAGTAATTTCATTTATTTTTACTATTGACATAATATTTTCAAATTTGTGAAAATTAAGTTTGAGTTCTCATATTCCGAACACGGTTGATAGTATGACGATCTCATGACAAAATAATGTTCAACGCATCGCAAAAATACGAAAAGTGAGAAAGTCTTTGATGTTTTTAAACTAGTAAGAAGAATGTAAATAAATTGCTTCGTTAACGTGTGGTACATCGTTTTGCTATGATTTCTCTAAAACCCTCATACTTGAATCGAGCAAGGGGTGGATCAAAGGAAAACTCTCATACTAAGATATTTTTACCATTTTCAAAATTACAAACTTCGCTGATATTTTTTTTGAAATTGTAAATTTCGTTTCGAGTTCTTAATTCTGAATCGGCTCTTAGGTCGAGTATCCTACTTTTGTGGATGCCCTTGTTGATAGAAAGAGAGAAATAAATGCAATGACAATGATGAGGAGAGTGGAGATAAGCTTGAGCTCAAAGGGAGTGAGTGGATGAGTCATAAAGAAAAATATGAAATATTCAAATGGAGACCAACTCGAAGCTGTAATTCTACGAAGTCTTGTACCCGCATGTGTACTGATATCCAATGCGACTTTCCGCACCATATTGCGTCCCCACCTATTCCTTGTGGATTTTTGACAAGACGTACTTCAATTTAGGAGGCTATATCTAGGGTGTTCGATATGGTATATCATAAGATTTTTCACTATACCTTATAAAAAATGTTCGGTCTGAGAAAATGCATATTGTTGTTTTACTGATAATTTTGGTATAAACAATCTTCATACCGTTGTCATACCGCTCTTTCGGTATATCGTACCATATTTCGGTATACCAAAGTTTTCGGTATACCGAAATAGACAGCATACCAAAACAGGCGGTATACCAAAAATATAACATTATACCGAAGCAAACGGTATATCGAAAAACAACTTGACCATGAAACAAAATATGCCGATGTAGAAAACATGCAAATCATATCCAACAAAAGTGTCTAAGATAATTAGTAGAACATGATGATATAGAAAATAAAACACAGTCCATCAAAGGTAAATTACATTCAACATCTCAAAAAACTATCAAAATGTTTAATAATAAATAAATAATGTGAATACGGTTAGTTTATTAGATAAATATTAATTTATAAATATATGATATAAACATTAAGATTGATATAATGGATAGTTAGGTATACATCGGTATAGTTCGATACGAATCAACATAGTTCGATACGAATGGTTAGTTCGGTATATCATTTTACGGTATATCTTGTTGGAAATTTGGTTTTTGACTAATTAATATTTTAGTCTAACCATGATTAAATTGTTGTGACCGTTCGTATTCTCAAAACCGAATTTCGGCGAGTGAGAAATGTGCGTTTTAAGTTGGTCACTTGTGGAGCATTTTCGTAAATGGATGCGAAGTCTTGCCCGAGCCCGACTTACTTGGCTCGTGTCAATGGGGCAAGTAGACTCGTGGTATCGTTGAGTTGCTGCGAAGTTGTTGGCACTTCAAAGGTCTTGATGACCTGTAAGCTCCAATGGAGAACTTGAAAGGTCTAAAGTGATGGCTCTTAATGAGCAAGTAGTGGAGTGGATCTTTAATGCCTTTAATCCCTTGATATGATGGATTTTGCTTATATATAGATGCATCTTACAAGCATTACACACAACACAACACAACACAACATAACATACACTACACACGAGCATCTATAGTCTAGTTACGTAGCCTGCCGCGATTCGTGCCTTGGTTCGATTCGCCGGAGCTTTCCAGGTTGCGTCTTGCTACGGAAGGAGGAAAGTTGTTTTATCTTTGGGGACAGATTGCCAATCCGTGAGCACTAGCCGGGGCAATACTGTCTTGCGGAAAGAGGAAACTCGACTCGACTTTTGTTTGTCCAATTTATCGTTTCATACCCAGGAGAATCATCAACCCTAGGACGTTACGCCTGAATACCGAAAGTTGTGCCTCCTTTTGGATACAAAATCGGTTGTAATCTAGTATCTCAATCTCTATTGTATTTTTCAATTACTTGTTAATATTTTGTACGCATTTCCAAGGTTATCGGCTATATTTATAACCAACGTAATCGCAAGACAAGATAAGACCTACTAAAGCTTTGGAAATGGCGTCCAACACTGGGTTCAACCTCCAACAACCAATCGCGGTGGTGCGAGTGGTCTTATCTAGTTACGCCCAAGTGGAAAAACCATTCAAGTTTGTTGGTCTTGACTTCAGGACTTGGCATTTGAAGATGATGTTCTATCCGACTACTCTTGGCTGTGCGAAATATGTCAAAGAGCGGTGGTGATCGTGATTGCACCAAATAATCCTGTAAAAATCGGAGAATTACTTGAGTATAGTTCACGGTGATCGAACACAGGAACGGACGACTAGACACTTTATTTTTCCTACTTATCTAGGGTTTTGGTTAGCAACCACGCAAGAATTGGGTTTTCTATTAAACTACGAACTTGTAAAATTAAAAGCAAATATAAAAACAAAAACGGAATTTAAACCGAATTAACTAGGCAATTGAAAGCGTGTCCAGCGATAATATTTATGCACATGTTTATTCCAATCTTGGCACTTAATATGAATTAATCTCAAGAATCTACTAGTTATAGACCACCGTAACTTAAACTGCGTGATCCTCACTCCCACTTACTTATTCGGTAACCGCCATGTTGGGCATAGAAACGGCTACTTCCCTAACCTAGCTAAAACCTACGTTGTTGGGCAAACAATAGATTTAATAGCTAGGACGACTTTATCGAACTAAGGGAGCTTAGTATAGGAGCCTACTCGTATGTTAAGCATCTCATAGTCTCCTATCGGTTTAATCCAATTACTCTAACGAATAATTTTGCTACTTACCTAGCCTTGTTCCACGAGAAACGATGGAAGTACTAAGTTAGCTACAGAGCTGCGCAACCTGGGGTGATCAATCCTAAATTACTAGCCGATTAATTAATTCGTAATTATCCCGAAACCCTTTTGATTAATTATGAGCACCTAAGCCTCATGTACGCGTTCCACGTGTGCATTCACATTCCCGCCGGACCCTAAAAAGTTTAGCTACTCATGCGGACGCCGGTTGGGCAAGCCCGGGACGGTTACCGGAACGTAAAACATAAACACGAATAACCCTAGATCTAAGATGAACGAAAATTAAAACTATTAAGGCGTAAAATATAAATCTACGAAATTAAACTAGAACTTGAATTAAAATAGCAACGAGTGTTCGAATGTAAATCTTAAGATCCTAGAAAACGATTAAATGCAAAACGAAATAAAAACTAGAATTCAAACTTGGAATTTAAAAACGTAAGAGACGGAAATTAAAAAGTGTTTTCTTCTTCAACTACTAAACTACGAAATCTGGTTGGAAAGGTTCGGAAGTGTCTTCGGCTTAGGGCGGTTCGGCGGCGGTGGTTGTGCGGCGGTGGTCGACGGTGGTTCGGAAGGGAGCAATGGCCGGAATGTGAGCTCGGGATGTTGGGGACGTGTTCTATGGTGCCGTGGTGGTGAATTTCGTGCCCCCTTCATCTCTTAATATACTCCTCCCTTTAGATCTTGATTAGGAAAAGATTTGGGTGGATAAGGAAACAAGATCTTTCCTTAACCACCAAAAGATATTTTCTTGATCTTTTCTTTCCTCATAACCGTGCCCTAAACCGCGACTTTCCGCGCCTTTCTTCACCAAAAGCGCGCCATTAATATCCTTGTCATCTTCCCGTATCGTCGCAACCGAAACCCCGCATAATACGCCACCGGCTCAGATCGGCACCCAGTTGTGATTAACGCACTTTTCGGCTCGAAATCACTAAGCACGAAAACAACTCATCAAATATCCTTACACTTGATTTATACTCGCCCTCGAGTATAAGGAGAGAAAAAGATAAGTACTTAGTTATTTCTGCCAATCCCCAAGACTTCAAAACAAAAATAAAAGACTCAAGGAAAACAAAGACACGATATGACAAGGATAAAATGACACGAACAAAACAAAGACACCAAAGAAACACACGGACTCAAATAAAAATATGAAAAACAACGACGTGAAGCAAGCACCAATTAATTCAAAATTCTCAACACCGATTAACTAGCCAAGCAAATCAAATCATGCAAATATGATCTCATCAAGCAAGTAGACGATGCAAATTTCGAAACTAAGCACACATATATCAACTTGGTCAAAATCTAAACAATGTGGATCTCCTCAAGTTTCGCTCATCACTCAACTAATCTAGGTCCTGGTTCAAGCCACTCAAGAAAATAAATCCACGCAATCACGATAAGAGATCGTCACAATAGCAATATCAAGGAGGTCTTTCTCATTAGGTTGTAATGGGGCTTAGACTTAGACAAATTGATGTTGGTAAGGGTCTTGGGGGTACTAAGCTTCATCAAAATTATATTTCAATGTTATCATGTCAAACTCACTTAGTTATTGTGCAATTAATGTAACAATTCAAAACTTCCTACCACTTAGCAATTTCAAATACATGCTACTATTATTTTTATGTACCCATTTTTTCTTTTTTTTTTCTCTCTTACATCTCTCTTTTTTTTTGAATATTTCATATAT